>JAMPIV010018023.1:0-115404 GCA_024509875.1 Oreohelix idahoensis
GCCTAGTAATTAAAATTTCAAGATCAGACAAAATGTGAGGTTCTGAATGTCGCAAGGTGATTTGGTTTTTGTCACATGACAAAGATGAATGTGGGATGAAATCCCCTAGGCCACCTATGGAAATGGCTCTATCTATCTATCTATCTATCTATCTATCTATCTATCTATCTATCTATCTATCTATCTATCTATCTATCTATCTATCTATCTATCTGTCTGTCTGTCTGTCTGTCTGTCTGTCTGTCTGTCTGTCTGTCTGTCTGTCTGTCTGTCTGTCTGTCTGTCTGTCTGTCTGTCTGTCTGTCTGTCTGTCTGTCTGTCTGTCTGTCTGTCTGTCTGTCTGTCTGTCTGTCTGTCTGTCTGTCTGTCTGTCTGTCTGTCTGTCTGTCTGTCTGTCTGTCTGTCTGTCTGTCTGTCTGTCGGTCCGGTCCGGTCCGGTCCTGTCCGGTCTGTCTGGTCTGGTCTGGTCTGGTCTGTCTGGTCTGGTCTGTCTGGTCTGGTCTGTCTATCCATCCATCGATCCATCCATCCATTCATCCATCCATCTATGTTTATCTTGCTGCTTGTCCTTGTCTATAATCTATCTGACTTTGTATCTATCTATTTATTTGGCCATGTTTGTCAGCCAATCCATCTATATGTGTCCATCGATCCACTGATCTAATATCTGTCCTTCTGCCTACCTATAAACATTAACTCACAGTAACCAGTACTTACAAGTTACCAATGTGGAACTGATGCCAAGAACCAGTGGAACAAACGATGAGAAAAAGGCGTTGGCCAAGGATTGGACACACAGAGAAAAACCTGTTGGTAGCATTACAAAGCAGTCCTACTTCTGAGATCCACAGGGTAAAAGAAAGAGTGGTAGACAAACGAACACACGGAGAAGATAACTAGAAACATTGAACGAACATGATGAGAAAGACATGGTAAGACCTTTAGTTGATGGCGCGCGAAAGGAGGACTTCGTGTGGTGTTTGTTGAAGGCCTTTATTCCTTGAGGAGATAAAGAGTACTGATTGATTGGATGATTGATTGAATCTCTAAGATCGATTCAGTTTGTATAGACTAAGTCAGACAATCTTTCGCCCTTTTTAACTTGTCTTGTCTCACAAATCAATGGAACCATAGCCCACAATTTTTCTCCTCTAACGACCAAACCTTCCGTGTGAACAATTTGTCAACTCCTGTCTGTTTACTCTTTTGGCGTTGCCATCCACTCAGCGGATCCCAAACTAAACATCCGAGTGGCTCCTAAACTGAACACATGATACTATCTATGTTATATGTACCTTTGGCAGCTCGTTGTTACCGAATAGTGGGGTCCATCCCCACCTGAACTTTGGAAAGAAACTCCATTTCATGTTTTACTAGAGATATATAACAAGTCTCCGTAGATATCTTACAACAGGTATGATTCACTGGCGGATCTAGGAATTGTCCAATAAAGGGGTGATAAATCAGAATGATAAGACGCCCCCTCCCCCCGCTCCTTATTTACACATATTTTTAGACAATTTTAAATTTATAGTCACTCTTAGACCTAAGGGTCTTTTATATTTTGACATGCGCCCTAATATAACCGACTAGGTTGAACGGGGCAAAACTTTATTTTTAAAAACAATAATAAAGACGATTAAAAAACAAAAAATTGAAAAAATGTGACAACTTGATAGTTTTAATATACAGTAACTCAAAAATATTCATTTTTATATTTTTTTTTAATGCATAACTATTTATAACATAATTTCATAAAAGTAAGTTACAACTGCAAAGAGACAAAATTTGATAAAAATTCATACATATTTTATATTATAGCATAACATTTTTTTAAATTTGGGATTGGCCGCCCGAAACAGAAATTATCTGCCTCTTGTCATAAAGTCCTCTGTTTTTGTTCCCTTGCTTTGTCCGGCCATGTAGAACGATTTGCAAGCTATGTTCGTAATAGCCTTGACGTCCCCTTGATTAACACTAAGGTGTTCATTCTTCTAAAAATAAGACTTAAATGGGCATGCGCTGAACACGTCAAAATAACTGAAACTCTTCCCACGATAACCAGAGTTACCTTTTCTTCGTTTATGCTGTGTTGCTATGGACGCTGCAGTCATGTGATCTGGTTACTGTTAACAACACAAATCTTAGATTTAGCACTAATTTTTACAATTAAATAGTTAGATTTGCTTTAACTGCAGTCAGCACAACGATTTTCAAACAAAAATTGAACGCAAAACTGTTAGGACTAAATCTGCCTAATGATTTTGTTCTTGTCAGTACCGTAATAAATGCAAATTGGACAAACCAAAAGCAAATGGAAGTGGTTTCGGTAATTATAAAGTTCTTATAAATTGTAATTTTCCAACATATAACAATTACGGTAAATGTTTCGTCTTGTTAGGGAAATCTTGACGATGAATAACCCGTACTGTGTTTGCAGTGTATGCTTTTGACATTTTAAACCCTTGTTCTATGACATGCTATTATGATCCCGCGTGCATATGAATGCAATTAACTACAAAAATATTTATAGATATCCCCAAACGCAGAAAGCATTGGGGCCGCCACTGAAATGTACTAACATATCTCTTTACATAAGTCTATATCCTTTTTTTTTTGGGAATAACGCCCCAGCTAAATAAATTGAAGCCTTTGAGCTGAACTGGGTTCTCCTCTGCTAAAGCGAGATAAGAGTCTTAATTTATCATCTCCGTGACAAGGGTGGCGGCCCAAACCTGATTCACCGAGGACCGGTTTACCTCATGCAATTGAGCATTTAAATTTCTATTTTTATTGTGACTGTAAATTTTCAATAACAGCAACAAAAACATTTACACCGTGCAGAAAAAAAAGAAACTAGTATTTATTATTCACAGAATTCAGGGTAGTTTTTGAGCATATTGAGTACTTTGTATTTCAAGTAAATATGTTTATATTTTTACACCAAAGAAATTTTGTTACGCAAAATAAAGCTACTTAAAACTGAGCAATTATTCATTACGACTAAAACTTCAGCACCTCAACAGTGGGATTCGGTACTCCTTCCTTGCTTATCAGTTACCTGGAGAGCATAAGGCTGGCAACTATATTGTGTCAATCGCAGTCCGTACAAGTTCTTACCATGTTTTCTGTGTCTTTCTTACGTCTGCCTCCAGTTTTTTTTTTCCATATTTTTTCTGAGTCTAGACAGAATATGAATGAGTAATGTGTAAACAGAAAAAATTAAAGTCACTAATGAAAATATGGAGAGAGGTAGGATTTCTGGAGAGAAGAGAGATATAATCAAATATCTTGGGTCTACTTCCCAGCCATACTCGGACTCTGTTTAAGATGTCGTACCCTCGTCCGTCCTCCAATGCTAAATATAATAATCTACTACAGTAAGGACTACAACAGCAAACATTAAGTCACAGTTAGAAGAGAGTGAACAACATAACGTTAGTAAGAGACAAGCAAGGAAATCTCATCACCACAGCACAGGGGCAGGAAACAAGTTGGGCAGAGCACTTCAGAGAAACACTGAATAAGGAACCACCAGAGACTCAGCTGAATGTTCCTGAGGCTGTGACTTAGACGTAAATACAGACATTCCACGAAAAGAAGAAATCATCACAGCTATTAAAGGGTTAAAAAATTGAAAAGCGCCTTGTCACGACAATCTAAATGCTGAGTTATTCAAGGCAGACCCTGAACTAGCTGCATAGCTATTAGAACCACTATCTGCACATGTCTGGGAAACTAAGACAACACCAACAGAGTGGAGTAAAGGAATAATTGTCAAATTGCCCAAGAAGGGCGACCTTGCAGACTGCAACAACTGGAGAGGAATTACCCTCCTCTCAGTTCCCAGCAAAATACTAGGCAGGATAATCATCCAGAGAATTTCAATGTATTGACCATAAACTGAGGAAAGAACAAGCGGGTTTTAGAAAGAACAGAAGATGTGCAGATCATATATTCACCCTCACGAACATTATAGAGCAGTGCTCAGAATGGCAGAGAAGCTATACATTAACTTTGTTGATTTTGAAAAGGCATTTGACAGCCTACACAGGGACAGCGTATGGAAAATACTGAGGGCTTATGGAATTCCCAGCTGCATTGTTTCCATCATAAAAAACTTTACATGCAGTGTTGGATTGAGTAATGTAACTTTCGAAGTGAAAACAGTAGTACGACAGGGATGCCCCTTATCAACAACATTATTTTTGACAGCCATAGATTGGGTGATGCGCCAGACAACAGAGGGCAGTCCAAGAGGAATTAGATGAACAACGTTTTATAAACTGGAAGACCTGGAATATGCAGATGACATTGCAATACTCGCGCATTCACATCAACACATCCAAGAAAAAACCGATAGACTGAATAAGTATGGCCAGCAGATTGGCCTGAACATCAATCTGAAGAAGACACTAAATGTGGTCAATCTAGAGCCAATAACAATAAGAAACCAGAAGTTAGAACAGACAGACACATTCACTTACATAGGATGCATAGTAACACCTGACGGCGGAACAAGCAAAGACATTAACAACAGAATGAATAAAGCGAGAACAGCCTTTGTTAGTCTCAACAACATGTTGGAAGTCTTCCCAGTACAGCACAAACACCAAATTAAGACTGTATGAGAGCTGTGTACTTTCTGTGCTTCTCTATGGTGCGGAATGCTGGAGAGTAACAGAGAAGGAAATGTCGAAACTGTCCTCCTTCCACACAATCTGCCTAAGGAAAATTCTCCGAATCTTTTGGCCAAACACCATCAGCAACCAAGAACTACTTATTCGGAGTAACCAGGAGGAAATGCACACCATCATAGCTGGCAGACGCTAGAGTTGGATTGGCCACGTCCTCAGAAAGGACCGTGATACCATCACAAGAACAGCTATGCTATGGACCCCCGAGGAAAAGCAAAAGAGAGGCCGACCAAAAACAACTTGGCGGAGAACTGTGGAAGCCGAGATGCAAAGAATGAACCAGAGTTGGGGCACTGTACGAAGGATGGCCGCCGACCGAGCAAAGTGGAATCAATTTGTTGCTGCCCTACAAGACGAAACCAGGCGTGATGGCCACTGACTGCTTTGACGGTTGGCGGTTATGGATCAAAGAAGAGAAAGAAGAAGAAATACATATAAGTATATTTGTTAAAGAAACCACAACATTGAACCAAAAAAGAAAATAAGTAATACCTTCAATAGCCCTGAAGGGCTAGTGAATGTATCAATATCACAACCACAGAGAAATAACACAAAACTTCACTCAATCTGTAAGGCAAAACGTCTCACTCCAAACCACCAACACCCGTACACTTCCTCACTCAAAATAACAACTAACTAAAGAGGTTAGGCCCTGTCATGCTTTGATTGGAATTGTCTGCCTTTTCCTCTGTGTCGTCTGCCTGTTTTCTCTCTATCTCTTGGCTACGCCTACTTTTCTGAGTCCCCCAGACCTTTTGATATGGGAAACACGGGGAACGCTCTGCCTTTTTATTTCTGCCATCTACGGACGAACGAGCGTGCTGCTGTTACATCTAATTTATCGTTTCTCGATGCAGTCGGAACATCTCTCCGGAAAGTCTGTCGTCTGAAGTTGTTTGATCTCGAACGTGTGCAGAACCAACCCCCCCCCCCTTTCCGTACGCCACCTGCAGGCTCTACCTCTATATAATAGGGCAGGTCTCTATCTCTCTTCACCATAGTCCCTTAAGGATTCCTTGCTGCCTTGGAAATCTTTATAAGGTTGATAGCCTGTAACCAGATTTATAGTGCGGAAATTGAATTCCTTTGCTCGAGAGGTCAACCTGTCAACTGTGCTCTATGGTCAGGCACTAAGCATCCCTGCAGAAATATATACTGGGCATTTATAGTAACGTGCCCAAGAGGATCACTACTGACCCCTCGATATATTTACCTCCAGTCAATATCACACGGTAGACCAATTGTTCTGTCCGCGTTCAGCCTACAAGGTGGTTACCGTGGATTACTTCCCCACCGCCTTTTGCCAATCGCCAGTGTCTACGAGCCGTTGCCGTTGCCCTCCTCGCTTCGGGGCAACATTATCGGACCCATTTAGGTCCGGTCACATTGGATAATACTCACGTACCCGCCAAGAAGAAATCAACGATTTCCAGCGCCCAGCGCCTGTGTGTTCCAGTCTTCATTATCCTTTATCAGAGGTATATATATGCCTAGGCTCGTTCCTTTTGGATAACCAGTTTGTCAGCTGTAATTCACTGATTCGCCCGTGAAGTACCTATCTCAATCAGTGAGCGAAAATCGTCTCAGCCTTATTGCATTAATTATTGCATTCGCATATTTGTGGTGGCCACCCGCAACCTAACAGTGCTATTCCATGGGATTTAAATAGCTGTTCCAGAGGGAGCTTATCTCCATAGCCTTTGTCAACCAAACTTAGGTGGAACAGTGTGTTTTATTTCCTAACGGAGAGAGGATTATCTGCCAAGCATTGACCCTCTTTTTGAGGACAGGCCGCTCTCATCACCGAGAGCTGGTTTACAAAGCTAGTGGAGGCATTCCTATATCGTTTCTTGATGTGGGTTTTTTTTAATAAACATATTTACACTTGCTTGTGGTCTAAAATCTCTTCGATGCTAACTGTCACTAAATGTTGAACTGTATGTTCTTACTGCATTTAGAATTAGTCTATTTGTTCAGAGAGAACGGGCGAGGGATCAACTTAGTAAAAGTCAGTCGTAGGAGGCTGGAGAAATAGTCTTCTTACTCTCCAGAAGTCAGATCTCTTCCCACAATTTTCATTAGTGACTCTATTCTTATCTACTTTCACATTTTTACATTCATAATCTGTCTGAACTCAGGCATAATCTATTCCAAATTATCCTACCTGCGACAGGCCCCCAGTTTCGCGATGAAACGGAACTCCTTATATTAATAATCCTGGTAAGTAAGTTACTTTCTCTGCTAGAAGAAAACACCACTACACTGTTCCACCAATGTTGAAATTCCCAGGCTATGGAGATAAGTTCTCTCTGTAACAGTGTGGTAATAAATCCTATGAATTCACAATTTCCGGTGGCTGGAGGCCACACTAGCAGGTGGAGGAGATTAAAACGAGTCCAGAAATACTTGCACCAACTGATCCAAATCTATCCAACTGGCGAGAACTTTTGCTGGCGAGCGAGTATACTGGATATTGAAGACTTGAACTATAAAAACAAGTGACGAGTACTGGCAACTGACTACTCCTCTCGGTCGTTATGTCAGTTTACTCGGCGGTAACCGGCTATCAATGGGTCGGACAGTGTTGCCGAAACTGACTGGATGGCAACTACAACAGCCCGTAGGTGTCGAGATGATGATTAACTGCAGCTGGCGGTAAATAATCCCGGACGCAAGGCTACTGCTTACATGTAGGTAACAGAAATCGATGTATAGTGGTATACTCCAAATCAACTGGCTGTTAATGGGTCGGGCAAGGTTGCCGAAAATGACTGGGTGGCAAAGGTGACAGCCCGTATGTACTTGAGCAATAGACACTTTCAACAATAGGCTGTGGTTCGTAATCCACTCCCCAGCCTTATAACTGAAACCTGGCAGTATGACGTAGACTGCCTCGTACTAATTATTATGTGGACAATAGTAATCCCCTGACAGCAGCGAATCACATCAGGAGACACAGACAAAAGTGCTGACCAAGGCTCCGAAAATATACAGCAATGCGATATCTCATTACTACCTGCAGCCTACTCTTCCTCAGTTGGTCTCTCACCCATGCCAAATATAAACAACCTTCCATTTTCCACTCGCCGCTTCTCTCACTCACCATAAACAAATTCTCCCTATCCGTTTCCCACCCCACACAAATCAAAACAGGCTCTTCTCAGAACAGTTTCGCCCACTTTATCGATCGAAAATCTCTGGTCGCTCGCGAGTGCGTCAGTTTGGGTCGGACAGTGTTGCCGAAACTGACTGGATGGCAACGACAACAGCCCGTAGGTGTCGAGATGATGATTAACTGCAGCTGGCGGTAATCTGTGCTGTAGGTAAATAATCCCGGACGCAAGGCTACTGCTTACGTGTAGGTAACAGAAATCGATGTATAGTGGTATACTCCAAATCAACTGGCTGTTAATGGGTCGGGCAAGGTTGCCGAAAATGACTGGGTGGCAAAGGTGACAGCCCGTATGTGCTGGAGCAATAGACACTTTCAACAATAGGCTGTGATTCGTAATCCACTCCCCAGCTTTATAACTGAAACCGGCGTGACCAATTTATATTTACAATGGCTCGTATCTCCCCCCCCCCCCCCCCCCCCCACACACACACACACACACACACAGCAAACGAGGATAATTGTACAGTTAAAGTTAACCCAAGATACTAAAAATTTCCCCGCGGGTAAATTACTCAGTAAATAATAACACTGGATATGTTACAAAAATAGCACTGAGCTGATACTCAGCATTTACACAATAGTAATACTCTACGACTGTTTGTACCTTATACCATGACCAGAGCGCTCTGTTAGTTCGGTGACCGGAATTCTGACACCGGGTAATAAATCTTCCTGCGCACCAGTGTTGCCACAGCTGGATATTTTTTACTAGATCTGGGTTTTTGGGCTTCCGTCTGGGTATCTGGGAATTATTTTTCCAAATCTGCATTAATCTGGGTATATTTGACAATTGGCATTTACAATGTATGTATATTCTGTGCACTGAGCATTGTACATTATATTTAAATTATAACTAAATGTAAAAAATTATTTGCTTTATATTTTTTATTCCACTTAAATTTAATTCTTGTTTTTAACCACACCAATAACGTTGTTTTTTTACTCGTTTACATCAGATATCTATTTCCTGTTATTCTGTTAATGGCTGTCATCTACAATAACCAGTCATTTTTGCGATGTGTTTTAAAGTATTCTTTTTAAATTTTAGACTTACGCAGATAAACAGCATATTGTTTTTATTTTTATTTTTTTATTATAAGATTATAAAATGAGCGATGATAAAGGTAAGCTAGGTAGCTGTAGCAGCATGACGACACACACGCCACCGCGTACAAAAGTGAAGCCATGGTATCATCAGGCTTTTTGTGAGGAAAGGCTAACAGACAGCGAACTGAAGGATTGGATAACGCCGGACTCTGGCAATCGCTGTGGTGCGATTTGTGCGGTCTGTTCCTGTACATTAACTAATGCTAACAAAACAGCTTTATTGACACATAAAAGCACACAGAAGCACATGAAAAACTTCGAAGCCAAAAGCAAAACTCTGAACATTAACAAGTTTTTCATCAAACCAAAAGAGCCCTGTCTCCAAGACAAAATGGCTAAAGCGGAGATACTGTTGTCGGCTTTAATGGCAGAACATAATACTCCGTTTTTGCAAGCTGATCATTTGATTGAATATGATAGCAGATGTTTCCAGACAGCACAATTGCTAGAAAAAATGTCCCTGAAGCGCAACAAGCTTTTGTGTGAAACAGTTTCCAATCGAATACTAGACAAGCAAGCAGTTGTCAAAGATGGAGTTTGTCATAAGTTTAATTCTAGTAAAAGCGTGCTTGAAGATGTGCGTGAAGGACGTTGTCGGCAGAGATATGCAAAGATTTCGGATCTCCACAATCAAGAGTCCACGTTTTCAATTCATGCATATGATCTTGACGAAGGACAAGTTGTCGACATGGATGCCGAGTCGCTGACAAGTGACAATTTTCAACAGTAACAAGTTACAATTTATATTTTATATTTGATTTGAGGAACATTTTGTTAATGTAACTACTGTAAGTATGTTACTGTTAAAATATCTCATTTTCAAGAGTTCGTATATTGGGGGGTTAATAGAATCATTTTTATATAATTGTGAATTTTTGGTAATAAAAAATAAAATAAAAATGAAGAAATAAATAAAAATTGGTAGCACACAAGCTGTGTGCTAAAGTTGCACTAAAAGATTGTGTAAGCATCGTCTATCCCGTGTATTTGAGGCATAAAATAATATGGGTATTTCTGTGTTGTTTTTTTTTTTTTAGAAGAAAATCTGGGTTTATCTCTAAACCTTGAGTGGCAACCTTGCTGCGCACCGTTAACTGCTGCCGCTAATTTGGGGGGGGGGGGGGGGGAGGGGGGGGGGGGGAATCAGCTGATGTGTTTGTAAAAATCAGTAATTATATAAATCATTACACACTCGTTCTGGATAAACACAGCGCTAAAAAATTTGTGTGTACTATAACTTTGTTCTGTGTTCTATTTTTGATTGCATTTTTATTTGTTTGAAATTATATTTGACGGAGTTACAGACTTTTGAAAACAGCGTCATCATTTGAGGAAATTCATAACAGAAGTATTCTATTTATTAATGTAATATCTGAAAATCGGCCCATTCTTTTGAGTTTATAATTATATAGACTTCTCGAAGGGAAGCTAAAGATTATTTCCACATACTTTTTTTTATTGGTTTCACATCTTGAAAATGTGTGGTAGTGAGTTTTGTGAGTTTGGCATTACAAGAACAAGCATATTGTCACCAGATTTTATAACATTTAAATCACTGTAAACGCATTCCTGATACTCGCAAATAAGGTTGTAAAAAATAACTTTTTGTAAAGTATTATCTGTTTTTGCATTTTCATTCATTTATAATAACACTTAGCTGCGTATATAGACGTCAGAAAACATGTAAAGCTATAGATTATTTCCACATACTTTGATCTATCTTTCAAGTCTTGTTAATCTTGTATTAATAATATGAATGTCTTTTCTTATTGTGTGTGAGACAAGGACTGTTCCACTAGTGTTCTTAGGAAGACAATCAAAACAAGGAAATAAAGACACCCAGAGAGCATACAACTTGCAAACCAAGAAGTTTGGCCATGTTGATAAGAGATTACAATATATATATATGAAATATGGGAAAGGGAATAAAAGGCAAGTGGCACGTTACGATAATTGTTTACACAAACCAATGTTAGAGATTGAAAATGAATATGTAGCTCCTCCTTACGTTCATATTTTATCAGGCATTGTTTTGAAACACCACAGACTTCTAGAACAGGTAGCCGATACAATAGACGCAAAGATATTTTAGAATCCGCAAGAGATACACGCAAACATTAGTACCAATAAGAACTTGAAGAGATTTGGTAGGAACTGGAAACAGACAGAAGAATTAGAAGCTAAAATTGAATTTTTTCAGGTAGGTATTGAACTTTGTGAGGATAAGGAGGAGACAGATAGTTTCAAAGTTAAACTTGAAAATGCACAAGATGCGCTGGCCAAACTTCAGTTTCAAGATCTGTGTGCTAGGTCTGGTCCAGTTTGCTGACACTTGGACAAGGTACTAGCCAAACACAAAATCATACAACAGGCTTATCATAACAGAGCATTCGTATGGAATTATACAGATCTTACAAGAGTAATCATTACACAAACACTGAAAATTACAAACAAACAAGATATAACTGACAAAGCTTTTATTGCCAGAGAACAATTCAAGTCACTGAACGAAGCAGAAAGTACACAACAAAATATCACACAGTAAACCTATTAGTAAAGAATCAATATCATCGTGGTGAAAATACAGTGGTACAACGATAAAATACTCCATTTATAAAGATAAACGTTAAAAATAAAAAGGTAGGGAAGAATATAGATAAGCTATGCTGCTACTTCTTCTCCCACGCCATCGTTTTCTAGTGTCATTGGAAAACAACTAGTTATAACATGGAGACAAAATGTCTATATGTCTAGACGGGGTAGAAACGGAGAAAAAGGAAAAAATGATACAGTCTGCACACGTGCATGAATCTAAAGCCTAGCAGACGCAATTTGTAGTTTTAAAAAAAGAAAAAAATTACGCCACTAGTTGACACAATGTAAGAAATTGGACTCGAAAACGACCTTAGCTCTTGTCAGAAACAGACGTATCTTAGACGTTCTACGGTAAATAGTCGTTTTAATTTGAATATAGCGGCAAACGCCGTGAACGAGTGGTAAAAACAAATTTCAAGACTAACATGGAAAAAATTATGTATTTCCTTAATAATAAGTTTAGAAGAATAAAAGTTAGCTAGTGTGATAGTCCATCTTTCACTGAGAAATAATATACTTTTAATTACAAAGACGGACAGATAACAAGGAAAATATATAAGGAAAGACTGTATTGTTCAATACAGACGAGCAGACAGTTATTTGTGCATACTTCTCACAAAAGTTACTTTTTGACACGTCCTTGAGACTAAAGCAGAAAAACAAATTACATGTGGGCAAGGGGCAGACAAGGCGGGTAGAATCTAAAAATAACTTAGCATAGAAATCTTATACGTAAGTGAGACAAAATTTGTGTAGTTTTTTGTTGTAGTTGGTCCAAAATCAAGTGTAATTTTGGGAAAACCCAAGTTCGGACGGACAGACGGACAGAAATACACTACACACTAGACCGAAATTGGACATTTAGGTTTAAATATTTAAACTGTAGAGGGAAAGTACTCTGATTGGACGAAAGATTAATAGTATTGACAAAAATTAGCCGGCAAGTGCCATTTGTTGAAGACTGTCCACAGCAACAGATCGTTGATGCTTAGAACTGTGACGCCCAGTAAAGATATAATATTACCAGTGGGACGCCATAGTCTAGCCAGCAGCTCAGCTGAGTTTGTGCTAGTACAACGTATCTGTGTGTTTTCATTTTGAATTGTGGTAAGAGAAAAAATTTATTAACCTTTTTATTTAACAATTCTGAGTGATTGATACTGCCATATAATGAAAAATGATTACAACAAGTGAGTACTTGTTCTAGGTCCCCAGCAACAGACCAGGGCCTAGAGGCGAATGAATAAAATGAAAAACATATCCAAGAATGTAGAATACAGATCTTTATTTCAGGAGATCAGTGGGAACATATCACCCACCTTATTATATGGAAAAAAGAAAGAGATTAATGAAAATATTTCAGATGCAGTGCAGTCATAGAGGAATGGGAAACTGGTGCTATTTGATAACAGCCTGGGTGAGATGTGCTGGGTCGGTCAGAGAGATCTGACCTGGTCTTTGTGGTATATGTATTAGTGTGTGTAAACATGGTGAAGTAGGCAGTGTGTTAACACATGGCCTAATTTTGTCTGGTTTTCAGAGTTATATCTGGAGCTGTCGTTATTGGCTCCTGTGCTTGTGACAAATGCTCTGAAGATAAGATCGAAGACGGTGGATTGGATGGAGGTATGCCACATCATTTGCCAAAAGACTGATTCGCAATGTGTGCTGTGGAGTATGAAGTTCTGCCGATATCCCTCAGAACTGCTGAGTGGAGCCTAGCACTAAATTTTTACCCCCACACAATCTGACAAATAATATCGCAAAATCGGCCAAAGGTGAAACAGGAGTTTACGGCCACATTTCACACAGGAATCCTCAGTTACCCCCTTATTTAAATGCCCGCTTCACAAGTAAGTATAGAGGCATGTTGCCTCAATTTTGCTAGTATAGTTTGGGTCCGAAGTGAGAGGCCTGATAACGGATAATACGAAAAAAAAGATGGACTTTGCGATTAGAGCGCCTCATTTTATGGTTGTCTTTGCCATCTTCATTGTAACAGTATTTGTTTGCAATCGCATGACTACTGGTCGTTTTATACACTCTTCGACATGGGAGACTCGGACTGGGGGGTATAATAGTGAGTTGAAGTATCCATCGACAGTTTGGGGGATGTAGTGGTCTAGTAGCGGTGATCGCGGGGCAAAATTTGCGGGAGCTGGTTGGTGTCTAATGGACAATACCTTCTGATTGGGTACATGGGGATATATACGGCAAAATTGGTACACTGGTGCATACACCTGTTTTCTGTTGTTTGAGATAATATCTAATTATTAGGACGATGTTACATGTTGTTTTAGGGCACGCCTTGTTGCTGGTTCAATTTGTTCTTTGGGTACTGTGGACTAAATAAGTCTTTCACTTTTGGGATTCAACGGGGGCAAGAACGGGTATTTTTGTAGTTGGCCTTTTGGGTATGGGGTGATTTAGATGCACACTTATATTTTAAGGTTGTACTGATTATAAAAGCTTATTTTTGACCTAGTAGTTTAGTATGCTGTGTGTTCTTTGGTACTTTAATTCACTTTGAACAGAACAACCAATTTCAGTACCATAGAATTTTGAAACGTCAGTTCTTCTGACTTTTTCGGTACTGAATAATAGCATGATTTGTATAGTCTGGTTTGAGTGTGTGTCTTTTAGGTGGTTAGCAGAAAGGCTATCTGGTTAAACTCACATAATAAACTGTTATTCTTCAGGAAATGTCATTTCATGCTGACACTCATTTTATTGGGTTTTTCTCTGATGGTAACTTTGCATACCACATCGTTAGTATAACATCAAAACATAACCCTCACACCATATCATCAAACTAACAACATTTAGAGTACACTAATTATGGCTTTGTTTCTGTAATGACTATTCACCAGTAAGACCTAGCATTCCCATATCTAACAGCACATATTAGAATATTATTGTGCAGTCTGGACTGGATGAGTATTATAATGTGATTGGAGTTTGATGAATTGCCCAGAGTCGCACTTGGTGAGCAAGTGTACGTGGAATTGTTGGTTTACCAACGTTCCCATATTTTTGGTTTGGGGGCAGCGGTATTGCAAAAGTAGTGAAAGTTATGTTTGTTAGGTGTTAAGTCACTTACCTATGCTGTAAAATGTTGATGGGGTTTTGTGAAACGTTTATTTTTGTTACATATTTTCTAAATCTGTAGATTGTTTTTGGATTCCTCTATTTTATATTTCTTGGGGAAGTTTGAATTGTAATTGAGTGTTGTATTGTTTTTTTGGGGTTTTTTTTTTGTTTTAGCAGATCCCTTGGCCAGTTGTTTTTGCGTTCCCGTTTTTTGGTAGAGGTGTACACCAGAATTAGTTTGTGTTTTTTTTTTTAAAATAGTTAATTGGTGTTACTGTTTTTTTTTTTTTGTGCTATGTTGGTTGATGGGGGCATTTGGTTTTTTTTTGTCATTGGACCCATGTGGGGGACACTTGTCCATTGTCTCTGGGGTACCCCCCCCCCCCCCCCCCCCCATAGGACCACACATCACCGTGTTTTGTTGCACTAATGATTGGAGAGATAATGTGTGATAGGCTGGGGGGTGCCATGGTTGGTTGTTTGCTTCGGCACCAGATTGGGATGCTGGGTTGGGGGATTAGGTTCGGTTAAGGTGATGTTAAATGTAGGCCCATTAGCAATTTAACGTCTTCTATTAATATTAGTATGTCTGTGACGCATGGTGGAGGATCCTCAGGGAGGACGTAGGGGGAGTGGAGAGAAGGTATGGGAGGGTACATAATCCACTCTGGTTATGCACGCGTGGGGGTGACTTATGATTTCGGGGTGATAGGTGATTTTTTGCATATGTGCTAATGGGATATGCTTTCGGGTATTTATTTGCACAGGTTTGGGTGAAAGGGATGACACCATGTTACAATGTCAATGTGAGTGAAAGAACTAGGCGGAGATTGGGGTGTAAAATTCTTACTGGGGGGGGGCGTGGGGAGTTTATGGGTAGATATTATGGTACTGCCTGATAACTCTCGATTTTAGTTTGTAGTGGGAAACATGTAGTTGTTTCTTGTTCCTCATCCATATTTACTCCTGACATTTCTAGTCTAGCTTAAACTTGCAAAATTAAAGCTGGTATTTATTACGATAATAACAGTGTCTTGCCATAAAAATGCCTAGGATAGATTAACCCCTAATCAACAGGTGTAAAGAGATAGGGACAACCGCCATCAATTAGATGTTCTTTCCAGTTAGGAAGCACTGTCCCCCCCCCGTGCACCTCCCGTCTCACGAATAACAATATATAAATAGTCCCGCGCCGTCTACAGGGACAATACTTAAAGAGTCCGAGTACCCAAAACCGCCCGCTGCTTGAAGCTAACGACCTCTAATGGATGGTGGGTGGGGGCGATGGTGGCTCATTTAATGGGTCAATATGGTTACCTTTATTTGAAAAAAATAAGAATAGTTACCTATATTTAATAATGTAACCTTAAAGTATCACTGAAGAATCTAGGACCTGGTCTATTAGGTTAAGACTAATCACGCCCAAACCAATAGGTACCCTTAAATAAGTGTACAATGGAGCATACCGCAGTTGACCACAGAATCAATTGGCTATATAAATGCCACTAACAACATGTTATTTAGGTTCTGGGCGCACGAGATTTTCACTTTGGTTCACTTGCTGGCACGACAAGGATGGCTGTTCTTGTTACAGATCAGTCCCTTCCACGGTTACCCCACTGAGTGACTAAGAGATCCTCCCTTACGGACGAGTTCATCCCTACAGACGCGATGCCGTCAGTCCTGCGCTCGCACAAGCCGCCGTTCGACGTACGAGACCGAGATTAAGACCCCCCCGACTAGGGCCCCACGCGCACTACTATAACAGGTATCCTAGAACTAGTTGGGTTTTCCCTCCAGTGTGTATCAGATCTTGATTCCGTTTCTCTGTAAATATGCAAAAGACTGTACGGGGATACTAAGTGCGGTCAGTCTATCGAGAAATGGCCAGACTAAACAAGGGTCACTCTTTACTCCGTAGAACTTGTGCCATATGTACCAACGTGTATTTAGGGCGATGGACATTAGCCTGTCCAACGTATTTTAGTTTTGACCAGATTGTTTTTGACCAATTGCCCAGCACATAGCACGACCTATTAGGGAGCATTAGGGTAAGACAGAAAAGAGGGCCCGCTACGACGCGTGGAAAAAATTACGAGAACTCGTACATTGGGCAGACCACTCGGTTTTTTAAAGTGTATTTGAGGAAATTTCTCCCCCACCGCACATGATTCGCACAAATACTAGCACATAGATGTGTATTCCTATTATGCATGCCATATACTTGTCCACCATCCGTCTATTTGGTGCTTCACGTCCATGTTCCACTGGTGATTAGTCGGATTCTTGCTTGCCATCATAATTACTCCATTTGTACCAAACCAGTCTCCCACGTGCGAGTTCATATCCGCACCATAATGGGCGAATCCCCAAGGTAAATATAACCTAGGCGCCGTGCCTTCAAACTACAAGTGTTTCCCGTCAACTGTTTTTCTTTACACAGTCCTTGTTAGATTTATGTCTCTAGTCTGTCCTCATGGGATCAGTGTGCTCTGTCACATGACTCAAGGTCGTTATACTTTCTTCTCTTAGGGGAGGGACTCTCAGGCCCTCTTTCGAATAAGGGATTCCACCATGTAGGTGGAGGGAGAGGACTCATCTCCCGGTGCCCTCTCAACTATATGGAAAAAGCGGGTCGATGTTGAAACTTTCTCTTTCATTAATCACCCCTCCTTTCACTTTATGTCTCTTAGTTCATCATCTCCCAGTAGCACCTTCAACTACAAGGTCCGTTAACTGATTCAGTATCCTGTGGTACCTAAAGGGATTCATTAGGGGGTCTCTAGGGTAAGACTCATGGGTGGCGGAAGTAGAGTGGGGAGAAGTGAGAAGCCGAGAGAGGGATCTAACAGCACTTCTTGGGAGTGGCATTCATGGAGGAGGGTACCATGAACATGGATCTGCCTGGTTTTACAGGATGGGACAGAATTTGATAGATAGGGCACGGACTTTTCCCTACCCTTTCAATACGCCTTTACGCCATGCTTGTTAACGGAGTCTTGTCCGTACCACTATAGGATTGGGTTCAGGAGTATTGTAGACACTATTTGAAGCTGACAGTTCGTATTGCGGACACTATTTGAAGCTGACAGTTCGTATTGCGGACACTATTTGAAGCTGACAGTTCGTATTGTGGACACTATTTGAAGCTGACAGTTCGTATTGCGGACACTATTTGAAGCTGACAGTTCGTATTGCGGACACTATTTGAAGCTGACAGCTCGTATTGCGGACACTATTTGAAGCTGACAGTTCGTATTGCGGACACTATTTGAAGCTGACAGTTCGTATTGTGGACACTATTTGAAGCTGAATGTTCGTATTGTGGACACTATTTGAAGCTGACAGTTCGTATTGCGGACTTGCTTTCTCTTTATTTCAGTACATCTTCCAGAACCTGCACAGAATAGATAGCCACTTTGAGAATAATAGTGGAGCATAGTCTGGAACGGAACTCACCTCTTTACATTGAATTTGTAATGTTAAGCATTTGACAGTGTTGACAGAGAATCACCTTTGAGAATGATGAGGCATTATCCTTAATAAAGAAAACATATGAAAACATGACATGCAGAGTTCTTCATGGAGGACTACGTACAGAACCGACTGGGATAAGAATGGGAGTGCGACATGGATTTCTCTTGTCGCCATTTCTCTTCCTATTGGCTATATATTGCGTTATGAAAACATCGTCTTCAGTCTTCAGAAATGGAATCCAGTGGGTCTGAAAATACGCAAGGAGAAAACTAAGATAATGAGAATAAATGCAGAAAATGATAACAGCATTGTACTCGAAGAAACATCACTACAAGATGTAGAATCATACTCGTACCTTGGCAACAATATAGACACTGTTGGAGGGACTGACAATGATATTTTAACAAAATACAAACAGCATTGAGAAATATATGGAAATCAAAAGTAATCAAGTCCAAGTGTTGCGTCCTTTTTTGAATGCCTTAACAGTAGCAAAGGGGACATAGTCTGGCTGCTGTTAAGAAGAGTACGCATCAACTAAGATATTAAGAAGATAATAGTAGTTAAATTCATCGCGCACTAAACGCACATAATTGGTGCGTGGGGTTAGTTTGCGCCTTGTTGCTAAACAAGGGGGATGACGTATGAACCTCGAAGCAAGAGGAAGGCTAGAATTCCTGGAGAGATTAATTTGTGATTTGTAACCCTTTTCTTTGGGTCAACTACTATGGATTCCTTATTACATGGCCTTCCGTTATGGAAGCTATCGCCATATGGATCCACAGTAAGTTATTAGGATAATTTGTGAAATAAATCGATGTCTAACGTGTTTTGAAGGAAGAATCTAGCCAAGTGTCAAACGTTAGGTCATTGCCCCATTTTATTATAGACGGCTTGAAAATGGATTCCCTTTAATATCATCGGATCTAGCCTCATACGGTCGATTACGTACCAGAGCGTATTGCACTGAAGGATCTTAAAGATTATATATTTTATATTTTTTGCCGTCCGTTGAATTTACGGATGAAATTGGAAGGTCAGTCACGATTGAAGTCGTCAGATTAGTTATGTATTGTTTACTATAAAGTCTCAACAAGGATATGCCGATGTTACGGACTTTGATGGTCAATGAGGCCAATTTGTAAGAGAGTATTCTTCTGAAATTTATTGTCTACCACTTGATCATGAAATGTTTGACTGCCCTTGAAGGGTCAACCGTTGAGAAGAATATTTCGTAAAGGAAGCTATGCTACTGTTTGAATATGAACGTTCAAAGATATCGTACATTATTAGGATCACCTATTTATATGCTCAATGCCAAGAACGATTGATCCATGTAGTGATATGTATACCCAATGCATATTATCGTGTCGTGTCTACGTGACTGTAAAATAAACTGTTGTCCATTGCATTTCAATCCAACTATGAGTTCCCGCGTACTTCACTTGACATTGGCATTGGTTGCCGTGCCTTGTTATTATTACTGTTGCCTGACAGCCATCTAAGACATTCATCTTCGCGTGTCAGCACACACCTAGTAGTCATACACTCATCAACCACCAAAGTCACAGCCAGAGAGAAAAAAGACGACTACAGTTTTGGCGGCCAGTTAACGGGGAATCAAAGCGTGTCCTACGGAAGAATCGATTGAAAATTATTGTGCTTTCAAGGCGACAACATCTTGGACGTGGGATCAAATATAACGGTAATCTAAAGGTCAAGGGCAACGTTGGACCTCAACTGCAACAATCAACATTGGACATTGACATTGTTTTATGTCAACATGTGTATTGAAGCTCAGTAATTTTATTTTTACATAATTCTTCCTGTTATAATTGCTGCTTCTCAGCACTTGAAGTTGCTACAACTGTAGCTGAAGTTTCTGCTGATTCTGTGACTAGCTGTTGGGGTTCTCTGGCTTTTTTTATGTCAGAGATAATCTAACGTCATTTATTTTGTTGATTTTAAAAAAAAATTCTACTACTTATTTATTATTTACATTTTTATTTCATTATATATTCTCTAAAATTATTATTTACAGTATACAGTAATGGCTGTACAGTTTTGTAAAATGGATTTTTTTAAAATAAGTAGTTAATACATACATATTACTATACTTTTTTGAATACATACTGTATATATATTTTTACACGTTATATGCAATATGTAATTATGAATTTCAGTACAGAAGATGAAAGAGAAGATTGGAGGGAAATATACATGTTGTGGCAGCCCTGGTGGTTATTATGAATCCTATTATATTTATATGGCAATGTCTGTCCAGGTTTGCTTACCTCTGTGGTTAGCTATAATATGCTGTATATTACAACAGTCACACACACACACAGCACGTGATGCGATAACGCCATGGTAATTTGAATAGTGTTTATTTACATATGAAAGGTTCATTGCTGTCTGCTCTGACCTCCACATTTGGTCCATCATAGAATATATAATATGTAAGTTCATTCTTTCCCCACTCTCTCTCTCGCCCAGTATCGAATCCACACCTTCTGACCCTTTAACCATCAGTGATCATTCAGGTGCTATAGTCTCTATATTCTGTTCTCCCTTTCTTAGATTATTGTTATTTATATCCTCTCAGTGTTAGGTTATCTTGATGGGACCGGACATCTCCGGGGGTATTAATTTCCCTTGCTTCACTGAAGAATAGGACTACTGTCTAAATGAAATAAAGTTCACCCTACGTACCTTTTCCTTTCTGAATGATATCTAACTCACACCGTTTTCTCCTTCTAGATAAGAATTCCCACTATACAATATTTCGGGTTAATCATTACCCAAACTACTTCCTTGTCCATGAAATATTCATCACATAAACTACTTCAATACTGCCATTATCATGGCTGCCCGCGTATATGCGGCTTCCCTCTCTGGCTCACGTTTCTGGACTGCCCGCTGAGAAAAGCGTGATTCCCTAAATTACCGTTCACCTCTTTCATGCGCAACATTGTTCGCGCATCTCCTTTTATACTCTATCTGAATCTACCCATTCATAATTCTCCTTATTCATTCCCTTTGATTGTACATCGTTCTCTAACTGCCACAATGTACATTACTGTTCAAACGGCACAAGTGCGAAAATATACGATGCATATCGAGTTTACCGTCCCTAAATTAATCATGACGTGTATGCGAAACGACGTATATCGGCGCGACGTATATCGAAGATCTTCTGTACCACGAATATGTTTGTTTACAAACGAGAAGTAAATCACAATAACACTTTAAATAACTAAAGCTTTGTGTAAATTTCAACATTTACTGAACACATGATAGTGATGAACTGATGTGAAGCATTTTTAGTTACGACAGACAGAAGGCAGAATAAATAAGATGATGTAAGTACAGGAATAATAAAAATGGTTGTAACCAGAAGCAAAAACAGATAACCAGTTTATTTATTTTAATTGGTTACTAGTACTTTTATGGATTGAATTATTTGAATTCATTTATGTAAATGTGACATGAGACTAATGTGATTGATTATACAGGTGACTTGTCTTAGCTTGTCTCAGAACACATGACCATTGATTCACCACAGACGATAAGTGCTGTACTAGTACCCGCTCGTATTACTTGTTAGCTTGTTTAGTTCCTCGACAGTTAGAAGCGTCAATTCTTTTATGTTGCCAATGTATACTTAAGCACATTAAAAACGCACCACCTGTATAATCCAGGAACAGATTGTGAAATGTAAATATAAGTGTTTACAAGTTTACAGATTTGGAATCTTTATTCATTTTCCTATGAATCCATGCTGATCATTAATTTGTACATTTGATTGTTATGAAATTCATTGCATTCTGTGCAGGCAAGGGAGAAAACCAAAAATGCAACCAATAAAAAAAATTCATTCACATTATCCTCAGTATCTGGTATGTCCACCGTGTGCTTGCAAACAAGCTTGGCAGCGGCTCCGCATGGAACGCACAAGTCTCTGAAGGAAATTCCGGGGAATCAAGTCTCATTCACGTGTAAGAGCAGCTTCGAGCTGTTGCAGATTAGCTGGAGAACCTTGCCTGTAGACTCTGCGTCCAAGCTCGTCCCACAGATGTTCTATAGGGGACATGTCTGGTGATAGGGCAGGCCAATCAATCGTCAAATGTTCTACTGCTGTAGATATTGCTGCGTAATGCATGCGGTGTGCGCACGTGCGTTATACTGCTGGAGAATCTGCAAGTCTGGATAATTTGTGAACGCAGGAGCAACCAATGCATCCAGAACCTCCTCTCGATATGTCACAGCATTAACATTTCCACTGAAGACGTGAAGAGGCAAGCGATGGTGAAAACTGAATAGTCCGCAAATGTGAATACTACCACCTCCAAATCGGTTGTGCTGACGAACACAGCAATCTGCAAGGCGCTCTCCACACCGTCGCCAAATCCGCATACGTCCATCAGCAAAGGATATGATGAATCTGCTCTCGTCTGTGAATAGGACAGCATTCCACTGCAGTCTAGTCCATCTGACATGTTGCTCTGCCCATTGCAGGCGCTGCTGACGACGTCTGTGAGTCAAGTTTAGCCCAACATAAGGTCGTCTTGCAGTAAGGCCTGTATCTCTGAGTCGTTGTATGAATGTCATTCGAGAGACTTGCCCACGTCTACCCATTATTGCTCTTGCTGTTTGACTTGCCGGGAGAGAACGATTCCTTAGGTGACTCAGCACAATATGACGATCTTGCGCAGGGGTAGTAACTCGTGGTTGGTCACTCCGAAGTCTATCCCGGGCACTGCCAGTGGTTCCGTAACGTTCATTGAGACGTACAATAGTGCTGTGGTGGCAATTCATCCTTCTGGCAATGGCCCGCGAGCTCATTCCGGTCTCCAACATACCAATGGCTCGTTGGCGGTCGTATTCAGATAGTTGTGGCATTTCAAGCACATGTACTGGGTGTTTTGTCTCAACGGCCTTTTTATATCGAGTATACTGCCACAACGCGTACACATTTTCAGGGTCATAGCTGTTGGGAATCGTGTTGCACGTGTAATTTCCATTGTTTTCATGTAGTCTGTACACAAACCCGTGGGTTGAATCATGCACTTTCCATTCCAGCAGCCATTCGCTCTCTACCTCATGACAAACACGGGGAAAATCCATTCCCACACCTTTTTTTTCCAGCTTCTCGGCATCAGTATATATAATAGTGATGCGTTTTTAATGTGCTTCAGTATATTTCTTTTCTGTCTATCAGGTCTTATTGTGTCTGGTACTGGACATTGTGGGACAATCTTTGGTAACTAATGTGATATCCGTATGCGGCTATACCATGTCTGCCTCGGTCATTTTGTTATTATGAGAATAACGCGTCTATCCATGTCTCTTTAACCTGTTGACTTGTTATAACTATTCAGGTTCGTTACTCCGATGATCTTTCTGTTACATTATATTTGTAAAAGTTGTTTTCTTCTCTCTAAATCTGTTGTCAAAGTCTTAGGTTCAAATCATACAGGTAACCATGTTTGTATATGTAAGTACCGTCTTATATAACCTCACTCTTATTACGTGTGTCTATGTTATTAATTGTCCAGTCGGTTTATTAAACTAACGATCACTTTCAAGCATGGAGTTTGTACAGCGAGGTAGACTATTCACACCAGTTCCAACGGATCTTACTAAGATGTCTTCTTCTTCTTTGATCCTTAGCCGCCGACCGTCAAAGCAGTCAGTAGCCATCACGCCTGGTGGCGTCTTGTAGGGCAACAACAAATTGATTCCACTTTGCTCGGTCGGCGGCCATCCTTCGTGCAGTGCCCCAACTCTGGTTCATTCTTTGCATCTCAGCCTCCACAGTCCTCCGCCAGGTTGTTTTTGTAAGTAGAAAACAATAATTAATCTAAGGGTGTCCGAGTTTTACAATGTAGCCCACATTCTAGATCACGAAAGTCGAGATTCAACTTATCCATGTTTGAATAGCACAACATCTTGGAAGCAACGAAGTTAGTAGTTAGCGGATTAAACATCTCTTTGTATGTGGAAGACATACCATTAAATTATGAACATCGCGTAAAAAGTCGTTATACATCCAAACAGAAACTTCTTTGAAGTTGTGTTTATCTGTAACAGCTGTTTCTCTTCCTCGGTATAATTATTGTCCGTGCGTATAAACAACAGCGCTGGCCGTAGACACGTTATTCTGGGATGTTTTGTAATACAGTAATGCTCAAGGGATTGATGAAAAACGCGTTTCTTGTTGTTGTTGTTGTTTTGATGCGTTGCTGGGTGGAGAGCGGGCTCTTTTCATCTTTCCATTTTTTCCTCTTCTCATTCCATCTTGGTCTACCCTGTTCAACCTGAAAGTTGGTTATAATTGGGGTATTTAGTGTCATTTTATTTTCTAATTTTGTATTCAATTTAAATATCTGTTGTCTTTTGCGGTTGCTGATTTTTATTTATATTAGTATTTGTCCATTTTATTTTCTCTTTTGTGTTGTTTATAGATAACTATTGTCCTTTACACTTGGTTTTAATTTCTATTGGCGTTTGTTCTTTTTGAGTTGTTGCCCTTTTTTTTAATACCTCGTTGTCTTTCCTTGTCCTATGCGTAGTTAGTTTTTTGTTAATGCTTTGTTAGTTCTTGCTGTTTAATTTTTATTTAGTTGGATGTTTTTCCTGAAAAGTACTAACCTTATATGTTTTCCTTTGTTTTATATATCTATCTATATATATATATATATATATATATATATATATATATATATATATATATATATATATATATATAGATATATATATATATATATATATATATATCTTTTAAGTATTGATTGGGCATCTCTTGGGGCATCTATACTTAAAACCTTATCACCTGTTAAGTCTATATTGTGATTTCTATAGTAAGTTTTTAATTCAAGTCTTTGTTGGTCATACTTTTTACAGTGGATCAGGTAGTGGTCTGTGTCATTCTCTTCCTGACATTCTTGGCAGTGTGGTTCTTCTATCATAAAGTATGCTGCACCGAGACGGAGGCGCCACAGTTTTTTGTTCGAAGGTATCTTTAATTCTTCTCTGACCTGGCACGTCCTCGTTGGTTCATTCAGCAGTTTGAACGCGTGTCTGCCTTTTCTACTTTCCTTCCATGTTGTCTTCCATTCTTCGTTTATAGTTTCCTTCACTTGGCTCTTGATCTCCGACCTTCCCAGTCCTGCTGTTATATTGTTTTTACTTGTTCTTCCATTCTTGGCGTTCTGGTCTGCCAACTCGTTGCCAGCAATACCTATGTGTGCTGGAACCCACACTAGCCTCACACTACATCCTCTGTTCCCTAATGATGTATTAATTGCTAGAATGTCTTCCTTTATGTCTGGCCGGCTACATTTACCTGGGTGTTCTAGTGCTTGTAGTGATGATAGTGAGTCTGTAAATATCGTAACAGCTTCTGGTGGGTTATCGATTATTTCTAGACTTTTAAGAATTGCTACCATCTTTGCGGTAAAAATCGATGCTCCTTCCGTTACACTGTAGCTCTTTTTTATTCCCCATTGTGGTATTACAACTCCAGCACCTAGTCGCCCACTATCACCCTTGGATCCATCAGTGTAGACGGCCAGACTTTGTTTAGTTAGTTGATCTATGAACTTTCTACTTATCATTTTGGCTTCCTTATCTTCTATGTTTTGTTTGATCTTTCCAGTGAGTGAGTAGTCTATGATTGGTGTTTTTAGTTCCCAAGGTGGTATTTTGCTTCTGTATTTATTACTATTTTCAATTGTGTTTGATAGTTCTTTGAACTGCGTTAGGTCTTCTATAGTTCTCCACCATGTTGGATATCTATCTTTATTTAAGGGGGCGTCCCATACACTTGGTTGGTTTTTGACAAATGCTTTATGTGCTGGGTGGGTCACTTCTTGTGCTACTTTACTCCAATAATTTAATCTTAGTTCTTTCCGTCTTAGACCAAGGGGAGGTATGCGTTTCAGCGCTGATCGATACATTTATACCAAGACATAGAGGACCGCCATTGTCATTAAAAGTAGCAGAGCAGATAAGTTTTCACTTCATCGGCATGTGCATCAAGTAAAACATTGTTTTAATATTTATTAATAACAGCAAATAACAACATTCACAAATAGAATGTAACAGTTTTTTCTTAAAGTGGGCATAACACAATACTATTTGTTTTATATATTTTTGCTTTTAACAAGATGCAATTAAAACTGAACGAGAATCTTTTAGTTTTTTAGCATTTGTGTAATAGTTAAATTGTGTCCCTTGAAATAAAAATTAAAGAAACAAACGAATAAGTTACCTCCCCTAACATTTAAATAATAATAATAAATTCTTTAAGCACCAAACACGGCGCATAAGGCAGAAACCAGTGCTCTCCAGGTTGTTCGTTGTGACGCCACTCCTCTTAGCTCTTGCACATTATTTAGGCCCAACGTTCTTCCTTCTCTTATTATTGTTCTTCTGAGTGTTTCTTTTGGTCTTCCTTTTTTCCTCTTACCCTCAGGAACCCAAGTGAGCGCCTGTAGTGGTATTCTGTTGTTTTGCATTCGTAGGACATGACCGATATATGACCATCGTCTTTTCCTTATATAGTCGGAGACATATTTCTGCCTAGAGTCTTCTCTTATTTGTCGATTAGTCTTGAATTCTTTCCAACTGATGTAAAGAAATGTATGTATATTTACAGTAGATTGTATGTTCCTATTTTCACCTTAGTACTTTTTTAGTCCATCTACATTTTTGGCAAACATTGACCTGAGGTCATACATTGACGTCTGTTGCGAGTGGATTTTATGGAAGGGAAGTAATCTTTAGAATGTTTTTAGATAAGTTAAATTTCGAGTAGCAACGTTCGATTAAGCGGAGGCTTGTTTAACTTTATAATAGAAATATCTCCTTCTATTTTGAGTGTCAGAGTACAGAAAAAGCGTGGTGAACGCTGTTATCTCAAATGCTGAGATGTATTTATTCTGTACTGTTTTGAGCTGTGTTCTAAACAGCCGAGTCTCGTGATTGTTTTTTTTTGGCGGGACTAGTGTGTGATTTAGGGGGAGTCGAGTATTGGGCGTGGACTGAGCGGGTCGAAGCCCTGGGTTGTGATAAGGTATGCCTACGTAGTGCTGGAGGAAATGTTGACTTATATTTTCGCTGTGTGTACAGCATATTTCATAAACTGCAGTAAAGATTTGTGTAGGCCAAGATTAGTGTAGGCCATAGATATTTGGTGAGTACTTTAGGCCTTTATTTATGTTAACTGTTGTGTGCAGTATTATAACGCAGAATTGAGTCATGAGGACTTTAGGCCTTTATTTATGTTAACTGCTGTGTGCAGTATTATAGCGCAGAATTGAGTCGTGAGGACTTTAGGCCTTTATTTATGTTAACTGCTGTGTGCAGTATTATAGCGCAGAATTGAGTCGTAAGGACTTTAGGCCATTATTTATGTGAACTGCTGTGTGCAGTATTATAGCGCAGAGATGAGTCGTGAGGACTTTAGGCTTTGATATATATCTGCTGATGTATGTTTAAGAGTATCTTGGATGATGCTGGGAGTAAAGTAGCTGAGAAGTGGAGTATTGTATTGCTATGACTTGTAATTTGACTATGTGTGTATTCAATGTTAACGTGTGGTGATGTAAATAAACTGTTATTAACTGTCGCCTGCCGTTACACCATTCCATGACTCGTGGTGTATGTTACTGTAAGTGACTGTTCCAAATACACACTCTCTTCGTCACCTCACTTATCACATCAACACACAACGATCTAGTATCAGCTGGTGGCTATTATACACAGCTCGGAACAACAGCAGTTGGACAATAACAGTTAGCGAAATAATACCAACAATCGGGATTGTACCAGTATTACGAATTGGACAGTATCAGTGGTAGGTCAGTCATTACAAGTTGGAAGGAACTCTCAATATATTTATACTATAACTGTACTTTATCAACGTCATTTAAGCTACTTTATCATCCTACAAAATATCTTACACGTATCCCTTATAGGAGAACATTTTTTCCAGAAAAAATAATTTTGATTTAAACTTTTGTTGGCTTTTAATTATTCTTTCTCCACAAGGATCAATATCAAGTATTATCAAGTATAGACATTTACACTGTTTCATTCCTTCTCTCGACCCGCCAATTAAAATAGTGGTAGTCATCACGGGATTTTTACAGATAACAAATTTAATAATCAATTATTGCTAACAGGTGCAAAATAAATAAGAGGTGGGGTGAATTTAGATAGAGTCTTTAAAATTTCCTCACAGGTGATGGTTTGATTTGAACAGTTCTTTATGAAAGAGTTCACTTGGCGGCTTTGAATGGGTACTTAGCTGCGAGTAATATGTTGGTTGGTTTCTGCTCCAGCCGATACTTGTTCTTTGCAGGTTATGGACTGGTTCACTCTCGTCACTGGTCAAGTCTGGCGCCGCAACACGTCCCTCGTAGTATCGCGGGTATCGTGAGTTATGGATAAATAGAGAATGTCTGAGTGTAGACAGACTATGACTGATGTCATGAGATATAGAGAGAATAGAGTCGCTAATGAAATTATGGGGACATATATGACTTCCGGAGAGTAGTGAGGCTACTTCTCCACCATAGTCCGACTGACTTTAATGATGTCAACCTCTCACCCGTCCTCCAATGTTCAAATAGACTAATCTACTACAGTAAGGACATACGGCACAACATCAAGTAACAGGTAGAATAGAGGAGATTCTGACCACAAGTAATATGTATATGTTTATTGAAGTTAAAAAAAACATAAAAACAAACAAAAAACTAGGCCTTCATTAACTCTGAAGGCTAGAAATCACCAAGCACAGAACAACAAACTAACATACTTCCTCTGGCAATCAAACTAGTCACTGCCTCTGTCTCACACCCACACAACACCCAGAGACTTTCTCACAAATCAGGTTATCTAGCAAATAGGGGGCCCCCAGTTTTCAGTCTTGAGCACAATAATCCTGGTATGTAAGTAATCCGCAAACAGAAAAACCTAACACAGTTCCTCTGAATCTTGATATCCAAATGATGTGGAGATAAGCTCCCCGTGGAACCAGTAATTAAAATAATCCAAGCTTGCACCCACTTTCCAAGGCACGGGTGAAGGAGAAAACACCAGTGTGAATATCCTAGCACTTCTAATAAATCCGATTAGCATGACGCTAGAGACCACTGCTGGCAAAGATTACAACGAATATAGCTGAGGGCTTCCAAGGGATGCGCCTCTATCTGGTGGCTAACGCTGACTCAAGCTTCCGGCAGGTGATTATTATCCAAAGCGAAGATACTTGTAAGATACTCCACGCTACTCCGGGTTTACTGGCAGTCAATGGGTCGGACAGTGTTGACGACACAAGTCGATGGCAAAGGGGGCAGCCAGCCTGGCAGGATGCGTATATCCTGCTAAAGGCTGTGAGTATTGACTCCAAGGTGAGTCCAGAGCTCTTACATGCTTTAAAAATTACATCACTTCGTCTCTTGTGTTATGCTTTGTTTCCATGTCTTCTATTTCCTTTCATTTTGTCTCTAACAAATATTCTTTTGTGTGTTGTCGCATAGAGATTATGATCAATAAATTTTCTATTTTCCTTCTTTTTCTACCCGTGTCCTCTACTGTATTATCGTTCTTTTATCCTATTCCTGTTTTTGCATTCGTTCGTTTGCGACATAAACATTACTATTTTCCCACTCTGACTTTACCGTTTCTTTTTCTCATGTTAGAAACGCATTACTTGCATAATCGTGTCAGGCCCGGCAGTAGACAACATAGGGTGAGAAAGTCGTCTCGATAGACATAGAATGGCAGACATTCGTCTCGGTTTCCCATGACACTCACGTCTCTTTCGGCTACAGTTCTAGGCGAAGTGTGAAAACGACCTCTGCACTGGAGACGGGTTGTCTGATATTCGCATCTGATACGCGCGCTCTCGGTCAGTATGTCGGGAGAAGGTGTGAAGACGCACGTTTGGCAGTTAGGGGAAACGGCTGAGTATGTGAAGTGATAAGACGGGAAAGAGGAGATGATTTCAGATTTTTGAAATAGCGCGCACCCTTTGTTCTGTTTCATATATCTACCCAGTAGCTGAAAATTGATTTAATTCATTCTCCAAATTCGCAGTAGACAGGTGGCTCGTGAATAGAATAAGCTGTATAGCGAAGCTCTTAGTTTGTTCGAAAATTTGCCGAGCTTCTAGACTTCAAATAAATATATCAGCGTATAATTCTAAAGTGGTATCACCTGTAGTTATGTGTTGAGGTAAATATATTATATTAAGTATCTAATATTTTGTGAAGTGTTTAAAGTGATAATCGCTTATTTCATATTTCACTAGTTAGATTTTGTGCAGAGTGCTTAATTTATATAGTCTCTATTATTTTATAGTGACGAGTTACAGTGGAAAAACAGAAAATTATAATTTCTAGCTTAAACTCAGTCGGCTATTAATGAACTTAATTTAACTGCTAAATACTCAGTCGAGAATATTTTAAAACTAACTTATAAACGCTAGATGCCTCATGAGTGTTGACGGAGTACGTATGTATTACTAATTCATGATGATTGATTTTTTTTAATATAACTTACTTCACGGGAATTTAAACGGTAAGTCAAGCGCTACGCTTGCAGTTTAAAATGTAAGTTACCACCGAGGATAGTATGTATTAATATTTCATATGTTGGTTTCTTTATACAGTGAATACTGGGGTGACCCAACTTTGCCAGCGTTAAGTACTGATGAGTAATATCTGTGAAGAACTAAAACATTTTCCTTAGAGTGACTTGGTGCATAATCTTTACGAGTACTTTAACGGTTAAATGAGATAACGGGCCTCTTGCGCCTGATTTTGATTCTTCCTGAGAAAACTTAAGTACAGTTCAGCCCTTGTGGCAAGTAACTATTACAAACAGTAACGTTCCGCAAATTTTGTCAACTTGTGGTGTGACCAAGAAGGTTACCTTTGATTGAAAGTTACAAACCTGACATTTTTCCCTAAGTAGTAGAAACCTCGTGATTCTGACACACTGAACCCGCTTACACTAATTCTTACCTGAACTGATAGAGTGACACTAACTTAAAATCTGAACAAAATTATCGCCTGAAGAGAACGCTCCCCGGACAAATTGGATGAAACCAAGATCTGCAGAGCTGGGTATTCGCTTCACCAAACGATAAAACTGCTTGTGTCATAACGTGCGCCAGACGGCGAACAACAGCAAGTTAAAGGGTAAGAAAGTGAGAAATGCACGACAGGGCCCTGATGAATGAACCGAGAGAAAGCAGGAACGAATGATCTTTTTTTTATGGTATACCAACTTTCACCCACTTTGTAATTTCTTTATGCAAGTTTTTTTTGCAAACAAGATACTGTTCCTTAGGATAGACCATACTCATACCTAAGTCTGTTCATACCTTTAAAATGGGAAAATCATTAGATTACCGCTAAATGTATCCTTGATTCCTTGGGGCTATCACTTTCTTCTAACAGGACTGTGGGCATACCTTGGGGGATAAGATCATACGGTGGGTCTATCATTCTGGTAGAAATTCATTGATTTTATGACTATGTGTATATTTTGCTTGATGTAATTTTGTGTGTTGTGATGAAATTTTAGACAATAATTAAAATTTCTCTTGAACCTAATCAGCGCGTTGGTCAGCTCGTCCCAAAGTATCTGTATAAGCATTGTTATAGTTTTCCCACGTGTGTGCGTCTACATATCGTCAATCGTGTGTGTGCACGTGAGTGGTACGTTCATATATATTAATATATGTTGCCACTAGACTGTCTGCCTCCTCTAAATCTGTTGTAGAAGATAGGCTGAGAAAGAGAGAAGATTCTCGAGTTCTCAGGGACAGCCTCTATTGATTCTACCATCTCACTTGGGGAAATCTATTTCTACTATCATCTCTCACTGTGGCTATCACTCATTCTAGTCTATTCAGAAGGGACCAAAACTAAGTCTTAATCACCTATCAAAAATCTACGACATGTGTCATATTTCTTTGTCTATTATTTTTTTAATGTTGAGCGTTTTTTCTTTCTCTTTCTTTCCGCAACTTTACTTATGATATAGTTTTTGATTCACGCGTGATTTTTCTTAAACTTCTTTTTATCGAGATCGCACGGGCTATCAAATATTCTCTTCTACAGCACGGTACCAGGTTAAAAAAAGGCAGAGCCGGCAGGAAATAAGGAACTGATTGAAACAATAATATAATGGTCTCTTCTCCATGTCGTGTAGTGACCACTTCGTTTTTTTCCACAGATAGAGAACATTCTCCGAGTTTTTAGCGTAAACAAGAGGACAATGCAAGACAAAAATTCAAATCAAATCGAGTGAGGACTTGTTCATTTCAATCTACTAATGCATGATTGTATAATCGGGTTTTACAAAGGGGTTTAAAAAGTTAGAAAGTGTGGAATAAAGGGAAACAATCATGACTAGAGGTAGAGTGGGAAAAATAGTTATTACCCCTCTTGTTTTTGGACAAGGTTGTGTGCTGTCCCCCTGCCTATTTAATTTATACACCGAAAAAATTTTCAAACAGATACAAGAAATACCAGGACTGAACATCAGTGGAAGGTCAATAAACAACCTTAGATATGCAGATGATACCGCGTTGTTAGCTGAAAGTGAACAGGAGTTACAAGAACTAGTGAAGCAAGTGAACAGTATAAGTCAGGATGGACTCGACATTAATATTGAGAAAACAAAAACTATGATAATTAGCAAAACAGACGATAAACCCACATTAAAGATAAGCGTAAATGGGGAAATCCTGGAACAAGTCAAGAGCTACGTATATCTCGGTCATATAATAACAGAAGATGGCAGATGTGAAACAGAAATCAAGAAGAGAATAGGAATGGCCAAAGCTACATTCAACAACATGAAACATATACTGACATCCAAACAGTTATCTCACAAATTAAAACTGAGAATCATAAAGTGTTATATATATTCTGCATTTCTGTATGGTGCAGAAACATGGACGATGAATAAGCAGTTGGAGAAAGAATTGAGGCTCTTGAAATGTGGATATATAGAAGAATGGGGCGTATCTCATGGAAAGAGATGAAAACAAATAAGGAGGTCCTAGAAAATCTAGGTATGAAAAGAGAACTAATGAGGGAGGTCAAAGTTCGACAGCTAAAATACTTTGGCCACATAAAAAGGCATAACACCTTGCAGAAGACCATAACAGAAGGGAGAGTTGAAGGCAAACGTGCAAGGGGAAGACAGCGCTATAAGTGGGAAGACAACATCAAGAGATGGACAGGAAAGAGTCTATCAGAGTGCACCACCAAGACAAGAGACAGAAGACGTTGGAGATCCATTACAGCCAACCTTCGTTGTGGAGATGGCAACTGATGATGATGATGATGTTTTTGGACAGTTAGAAAGGGCACCAGATACAAGAGAATCCGTGAGACTAGGTGAGATTTATTCAAGTAGAATCGAACATCAGTTTCACTTTTTTACGTGACAGATAGGAAGATAGCGCAACACGTTGTGCGTTGAATCAGTTCAAGTCTGGTCTTCAATGTGAAAGGACCAGAGAGAAATTTTAGTTGAAGAGTTTTTCTTTTAGTGTGGACGTTTTGAAATGTGCTTGTGGCAAAGCCATCTGTGGAAACAGAAATAAAAGCCAACATGACATAATAAAACTCAAGAGATGATTGTGTCGAGAGCAGAGTTTTTCAGAGAGAACCAATAGTGTGTGTTGTTTCAGTGGATGGAGGGATCCACTCAGTAGAAGGTACATGTCTCTTGGATTATGAACGTTATGCCTCGTAATAAATTCGAGTTGAAGTAGCAGTCTTGAAATGACATTAAAATCCTCGAGGTTGTCCGGTCACAAATGATACTTTCAAACATCACACAGACTATATAGAATTTGAATGAAGTAGTGAAAGATAGACGATAGAGCAACGAAAAATAGTTCTGTCAAAACAGAGAAAAACGAGATAGAAACGTAGAATACTGAAAGCAGAGTAACACGTGACATGAGTGTTAACCAGGGAGAAAGAACTGTATTACTAAATACTTGTAAAAATGATGTCTACATATTTTTGTTCTTCACCGACCCATCAATGTGCATATGTTCAACTGTTGGGAAGCACCCAAAATAAAGTATACTGAAGCACATTAAAAACGCACCACTATTATATATACAGATGCCGAGAAGCTGGAAAAAAAAGTGTGGGAATGGAATTTCCCCGTGTTTGTCATTAGGCAGAGAGCGAATGGCTGCTGGAATAGAAAATGCATGATTCAACCCACGGGTTTGTGTACAGACTACATGAAAACAATGAAAGTTACATGTGTAACACGATTCTCAACAGCTATGCCCCTGAAAATGCGTACGCGTTGTGGCAGTATACTCGGTATAAAAAGGCCGTTGAGACAAAATACCCAGTACATGTGCTTGAAATGCTGTGACCGTGAGCTGGTTACGGCATCAATTAATAATATGTGTCACCGCTGGACTGGGTGTTTTAAAGACTGGTCCAAGAAGGCACCAATTAATAATATGTCACAGTGGTGGTGAACTCCTAGGACTGGTCACGATACCAATTAATAATATGTGTCCCAGTGGTCCCTTTATGAAGTGAGGACTGGTCACGACATCAATTAATAATATGTGACAGTGTCGGTGTGTTGATTCTTCTTTTAAAGTAAACTAGGTGACTGGGGCAGGCCTAGTTGTCTACCTTCTATTTGTCAATTTGGTCCATTGACCTATCTTCCAAGTAAGAGTATATCTTAATACTGGCCCTCACCGCCAGAGTTATTAATTCCTGGATGATATCTTCTCAAACTTCCAACCTAAACTCGTTCCATCCCTTCTTATGATGTTACTTAAGTGACAGCTTCGTATAGCAGTTATCCCCTTATGCCTGTTATCTTGTTTACTCAAGCACTCAACAACCTTTTAGAGAGCTAACCCAACTTGAGAAGTGTTCCATCAAAACAAGTGATTTATTTACATCAAAAATTCCATCATAACAGGAGGCATGTGGTACAAATTCCAGGTACAAATATTTCCTAACTGCCTCTTGTATGTCCCATTCCTTCCGGGCACACTCACATACCTATATATATATATAGTTATAGCTCTCTGCCTGAGAACATATTCAGGTATGGTTTATACATATTTTCTTCCCTTAAGGCTTTTCTATTTATTCTGGCTTCTCCCAAGCCTTTCATCAACTCTTTCCTGAGTTGGTTTCTTTTGTCTACTAATCCTGTCAATTTTTACTCAATTTAATCAAATACCATCATCTAAAAAATTCATATAAGCAAATCAATACATTGGGTACACCTGTTGCGATATCCTCATACTTATACCTGCTAGAGAGCGCATGTTTCATCTTGTAAATACAATCAGCCTTCAATTGCTTACTCATCTTACTTGTAGCAGTCGATGTTGCAAAGTTCATTATACAATAGCCCAACACGGCTATTAAGTCCCTGTTCTTCTGTAAAATCTCCTCAGCTGCCTACTTAGTCTCAGTTTATTCACCTCATAGTCAATTTTATAGCTTCAGCTTCGTTTCTCATTATTCTGCGCTCACCTAGTTGTAAGCGTCGTTAACCTTGTAATACTTTGTTTCAACTTCTGAAATCATTCTATTCAATGTCTATCAAAAGTTATGAGTCAAAGGACCTACTTACTCTGGTTGCACAGAATCCTCACAACACTCATATTTCTTACTATCACCTCTTATCTCTAAACCTATATTTTAAACACCGTTCTGTCTTTCATATGTGAATAGATTCTACTACTCTAACTAGGTCTATAGGATTCTTCAGAAGTATTCATTCTGTTTCCCACAGAAATTAAACTTGAGCCTGGCAGAATACACATTCCTGCCACTCTACGTCCTTAACTAGGACTGCTCCTCCGAAAATGCGACCGCTCGACAGCGCGTCTAAATGGGTTCTCTTCTATAAAATCATTATCAGCTGATCTGTCCTTGTTTACTGTAAATTCATTGGTTCCTCCTATTCTTCGCTCAGCTGAAATATGTTCACGCTTATCCGCTGTGTAAACAACTCAGTGAAGTGTCATCCGTTGTCCTGGTAAACTTTTCACGTGCATATTTTTTTCTCTCAACTCACTTAATCATATAAGGGAGGTAATTACCCATTGTCTCCCTTTGCACATTTGACTCAACCTTATATTGTCCTCTCTAAAGCTTGCTATACAATCCTTATATGTACATTTTCTAAACCATAATTACCAACTCACCAAATCTACTTATGTGTAATTAAGCACTTTCCTCCCCTGACTTTAATAATTAGAGTCTTCTCCCTTTGATCAAAGCATGATTTCACTCATCTTATTTCCCTTTTAGCAAGACAAATAGTCTTTATTCAAATCTATTCTTATTTCTTAAACCATTTTTCATACCTTCCCTCTTAACCAAAACCAAATCACCGCTCATAATTCCTGCTTGAGCATTTTATAATGCTCCTAGCAAAGTGAACGGTGACAATGCCACGACTATCTGAAAACGACCGCCAACGAGCCATTGGTATGTTGGAGTTAATTCCCCTGCGCAAGATCGTCATATTGTGCTGAGTCACCTAAGGAATCGTTCTCTCCCGGCGAACTGCAGCGTATTTTACGCTGTACAACCCAATGCCTAGAATCCGGCTTTTGGCTGGGATCATGTGTCTAGACACAGGGACCGGTACAGTGACATTTATGTGTCATTAGGTCCCTTGTGTGAGAACTCAGAGGATCACTAGGTGACACATTTTGTCACTGGGTCTTCTTGTGTTGGGACATGTGGTCTTGACCGGGGCCGGGTTTGGGCGGGGATAATGCGACCTCATGCGAGGAAAAAAATATGCGACCTCAAGCGAGGAAAAAAAAAAAAAAAAAAAAAAAAAAAAAAAAAGGGGCCCATGCCACGACTATCTGAAAACGACCGCCAACGAGCCATTGGTATGTTGGAGTTAATTCCCCTGCGCAAGATCGTCATATTGTGCTGAGTCACCTAAGGAATCGTTCTCTCCCGGCAAGTCAAACAGCAAGAGCAATAGTGGGTAGACGTGGGCAAGTCTCTCGAATGACAGTCATACGACGACTCAGAGATACAGGCCTTACTGCAAGACGACCTTATGTTGGGCCAAACTTGACTCACAGACATCGTCAGCAGCGCCTGCAATGGGCAGAGCAACATGTCAGATGGACTAGACTGCAGTGGAATGCTGTCCTATTCACAGACGAGAGCAGAACCATGCCTGTAGACTCTGCGTCCAAGCTCGTCCCACAGATGTTCTATAGGGGACATGTCTGGTGATAGGGCAGGCCAATCAATCGTCACAATGTTCTGCTGCTGTAGATATTGCTGCGTAATGCATGCGGTGTGCGCACGTGCGTTATCCTGCTGGAGAAGCTGCAAGTCTGGATAATTTGTGAACGCAGGAGCAACCAATGCATCCAGAACCTCATCTCGATATGTCACAGCATTAACATTTCCACGGAAGACGTGAAGAGGCAAGCGATGGTGAAAACTGAATCCTCCCCAAATGTGAATACTGCCACCTCCAAATCGGTTGTGCTGACGAACACAGCAATCTGCAAAGCGCTCTCCACACCGTCGCCAAATCCGCATACGTCCATCAGCAAAGGATATGTTGAATCTGCTCTCGTCTGTGAATAGGACAGCATTCCACTGCAGTCTAGTCCATCTGACATGTTGCTCTGCCCATTGCAGGCGCTGCTGACGATGTCTGTGAGTCAAGTTTGGCCCCACATAAGGTCGTCTTGCAGTAAGGCCTGTATCTCTGAGTCGTCGTATGACTGTCATTCGAGAGACTTGCCCACGTCTACCCACTATTGCTCTTGCTGTTTGACTTGCCGGGAGAGAACGATTCCTTAGGTGACTCAGCACAATATGACGATCTTGCGTAGGGGTAGTAACTCGTGGTTGGCCACTCCGAAGTCTATCCCGGGCACTGCCAGTGGTTCCGTAACGTTCATTGAGCCGTACAATAGTGCTGTGGTGGCAATTCATCCTTCTGGCAATGGCCCGCGAGCTCATTCCGGTCTCCAACATACATACATGGCGGTCGTTTTCAGATAGTCGTGGCATTTCAAGCACATCTACTGGGTTTTTTGTCTCAACGGCCTTTTTATACCAAGTAAACTGCCACAACGCGTACACATTTTCAGGTTCATAGCTGTTGGGAATCGTGTTGCACGTGTAACTTTCATTGTTTTCATGTAGTCTGTACACAAACCCGTGGGTTGAAACATGCACTTTCCATTCCAGCAGCCATTCGCTCTCTACCTCATGACAAACACGGGGAAAATCCATTCCCACACTTTTTTTTCCAGCTTCTCGGCATCAGTATATATAATAGTGGTGCGTTTTTAATGTCCTTCAGTATATATATGCAAAGATTTCCTTACGTGTCATTGATAGCAAGGGAATGGAGATAAACCCAAAGGAAATAATTTGATGAAGATGCAAATACTAAACTGAATCAATTATTTTCATTTAATATTTATTACATTCAGAAAAAGTTTATAAAATATATATATATAATGCCCATAGTTGTGTTTCAATTTTTATTGTGCTTCTTTTAAATTGCTTAAACGGTCCATGTTTGTCTCAGTATTTACATACAAAAATGTTATAAATGTTGCACGTGATGCATATGTTGAAGTTTTAATGGTACAACTTTTGATTAATACCTCTAACGTGGTAGATGTGCACTTCACTCTGTTATGTCAGCGCTGATCGAGCATTCCTCATGAATCTCTTGAACATACTGTACTATATAACTCAGATATTTCTTTTTGGTGCGGCTTCCTCGGCCTCTTGTAAACACTCCTCAGTATATTTCCTCTTGTCTATTTGTTGATGTTTTATCTTAGCTCTTGGTTCGCTTCTATGAACACTTTGTAAACCTTGGCTTTTGAACTTCTGGTTTTGTTCCTGTTTAAATCTGCTTTCTTGTTTTATTCTGTCTTGTATCTCATTGATGGTTTCCGTTTTTATCCGCGATTTGTGCTTCCGTTCTCTTTTTCGACACTGAAGAGCAGGAATAACACGGTGGGGATTATAAGATTCCGGAAGATAAAGACTTATGCCTTTGATTGTCTTTTTTAACAGATTAACCAGCGACGACTTTCAGGCCAGCTGTTTGTACAACGAGGGCTTGTATAAAACATATGAACACCGTGATGCAATTATCCATTCCCTGCTATCTATGGATCCTGGTGTTGGTTTCTTGTGAGCAAGCCCGCACTAAACAGTGACCAACTCTTGCAGTGCCGGTTCATTTATGTCAAGTTAATTACAGTGATGATGTTGCCAGCCTCATATGTCACTGTAGACCTACAAGCAAATTATAAACGTAAAGAAAAGTGTACATATTACAACTTACTCCGTATTGGGCGTAGTAATACACAAGCGTGATGCACAAAATGGACGTAATTTACTGTAACTAGTTTGAGATGCAGTAATCCCTCAGATAGATGAAGTTATCTGTACTGAATCCTTCTACTATTCCCACTTGAAGAGGGTCATAAGGCTTTTGCTTTCAGTATTTTTATGGACGTTTTACGCCCTTTGATGCTGTGACGAAATGGACGACCTCTTAACGATCTTTGGTTTTCTCCGGTAGTATCGGTACATTTGTGGTAGTGATTTTTATTATGTGCTGTCAATTATCGCACTTTTCTTTCTCTCTTTCTTTCCTCGTTTTTTTTCTGCTAAGTATCAGATATTTGATTTTATCACAGCACCCTGTAGGTGATAAATATCACATTTGCAAGGAGCGGCTGATATGATACATCACATTTGCTTGGCGCTACCCAGTTTTGTTGGTTATAGGCACGGCAGATTAACACGTACATCGGCCAGCGCTTCGGCTTAATCACTGATAAGACACGGAGTTTGCGTACTCATTCGACAGATAACAAGATTACTGTCTGTATGACACATGTGGGCAGACAAGTGCGATAGAATCGTTTCCAGTCACTGGGTTAAAAGTAGTCATAGATTTATTACATTTTAGACAATATGAGTCTACAAATGTGTTTGTGAGAGTGTACGCAAGGCATCAGATGTCCATATATGGTTATAACACATGGCTTTATATACTGTCTAAGGTGGAGAGAGAAATAAGGTGCTAGCTACTTTACCTTTCACCGCTAAGGCTATACCACTGTTGTCCTAAATAACTTATATCAAGAACTACACATAGGCTCGTATTGCCAGAGGCATGACACAACAACAGTGGGTGACACATGACTAACGCTCATGAAACAGCTTATATCCCGTTTATTCAATTAAACACAAGACCACACATGGCCTGATGAAAATACAACATTACGACTATATACGTGCCACAACAGGAAATGTATGTACTAATATTAATCTACAGAACGGGTAATCTGGTTACCACAATCCTAAAATGAATATCGCGCCATCACGCGGGAAAAACCTACATAGTAACACTGACTATGAAAATGCACGACAGTAACTTAGCATGTACCAAACTCAATGCTAAGTAAATAACCACTTCACTGGAATCCCTAATAGCAGAAATAGCAGTCGTTAGGAAAATGGCTCAAATGGCGGGCACCGCGTCACTCTTAGATATCACAGACAGCCGAAGCTTGCATACCAGAAAACTACCTCCGCCATGGATGGCAGTCAAATCTCCGGTGACTAAAATCGCGCCAGACTTGCGCATTTCGTTACTTCCGCTGATCACATGACTCTAATCATCACATGACTATCAGGACGGTTTTGAACCGTCTAACGACATAGAAATACGGCCTGGAAATACGCCGTGACAATGGTAATACGTGACCTTTGCAGGCACGCATCTTATTTCACGTGGGACTATTTTGAAATATCACACCCTATCTGCCTGATTCGAAATGGTTGGATCTGTCTGATTAGATTCATAACAACATTGAAGGAGAATATAGGCTGACCATTTCGCAATTTTATTTCACTGTGAATTTCCCGCTCGCCAAGACAACATTAGTCCTCGCCAGAGTGAAGACTAGCTTCATAATTCCTTTCTGTTAACTGGACCTTTTATTGGAGAACCAGATTCGACTTAAAAAAAAGCACAGGAAATCTCTTTCAAATTTTAATAAGGTTCCCAGGACTAGGAAATTGAAGAAACACGGAGTCAGAGGGGAATCTATTGTAAAATTAAAGACATCCCAGACACGTGTAGGAGGCCTAACCCAGTGCCTTAACTTATTCATATGAGCAAAAGGTCTGTAGCCAAGATTGGCGTAAGTAGTGCAATTTTCACTACATATTTTATTACTAACATGTGAACTAACATATATATATATATATATATATATATATATATATATATATATATATATATATATATATATATATATATATATATATACATATATATATATATATCATCATCTCATCTCAGCCCGTAACCCGTCATGGGTCGTAGGGGTGCCATGGTGGAAGCATCAGCAGACAGGGTCCTCCACTGCTCTCTATCCTCAGCAATGCGTACAAGTGTGGAAAAACCGTGTCCTGCCATTCTTTGATGTTATCAGCCCAGGATTTTCTCTGCCTTCCTCTTCTCCGTTTACCTTCGACTGTTCCCTGAAGGATCGTTTTCGAAAGGGAGTCATGACGAGTTACATGCCCAAACCAGGCAAGCTTTCGACGTTTCACTGTTGACAAAAGTGGTTCTTGGTGGCCTGCATAGGTGTTTATCTTCTCTCTAACATAGACATTTGTTTTGTGCTCTTTATAGCAAATGCGCAAAATTCTTCTATAACATTTATGCTCGAAAGCCTGAATCCTTCGCTCCGTATCTGCAGTGAGTGTCCAGCTCTCACACCCATACAAGAGAATAGATAATACAAGTGATTTGTATAATTTGATCTTCACAGGAAAACTGATGTTACTTTTCCAGATCACATTCAACCTTGTCATGGCAGCTGAGGCCATCTCAAGTCTTGTCTTGATTTCTTTAATTGATCTTCCATCACTGCATATAGTGGACCCGAGATATTTAAAGGTGTTAACTTCTTCTAACGTTTGCCCATTTAACGTAATGTTGGTCGCAACATGTTTCTTATGGCTATTCACCAATATCTTGCTTTTTTCTATATTAATTTCCATCCCATACGTTCTTGTTACTTTCTCCAGTCTAGAGGTAAGGTCTTGAAGTTCTGATTCTGATCCAGCTATCAGATCAATATCATCAGCAAAACGTAGGTTGCACAGAGGTCGGCCTCCAATCGATATGGTTGATTTATAATCGTAGAGAGCCTCTTGCATAATATGTTCTAGATAAATATTAAACAGCACTGGGGACAGGATACATCCCTGCCGAACTCCTACAGTTGTTTTGAAAAATTCTCCAATGTCGTTGCTTGCAAAAACAGCACTGCTTGCGTCCTTGTATAGTGCTTCAATGATATCTATGATGTTGGTATCAAAATTGAATTTTCTCATTACTTGCCATAAGCCTTCATGCCGGACTCGATCGAAGGCTTTTGTGAAATCGATGAAGTTATGGTATAAATCGTGTTGATGTTGGAGATGTTTTTCGATAAGTAATCTAATATTGAAGATTTGTTCTGAGGTACTTCTTTTTGGTCTAAAGCCAGCCTGTTCCTCTGACAAGATTTCTTCTGATTTCTGTTTTATTCTGTTCAAAAGTATCCTTAACATCACCTTACTTGGATGACTAATAAGGCTAATGGTTCTGTAGTTCTTGCACATTTTTAGATTTCCTTTCTTTGGAAGCGGTATTACTAATGACTGCGTCCATTCTTTTGGCCATTTTTTTGTACTCCATATCTTCTGGCAAATTGTTGTCATGATTTTTACTATATCTGGTCCTCCATATTTCAAGAGCTCTGCTGGGATATTATCCACACCCGGTGACTTCCCTCCTTTCATCGAACATATAGCCTCTTCCACTTCTTCCCGTAATATTGCTGCATTTCCGAGTTCCCTGTTTTCGCACTTAATGTTGTTTAATATGCCTAAGTTAGTGTCAAGTTTACAGTTATATAATTCTTTACAATATTCTGTCCATCTTCTCATTACAGCTGTTTTTTTCATTGAGCAGAGCCCCATTGCTATCTTCTATGACAGTTACCCTGGGCTGTTGGGGTTTTGATAGTTTTCTTAATGTGTCAAAAGCTGCCTTGCTGTTACCTTTTATTAGCCCCGTATTAATGGACTCACATTGATCAGCTACCCATTTTTCTTTGGCCTGTTTCATTTTCTTCCTAATATTTTTATTCACCATACTGTATTGCCATGCTGCTTCAGGAACCTCTTTCTTAACCTTTTTCATTTCTCGCCGTGTATCACATAACTTCAGAATGTCATCTGTAACCCATGGTTTGTTTATTTTCTTTCTTTTACCAAGTATTTCTGTTGCTGATTCAATGAGCACGTCTTTCATGTTCTCTGTGATTGATTTGATATCATCCTCCAAAAAGTTGAGAGCTGCGAATTTTCCTCCAACAGTTGCCTCAAAGATTCCCGCGATTTCTGGATCTTTCAGTTTGTCTAAATTGAATCTTAACTGAGAACATCTGTTTTGATTATAGTTCTTTTTAAGTTTAAGCTTGAGCGTCATCAATACCATGTCGTGATCACTACCAATGTCGGCGCCAGGAAAAGTCCTAGTCTTGGCTTTATTAATACTGGACTTGAATCTTTTGGATACAAGAATAAAATCAATTTGGCCATGTATCTCAGTTTTTTGGGGCATGCCACGTTGTTCTTCTTGATAACTTATGAGGAAATAGTGTAATATTTGCAATGGTTAGTTTATAGTTGCTGGCAAATTCTAGTAGCCTTAGTCCTCGATCGTTAGTTTCACCTGTCCCAAATCTCCCCACTGTACCAGCCCAGTGACCGTATGCATCTGGCCCTATTTTAGCATTCCAATCACCTAACACGATGAGAAGATCTTTCTTTGGAATTTTCTTAATTGCTTCATCCAGATTGTCATAAAATGTATCAATTGCCTCATCCTCATAGTCAGTAGTGGGGGCATATACCTGTATGATGGAGATGTTCTTTGGATGTGCTGCAATACGAATGGTGATAAGCCTGCTATTTATTGGGGTGCAGCTGATGACAAAGTTCAATCTATCTTTATGTACGATAAAACCTACTCCATGCTGATGTTTAGACTCATCTCCACTAAACCAAATTTTGTGACCATCATCCGTTATTGATTCACCTAATCCTGTCCATCTGACTTCTGCTAGGCCCAGGATGTCCCACGAGTATCTAACAAGTTCATGTGTTAGTTCTTTGACTTTTCCACACGCATATAGCGTGCGTACATTCCAAGTTCCAACAACAAAACTTTCTCTTGGAAGTTTCAAAACAGGTGTTTTTACCCCATTCGCTGACTTATCACTCTCAAGGGGCAATGAGAGCGCGGTCGTTGTTAATCCGGGCATCGGCCGATCCGGCAAATTATTACTGAGTTGACTTTCCATCATAGCATTTCAGTGGGCAAGAGGTTTGCTTGGCGGTGCCCATCTCCTCTCCAAGTATCCTTGCAGGTACATACAAAAATGTACCTGGAGCAGTAACAATAGCCCTCAATAAATCTGTAATGTTTTGAAACATATATATATATTACCATGTGAAGTTTAATATGTGAAACTCGCTATTGGATGTCGAAGTCATTTGAGGCTGGCAACCTCAGTATCTAGAATGATGATTCATGAACCACCAGTGCACGGGCTGGTGATTGCTTTATTGATAGTTTCATAAAGAGAACTAAAAGCATAAAGTAGTTCCAGGTTCCCTATGGAGCAGGGAGGGAAAGATGAAAAGAAATGAGGTACATTATAATACTTACATTTTCAAAGCAGTGTAAATGTCCATTTAAACATATTCACTTTAAAATTAATGTACGTTTTCAAGCTTTAAACCAGTGTAAATGCCTATGTGAAAATATTCATTCTAAGTAATAGAAGTTTCTAACTTTTCTTACTTACTTACTTACTTCGTCATTCCCCTTCTACCGTGAGGTGTAGAGGCTTGGGAGAGAGAGCGCCAGACCACTCCATCAGCTGTCTTCTTCCTGGCCCGGCTCCACTCCAGTCCCCGGTCCTTCAAAGATTGTCCAATGTTGTCCCCCCAGCGGACCCCGGGTCGTCCTGGAGGTCTGGATCCCTGGCTCTTTGTCTCCCATGCTTGTCGTGGTAGCAGATCTTCTCCCATTCTGCAGACATGGCCAAACCATCTTAGTTGGGACTGTTCTATTTGGGTCTGCAGCGGATGGGATTTTAGGCCTTGACGGATCGTCTGGCCGCGGACCATGTCTCCTCCCGTTACCTCAACCACTCTCCTCAGACACCTCATCTCCGAGGCCTGGACCCGGCTTTTGTGGGCTGTAGTCATTGCCCACGACTCGCATCCATATGTCAAGACTGGGACATAGGTGGAGCGGTATACAGCCATCTTTGTTTTCCTACCAACCTCTTTCTTGCTGAGGAATCCACGATTTATGGCCTGAAAAAGTCTCCCAGCCGCCGCCCCCCGAGTGGCCAACTCTTCCCCGATGCCTCCCCCTCCGTCTACAACAGCTCCGAGATATTTAAAGCGGCCGACCCGCTCCAGGACCCGCTCTCCCAACCCAATCCGATGCCCTCTTTCCCCTCGTGATACCACCATGGATTTTGTCCTAGAGCTGCCCATGACCATCCCCCCCCCCCCCAGCCCCCCCCCCCCCTTCAGACCCGCAGGCCGGACCGGAGACGCGCCTCCGACCTAGCAATCAGGGCAACATCACCAGCAAACGCCAGCTCCGAAACACAGACCCGTCCCATCCTCCAGCACCCCACCGAACACCTTCCCGCTCTCTCCCCACATGCCCCGACGACATCGTCCACAAGGAGCACGAAGAGGCAAGGTGATAGAACATCACCCCGTCCCACACCAGCGGTGGTCCCGAACTCCTCCGACCCATGGCCCGCCGTCCTCACACAATTTCTGCAAGACCTGCAGAAGCTCTGCATAGCATGAATCAGAGGTGCTGGAATATTCCCCCCTGCCAAACAGTCCCAAAGTTTGCTCCAGGGGACCCTGTCAAACGCCCCCTCCAGACCCATGAAACAAAGATGGATCTCACTCTTATACTCAAGGGCCTTTTCACTCAGCTGTCTGAGTGTGAAGATTAGGTCTTGAGTACTTCGGTTTGCTCGGAATCCGCACTGGACCTCATCCAATTGTGGCTCAGCTAGGCGTCGGAGTCTCTGCTCTAGGATTCTAGAGTAGATTTTACCAGGGACACTGAGAAGGGATATGCCTCTATGGTTTCCACATTGTCGATTGTCACCCTTTTTGAAAATTGGTGTTATGATGGCAATCTCCCAATCCTTTGGTATGGTCTTGTTGCACCATGCTGCCTGTAGGACCTTTAAGAGTAATAGGTCGCCTGATGCTCCCATGTACTTAACCATTTCTGGTGTTATACCATCATGCCCTGCTGCTTTGCCCATCTTGATTTTCTCTAGTGCTGCCCTCAGTTCTTCCATCTTTATGTCATCTTCACCATCATTGGTTTCCTCTTCTGTGTTCTAACTTTTCAACAAGTGTAAATATAAAGGAAACATAAATGAATTTATATTGTGAATACGTTTTCAAACAACGGAGATGTAAGTGTAAAACATGTTATATCTGTACGTTTAACCTTGTCATTTAAATGTAATGTAAAGCTACAGCTATTCAGTTTAAATGTAAAGGAAGTTTTATCCCAAAGGATTAAATTTACTTCTAATCGAGAGTAAATTATGACGTGGGCTGGTAGAATAGAAGAGTGGGGCACATAACTGTGTCGGGAAACGCCATACTCAGAAGAGCGTTTCGTTTCTATTTCTATTCCCAGTTAATGGTGGTACCAGCAGAACGTACTTTCTCTGGAACCAAGTGAAGGTAGAAGTGGACTAACGTTGTACGAGACGCCATCATAAGAGGGTCTTATATGCAGACGCAGAACCAACTTGGCCGTTACTCCTTGACGTTCTGGGAACGTGCGGCGCCTGAACTTTGACCAGAGACGAGCGAGAGCAGAGTGAAAGGAACTAACCCAGCGGGAGAAGAAACTACCATTGGCAGCTAAGTGAAAATATGCGCTGCCAAAAGTGACCTCCTTTATTCAGCTAAATCCTATTCAAGTGATGAAATCCTTTTCATACCTTTTCAAATTATTTTCCAACTGTTAAAACTTAAAATGATTATTATATTTTGTTATTTGTAATGTTACAAATTTAACTTCGATTCAATCCTTTTAAATGTACTACATGTTTGTCTCAGTCAAAGTTACTAAACACACACTCTAAACAGAGCTATATATACATTATAATAATAATTCCACTGAATAAACCTGGGGTGGGGGCTTAGCGAGCTAGAATAAATCATTGCTTAAATTATTCATAAAAGTGTCGGCAGATTACAGAATTAACGTGCTCAACGACAGCCAACATTGTGTTCGCTTATCTGAATATCTTGTGAAGACTCCCTTGTGATAGAAGCTTTACTGCTCTTCTATCTACATTTCTGCCAAGAGTAATCTTGTGTAAAGATAGACTCCATTGAAGCCTATAATATATACTCTTGAGTTTTGGCCACTGTTGGACCACTACTGCAAAGCAGAGGATGCCATACCGTCACAGATGTTAGCAGGTTGTCACGAGTATGAAAGTAGATTGTGTCTGAGTTTATAGACAGTATGAATGAGTAGTGTGAAAATAGTTGTGGATAGAGTCACTAATGTAAAATAAGGAGGGATATATGACATCTGGAGAGGAGAGATGTGTAATTAGGTATCTTTGTCTTCTTCCAGGTGGTTACCTGGTATTTCGTCATTAATAAAAGTTGTCTGTAGAAAAAGTGTCCTATTGGCATCTCGCGGCAAAGGTGCTGTATTAGAAACAAGTTGGATCATTATCCAGTCTACTTTGCTGTAAATGGGTATCTGACACTGCTCTTGAGCCAGAGTAGGAAAAAGCAGTGAGGAAGGAACTGGTCACCTCACCGCTCGATACTGAATCTAGTATAGTAAGTCTCGAACACTTTGCTGTTCTACGTAAGTATCTTCTATGGGACTACCTTCTGTAGAAAAAATGATGTCTGTTTTATATGTGTGTACTAATGTTGTCATTGTATCAGTTGTGTTCTTAGACCTCTCCCATTTAGAGTTATAACGTTTAAACCATTATCCGCTATAGAGAGCCGTGTCAAGAGTTGTTTTTAGAAATACATGTTTTCTGTGTGTCTTTAGTTTTAGAGAGTACACTATAGTGATTAATTAAAGTCAAAGCGACTCATAGCTTGACTGCCTGCGTCAGGACCAGCGAACCAGAGCTGGTCAAGACCGCACTCCACCTCCACGTGGTGGTCCTGGAAACAATCTGCAGCTGTGCAGTCTGGCTGAGCGAGTGTGGATCGAAATGGGAAGGCAAACCCGGTCCTAAAAAATGCCGTGCAGAAGTCGGATGTGTCGACCGAAAGGTGCAGATTTCACAGCTTAGGCGTAAACAGACACAACGCAACCACCGTCCTTTTCAGGACGAACGAAGAAGAAGAAGAAACATTTTTTAATGCTTAAATGTGGAGTCTGTGGAAGAATGTATAACTGGATCAGTCACTATCTAACAAACAGAACAGCTAGAGTGCAGGTGCACGGACAATTACGCAAAAAGACTACAATGGAACATGGAGTCCCACAGGGTGGGGTCCTTTCCTCAACACTCTTCCTTATATATATATATATATTTATTTATATATTTATTTGTAAATGATATAACAGAAAACATCCTCAAGAATGTCCACAACTCCCTCTATGCTGATGACCTGGCCATGTGGACTTCAGAAGAATACATCACCATAGCAAGAGTGCGCATGCAGGATTCACTGCTAGCCCTTGAAAGTTGGTCCAGAAAGTGGTTGCTCAAAATCAATGAACAAAAACCAACACACACTATTTTTATCTTGTCAAACAAACCACAGCAAGCAAAGCTACAATTAAACGGGCAGGCAGTACGAGAAGATGAAACACCAACATACTTAGGAATCACACTAGACAGCCGAATGACGTGGAAATCACAGATAACCAAATTACAGCTAAGGGCAAAACTTCGCATGGACATCATGAAAAAGTTAGCTGGTACCACATGGGGTGCTGATGAGAATATCCTCAAAGAGCTGTACACAGGCAGAGTCAGACCTGCTATGGAATACGGCATCGCAGCTTGGTCGACGGCAGCAAAGTCATACGAGGGGCGTTCAGAAAGTAATGCACCACATCGTTTTTATCAGGAGCTGTTTATTCAAAAAGCATGAAATTTATACACAAAATACATGGATATGTCATGTAAACATCGGTATTATTCAACATAATCCCCATCAACTTGTACGGCTTTATGCCAGCGCGAAACAAGTGCATGTATTCCTATTCTATGTTAAGTCATATTTTAATTAAGGGGAGTTAAGTGTTAAAGACTGGAATGTACGGGTCGGATTTTGGTACACGCTAGTAAACACGCTCTGTGTGTTGAGAGATGTTTCTTAATTGGGGGGCTGTATGCTCGGTAATTTTTGAACACAGCTCTACTGACTAGCTGTTAGTTTGTTTTTAAAAAAAATATGATAAGGAATCTGGTCGAAGGTTCTATGATATTGTTGTGGGGGGTAAGGCGGATGAATTCCGCTCACATCTCAAGCTGCGAGTTCGCGCTTGAATGAATTGTACTGAGCTGTTTTGAGCAGCTGATTTTTCGTGACAGTACTTTGCTGGCAGAGCTTGGAAATGGACGCTTTACCATTTCTGCTAGTGTGTTCCAGCATATATCTTTATGGAAAAAGGAATATTCGATAATTGGAGAATGCATTTAACTGAAGATAGAGAGAGAGTATATATTCATATTGATTCTAAGCCAGGGATATTACGGCTTACCTATTATGTACTGTGCATTTACCTGAAGATAGAGAGAGAGAGTATATATTCATATTGATTCTAAGCCAGGGATATTACGGCTTACCTATTATGAACTGTGCATTTACCTGAAGATAGAGAGATAGTATATATTCATATTGATTCTAAGCCAGGGATATTACGGCTTACCTATTATGTACTGTGCATTTACCTGAAGATAGAGAGAGAGAGAGTATATATTCATATTGATTCTAAGCCAGGGATATTACGGCTTACCTATTATGTACTGTGCATTTACCTGAAGATAGAGAGAGAGAGTATATATTCATATTGATTCTAAGCCAGGGACATTGCGGCTTACTTACTTATGTACTGTAGATGCTGATGGAGCTTGAGAGATTTTGTAAATATTATTTAAAGCCTTGAATAACGGCTTGATATATACGGTTTATGCTGTATAATGCCGTATACGTATCTATTGAACTGTTGATGTGAAATGTCGTCCCATGATGTCTGCGTGAGTCTATCGTCAATAAACGTTGAAAATGGTAATCTAGTTCCACCACTTCCTGACTCCTGCGTGTTGCTGTAGTGCATGAGTGCAGTAGATGTGTAGCCAAGAACCTATACATATTCGCGTATATATATGTTCACATCTGTCGGCCATCTGTAAGCCCGACACATGCTGATTGCCTTCATCAGCGAAAGTTAATAATAACATTTACCTTTTTCTTGATGACCCCCACCAGTATCTTCCACCAAACAACCTTTAACAAACATGGGGTGCTGATGAGAATATCCTCAAAGAGCTGTACACAGGCAGAGTCAGACCTGCTATGGAATACGGCATCACAGCTTGGTCGACGGCAGCAAAGTCATACTCGTACATAGTCCGGAACGGAACTCACCTCTTTACATTGAATTTGTAATGTTAAGCATTTGACAGTGTTGGCAGAGAATCACGTTTGAGAATGATGAGGCATTATCCTGAATAAAGAAAACATATGAAAACATGACATGCAGAGTTCTTCATGGAGGACTACGTACAGAACCGACTGGGATAAGAACGGGAGTGCGACATGGATTTCTCTTGTCGCCATTTCTCTTCGTATTGGCTATATATTGCGTTATGAAAACATCGTCTTCAGTCTTCAGAAATGGAATCCAGTGGGTCTGAAAATACGCAGGGAGAAAACAAAGATAATGATAATAAATGCAGAAAATGATAACAAGATTGTACTCGAAGAAACCTCACTACAAGATGTAGAATCATACATATACTCGTACCTTGGCAACAATATAGACACTGTTGGAGGGACTGACAATGATATTTTAAAAAATACAAACAGCATTGAGAAATATATAGAAATCAAAAGTAATCAAGACAAAAATTATAATTGTCAGTTCCAATCTCAAGTCAGTCCTATTGTACGGCTCTGAAACATGGAGAACAAAAAAAAAAACAACAACCAAAAAGCTACAGACATTCATAAATGGTTGCTTGTGAAGAATAGAAGGATTGAAATGGTATGACAAGATCACCCATGTGGAACTGATGACAAGATCACCAATGTGGAACTGATGACAAGATCACCCATGTGGAACTGATGACAAGATCACCCATGTGGAACTGATGACAAGAACCAGAAATATGCCAGCGGAAGTGCAGAGTGAAGAAGATGCTGGAGATGGATAGGACAAATATTGAGGAAACTTGTTGAAAGCATTACCCGGCAGTCCTTGTTCTGTAATCCCCAGGGGTGGAGAGGTAGAGGGAGGCCAAGGACCACGTGGATAAAGAGTACTGGATTCAGACGTGAAGGGAGTGAAGGAGACATCAGCTGATGACACGGAACAGAAAAACTTGGCATCATTTTGATGAAGGCTTATACTTCTTGTGGAGCTGACAAGGTGATGATATCGGCATCTTCCAATGCAGTGAAAGCTTATCTTGCCTGGCTTATTTTTATTATCATAGTTCGTTTTGATGTTCCTGCCATAAGTATAGAGTTCATATCTAGTCTTCCCAAGTGCAGTTGTTTCCGTACTATCTTTGCTTTGGTTTGGTTTTTTAAAAGACGATCTTCACTGCACACGCACAACTTCATCAGTGTTCCGATCCCCTCTCTTAGAGCACGCGAGGATCTCAGTGCAGTGCACGAACTCTGTAGCACCGGCGAGGATCTCAGTGTGTGTATACAGGAATCACAGATTCTATAAATACTAGAAATAACCCGTCATACTTGACGGGTTTTTAATTATAGTGTGCTGTTTCCGTTCCCGGATGAGCAGATAGATGTACATTTTTATAGTGTTTTTGGTTTCTTTCCATTATACAGTGTAATCAAACTGTTCATGAACACTGTCATTTGAACGCTTTTCTTTGTTGATTGTAACTATTTTCGGGAGAGTATATATAATGGAAAAAATACAATTTTTCAACACGGTTGCATTCTTCAGCTGTGACCAACGTACACACGGCGAGAATTATGTTATTTTAGATTCAATTTAAAAGTTCTTTGATGACAACATTTCGTGTGAAAGTGCGTGGATTGTTTTCAAAGAGTGTTCCCTGATAATAAGTTGTTTTAACAAAAACTTTCAAGTTTTCATGATTTGTACATCGTGTGAGGGCTCATGCACACCAATTTTTATGCACTTTTTCTTTGTCGAACGCTACTAATTTCGTGAAAGAATATTTAAAAAAATAAAAAATAAAACCAAAGTATATGTTTTATATAACACCCACGCCGCGCAAGTTGCACACCGTGCGTTGCGCACTTTTTTTTCTGGCGCGAGTTACTATTTTGAGTGAGACCGACCGACGTAACATACATCGGTAATTATGTCAGTTGGGAATGGGAATTCATGTGACGGGTAGCTTTTCCTAATTTTGTAAATTTTGCCAGAGCAGCGGTCGGAGTGGTTAAGAAGTATGCGTCCCCGCTTCTAATTCTAAAGGTTCCTGGTTCGGTTCCCAGTATAAAGAATATATATGATAGAAATTTCTTCAGAACCAGTGGGTCCTAATAATGTCATAGCCCCCCCCCCCCCCCCTCCCATCCCGAATCTCCTGGGTAGTGAAATCAGATACTTAGCCTTCTCGGATAAGGGCGAAAATAAAGGTCCCTTATGTAAGTTGCGCACGTTTGTCCCGGGATTTACTCCCCTTGCTCTGCAGTGATGGTCCAACAGTGGCCAAAATTCAGAGCATCTACTGAAGGTCTTCAAAGGTGTCTACCTTTCGCTCAATATTACTCTTTTCAGTGGTGTGAATTGAAGAATGTTGCTTCCATTCTAGGAAGCCTCAAAGAAATTTAAGAAATCAAGTACTACGGCTGATAGGATTCAGGACGTGTAAACTTTCTATCTTCCCTGACCTTCTATGAGGAGTAAAATTTGTCCCCGTTTTGATGAGCAACCAACTGATTTAAATCAGTAAAATATTACTTCAATAGCTCTGTTATATGTATTTACAATGACTGAGACATACGAGTGCAATTTATTCTAAATGACTAAATCAACTATAAATGTGTACATATATACCGATAACAAAGTTAATAATCAATTACAGTTAACTATGTAAATATGAATAAAGGTTCCGATGGAAAAATATTTTAGTCTTTAAAGATTCATCACTGGTGATGATCTGGATAGGGTGTTTTACTAATTTCTTAAAGAAAAGAGTTCACTTGGCAGCTTTAAGTGGGTACTTAGCTGCCAGTAAGATGTCTGCTGGTTTCTGCTCCAGCCGATGTTGGTTCTTTGCAGGTTGTAGACTGGTTCACTCTCATCATTGGTCAAGTCTGGTACTCGCAACACGTCCCTCGTAGTATCGTGGGGCAATTGCGAAGATGGTATAGTGTCTTTTAAGACCCGTCTGCTTTTGGTGTCTAGCTTTGACTGAAGGCCAATTAGACCACACACTTGTTCCACACACTAGTACCACCAATTGGTACCACCGACTAGTATCTTGAAATAAGAGAGAAACAAATACCCTTCTGAGTATTGCTTTTCCAGATACAAAAATCAGGTGTGTCTCCCCCCCCCCCCCCCCCTCTTTTTCATTCCACAATCCCATCTGCCTCGGAACTTTACCCCCTTTGATCATTAATGTTAATCCGTGTGAGCGGAAAACACCCATTGCATTTATATAAAACATATTTACATATACATTTGCACTAGTTGAAAAAGTTAATATCATAAGTATGTACATCATTTCTGTATCATTCAGTCCGTGCTACACATGAAATTTAGGACTACCTCTGATTCGGCCCACGCTTCCACATTGCTACTATATGACAGGTATCCAATCAGAAATGTTTATTTTGACATCTCAAATGCCAAACGAATAGTATTCAATTTGCCTATATTGGTAGGGATATCTCCCCCTACCGTCTCATGTGATTGTTACAAGTAGTTTCTCATATAAGGTATTCTCTCTTCCGTTTATTATCGATCATGTTTACACTCACGACTTCATTGATCCACCAAAGACAATTTCTTTCAAGGTGGATAATTATCGTAACTATTGCCTACAACAAGTCTGCCAGGAAATGATTATCTCATTTATCAGCTTCAAATCCCATGAGTTATCGTAAGTGTGTGTCTATAATCTATCACCAGATTGTTATTGGCGACACGTCCCTGTACTAACGACACTATCAAGCAACGAATCGGCCAGACAGGAAATGTTATCAGTGATAAGACACTGACAGTGGCCATCTCAAGGTTGTTTACTTATTAATCGGGCGCTCTCACACACTGTCTGGTCGGAAATGTGTTACGCGTAATAAGTAAACAACATTTCACTCCACAGATTCAGGTGTCAATATGGGTTCAAATGAAAGTGATTGATTACAATAATCAATGAGGATGGGCGATGAGATCCCGACATGACAAGAATTGAAGAGGTAAACATGAATCGAAAATACCAAATACTGTCAGAGGTGGGGAAAAAGAAAGTGAAGAGCACATAATGAATTATAGGATGGCACAGGAAAATGTGACGTTCGAGGTTATTTTATCACAACGTTAAAAATCCCTCGGCAGCTGGAAATCGTATCTTACCTTTAATTCCCAATGGTATGTGCCTTGAGTGCTTAGCCTCTTCTTCGAGCACCTAGCTGGCTGGCATAGGTGACCACGTCTCTTCACAACTTTCTGTCATCAGTGCTGTTTATCAATTCTATTGCTGACTTCTTTCCATGCCACGATGTTAAACTGTCTCTTTGTCCTTTTCCTTCAATTTTTCCTGGTGTCACAATGTATTCCAGCTTTTCTCTTCTCATAACATGCCCTAACAAAATTGATTTGCTTCCTTCTAATATGAGTTATGTCCTTTTTAGGATAGTCAGGATCCTATTTGGTTCTCCTCTCTTTATCTAGCTCATGTATGGCTCCTCGAATACCGCTTGTGTACGGCGGTGGCCACATCCCGGGCAACAGTCTTGGCTGACTGGCTAAACTACATGGGTGGAGTAGGAGCAATCTTACTCAAGGGAATGTCCATCCCTAGTACACAAAGACTGAGACGGTGAGTGAGGCGGAGGAATCTGAGAAGATCAACGGCTCGCAAAGCGAAACAGCAAAGTGTGTGGCGCACTAGAGGCATGTCGGACATAGAAAAAGACAATGGCTAGCCACCGTGGAAGAGATTGGGGCCTTACCACGTACTTCCTACAGAACGTAATGGGATCACAACAACAAGATAAGAACCGATATGTAGAGAACTCTCTGTCCCCTGGGGAAGAATCTACTGTACAAATTAACAGGGAAGAGGCAACTCCTCTAATGAGTAAGGAAGTACATAATGACGAGTGTTCCTTAAATTCTGTTGAAAGGGAGCATTCTGAGAAAGATCACCTAAAAACTAGTAGGAGAAGCCTAAAAATAGGAACATGGAATGTTAGGACTCTAAACGGAGAAGGAAAGCTTGACAATCTTATATTAGAGGCAACAGACATGAAACTCGATATACTGGGAGTTGCAGAGGCAAGACTTTTGGATACAGGCTACATAACAAGAGACCAGTACACGCTTATACACTCAGGAGGAGAAAAACATGAAAGAGGGGTAGGAATGTTGATAAAGAAGGAGTTAGAAAAATACGTATGTGGATACTGGACACACAATGACAGAATGATGTTACTAAAGATGAGAGCAAAGCCATTCGACATATCAATCTTACAAACTTATGCACCAACTAAAGATCACAGCGAGGAAGAAATAGAAGAATACTATGAAGAGCTACAACACACACTTAAACCAGTCAAATCTACAGATGTGTTGATAGTAATGGGTGATATGAATGAAAAAGTAGGAAAAGGAAAATACAAGAAAATAGTAGGACAGTATGGATTGGGGACAAGAAATTATAGAGGAGACAGACTTATCCAGTTCTGTGAAGAAAACCAGCTGGTCATATGTAACACCTTTTTTGAACACCACCCAAGGAAATTATACACACGGAAAAGCCCAGGAGATGTAACACGAAATCAAATCGACTATATCATGATAAAACATAGATTTAAGAACAGTGTCACAAGTGCAAAGACACATCCTGGTGCTGACATAAATTCAGATCACAATCCAGTCGTCATCAAAGTAAATATACTGAAGCACATTAAAAACGCACCACCTGTATAATCCAGGAACAGAGTGTGAAATGTAAATATAAGTGTTTACAAGTTTACATATTTGGAATGTTTATTCATTTTCCTATGAATCCATGCTGGTCATTAATTTGTACATTTGATTGTTATGAAATTCATTGCATTCTGTGCAGGCAAGGGAGAAAACCAAAAATACAAAAAAATGCACGTGCGTTATCCTGCTGGAGAAGCTGCAAGTCTGGATAAATTGTGAACGCAGGAGCAACCAGTGCATCCAGAACCTCATCTCGATATGTCACAGCATTAACATTTCCACGGAAGACGTGAAGAGGCACGCGATGGTGAAAACTGAATCCTCCCCAAATGTGAATACTGCCACCTCGAAATCGGTTGACACAGCAATCTGCAAAGCGCTCTTCACACCGTCGCTAAATCCGCATACGTCCATCTGCAAAGGATATGTTGAATCTGTTCTCGTCTGTGAATAGGACAGCATTCCACTGCAGTCTAGTCCATCTGATATGTTGCTCTGCCCATTGCAGGCGCTGCTAACGATGTCTGTGAGTCAAGTTTGGCCCAACATAAGGTCGTCTTGCAGTAAGGCCTGTATCTCTGAGTCGTCGTATGACTGTCATTCGAGAGACTTGCTCATGTCTACCCACTATTGCTCTTGCTGTTTGACTTACCGGGAGAGTCAATTCCTTAGGTGACTCAGCGCAATATGACGATCTTGCGCAGGGGTAGTAACTCGTGGTTGGCCACTCCGAAGTCTATCCCGGGCACTGCCAGTGGTTCCGTAACGTTCATTGAGACGTACAATAGTGCTGTGGTGGCAATTCATCCTTCTGGCAATGGCCCGTGAGCTCATTCCGGTCTCCAACATACCAATGGCTCGTTGGCGGTCGTTTTCAGATAGTCGTGGCATTTCAAGCACATGTACTGGGTGTTTTGTCTCAACGGCCTTTTTATACCGAGTATACTGCCACAACGCGTACACATTTTCAGGGTCATAGCTGTTGAGAATCGTGTTGCACGTGTAACTTTCATCGTTTTCATGTAGTCTGTACACACACCCATGGGTTGAATCTTGCACTTTCCATTCCAGCAGCCATTCGCTCTCTACCTCATGGCAAACACGGGGAAAATCCATTTCCACACTTTTTTTTGCCAGCTTCTCGGCATCAGTATATATAATAGTGGTGCGTTTTTAATGTGCTTCAGTATATAAAGCTGAAAAGAGCAGGAAACAGAAGACAGGACGAACCCCAGATAGAAATATCATCACTGAAACAACCAGATATAAAACAGAAATATTTAATCGATGTCAAAAATAAATATCAACAGTTATTGACAGAAAGCAGTATAGAAGAGAAAACACAGAAGAAAAAGCAACCGCAAAATGGGAATGCTTAAAAACAAGCATACAATCAGCAAATGCAAATTTACCTAAAAAGGAGTCTAAGAAAAATCAAATTTGGATGACAGATGACATCTTGAATAAAATGGCAGAAAGAAAGAAAGCAAAAAACACTCCAGAATATAAAACAATAGACAATGACATACGTACTATGTGTAGAGAAGCAAAAGAACGGTGGATAGAAACAAAGTGCAAGGAAATAGAAGACTTGGAAGCAAAGCACATGACAAGAGATATGCATGATGAAATAAAGAAATTATCAAATCGGTCGCGGTTTGCACAAGGAGGAAGCTGTATTAAGAACAAAAATGGTGCAATATTACTTGATGAGAAAGACATATCAAACAGATGGGCAGAATACGTAAAAGAACTATTCGAGGACAACAGAGGTAAAAAACCATCACCAGATTCTAATGAAGGCCCAAACATTCTCAGATCAGAAGTAGAGAATGCCATTCATATGATACAAAAAGGAAAATCAGCAGGCATGGATAACATAAAAATTGAAATGATAGAAGCTCTGGAGAGCTTTGGTATAGATACAATCACAGAAATATGCAACGATATATACAATACAGGATTGTTGTTGTTCGTCCATCACGGGTGATGAAGACCACTCTGTTCATCCAATTATTTAAGAATATGTTAGGTTAGTCTATGGGTACGAAGGTGACTGAAGAGCCCGATGCGGGCCTGGAAAGATCTTGGACAGTGTGGGCAGGGAATGTTTGCTTCATGTGAAGGTTTTATTTCACGGTCCTTTCTAGCTTGTCTCCGCTGTTCCGCTGCTGCTCTTCTGGATGATTCGCATGCTGCTGCACCTTTACGAAGAGATGTGCGCCAAGCAGTTCGGTCTTGCGCAGCAGCTTCCCATGTGTCTGAGTTTATGTCAAAGGTTTTCAATGACGTCTTTAACGTGTCTTTGAAGCGCTTCTTTTGGCCACCATGGGAGCGTTTACCCTTCTGCATCTCACCATAAAAGAGTATCTTTGGCAGTCGATGGTCTGGCATGCGGACTACATGACCTGCCCAGCGAATTTGTGACTGCATCAGAATAGTATCAATACTAGGGATACCAGCTCTGTCAAGAACGGCGGTATCCGGGATCTTGTCTTGCCATTTGATGTTCATTATCTTCCTGAGACAGACTGTATGGAAGTGGTTTAGCTTCTTTACGTGGCGCCTGTATACAGTCCATGTTTCACATGCATATAGCAGCACTGGAAGCACCGCAGCTCTGTACACCTTCAGCTTTGTCTGTAGACTAATGCCACTTCGATGCCAAACGTTGGTGTATAGTCTGCCAAATGTGCTGCTGGCTTTGGAGATCCTGGTGTTCACCTCATCATCAATGACAATGTTCTGGGATAGTGTGCTACCAAGGTATGTGAATCTGTTCACAACATTCTGTTTCTCACCATTAACCTTGATGACTGGCTCAGTATAAACTGTGCCAGGAGCTGGTTGGTACATGATTTCTGTTTTCTTCGTGTTGATGGTAAGCCCAAAGTTGGCGCAGGCTTCGGAGAATCTATCCACACTATGCTGCAGATCAGCCTCTGAGCCAGCATTGAGGGCACAATCATCAGCAAACAGAAGATCTCCGATGGTGTGTGATTTGACCTTGGTTTTTGCTTGAAGCCTCCTAAGGTTAAACAATTTTCCATCAATACGATAACTAATGTCGATTCCTGTGTCCCCGTCTCTAAAAGCATCAGTCAGCATAGCAGAAAACATGATACTGAACAGAGTCGGTGCAAGTACGCACCCTTGTTTAACTCCATTTGAGACGGGGAAAGGCTCTGATAGCTCACCGTTTTCCTGAACTCTAGCCTGCATTCCATCATGCAGTTGCTGCACTATTGTGATAAATTTCTTTGGGCAGCCGTATTTTGCCATGATCTTCCATAGACCCTCTCTACTGACCGTGTCGAACGCCTTTGTCAAGTCGATGAAAGCTGTGTACAGGTCACAGTGCTGTTCTTGGCATTTTTCTTGTAGCTGTCTTGCAGCGAACACCATATCTGTGGTTCCACGTTCTTTCCGGAATCCACACTGACTTTCAGGTAAAAGACCTTTGTCAAGATGAGCCGTAAGGCGATTCAAAAGGATTCTGGCGAATATCTTCCCAGCGATTGATAAAAGAGAGATGCCTCGATGATTGTTGCAGTCTTGGCGATTACCTTTACGTTTATATAGATGTATAATTGAGGCATCTTTGAGATCGTGTGGGATGGTTTCACTCTGCCACATTTGCTGGAAGATCATATGAAGTTTCTCTATCAGAACTGCACCGCCATCTTTATAAACCTCAACAGGAATTGAATCGGAGCCAGGGGCCTTTCCACTAGACAGTTGACGAATCGCTTTTTTAGTTTCCTCCAGAGTTGGTACATCATCTAATGCTTCATTTATAGGAATTTGGGGCAGGCGGATGATGGCTTCGTCGTTAATAGATGATGGCTGGTTCAAGATATTATTAAAATGTTCAGCCCAGCGTTGGAGCATTTTTTCCTTGTCTGTAATTAGTGTTTTTCCATCTGCATTAAGGAGGGGAAATGATCCTGATGATGTTGGACCATAGACCGCTTTGAGTGCAAGGTAAAAGTTTTTCAAGTCATGGCTGTCAGCAAAGCCTTGGATCTCATCTGCTTTATTACTCAGCCATGAATCCCGCATCTGGCGTAGTTTATGTTGGACGATTCTACGCATGTTGTTGAAAGCGTCTTTCTTGGGTGTAGATTTTGGATCATTTAAATATGCTTTATGGAGATGGTGTTTCTCAGCCAACATCTGCTTTATATCATCTGAGTTCTCATCAAACCAGTCATTTTGTTTCTTGATGGAAGGACCCAGGACCTCTGTAGCAGTGTTGTAGATCTGCTCACTTAGGGCTGCCCAATTTGTTTCAACACTTTGGCCGTCTAGCGAGATAGATTTGAGACGGTCTTCTAAGGTGTCAGTAAATGACTGTTTGATTTTTGTCTTCTTTAGTTTGGTGACATCCAGCCTCTTTTGAGTTTTCTTCCCCTGAGGGCGCCTGGCTGGTTGGATACGAATTTTAAGTTTAGATACAATGAGGCGATGATCAGTCCAGCATTCGGCACCACACATGGACTTGGTCACCCGGACATCTTGCCTGTCCTTCTTCCTAACAATTACATAGTCAATTAGGTGCCAATGCTTTGAGCGAGGGTGCATCCAGGAGGTCCTGTTGCGGGTAGGAAGTCGAAAAATGGTGTTGGTGACAAGGAGGTCATGTTCTGCGCAAGTCTGGAGGAGACGAAGTCCATTACTGTTACAGCGACCCACGCCGTACCTACCAATAGTGCCATTCCAGGAGATGTTATCTGAGCCTACTCTTGCATTAAAGTCACCAAGAATGATGAGCTTATCTGCTTTAGGAACTGATGCAATGACTGCATGTAGTTCTTCGTAAAACTTATCCTTGACATCATCCTGGTTTGTCATAGTTGGTGCATACGCGCTAATGATGGTGGCATGTTTTCTTCCATAGAACAGAGGGATCTTGACCGTCATGAGTCGGTCATTTATTCCCTTTGGGGGCCCCGCTAACTTGCTGACAATTGCTGTTTTGATTGCAAATCCAACCCCTGCTTCTCGTCTTTCTTCAGTTCCTCTTCCGCTCCAAAAGAATGTATAACCTGCACCCTTTTCGCAAAGTTGGCCCTCGCCTGCAAGTCGAGTTTCACTCAGTGCTGCTATGTCAATGTTGTACCTGGCCAGTTCTCTCCCAATCAGGGCAGTTCGTCTCTCAGGTCTGTTTGCGTTAAAGTCTTTGTCAAGTAAAGTGCGCACATTCCATGCGCCTAGAATGAGGGGGAAAAATCTGTCCTTTCTTTTTCTTATATGTCGACCGCCGAAGTAGGGTACCCACCAACCGCGGTAAGCTGGTTAGGTAATGGTGAAGCAGGCAATGTTTAGGGCACCTTTTCTAGCCCCTTCCTCATGCCATGGAGGTGAGCAGTGCTTTCCTAAAGAGGGCTGCTCAGACACTCAGGGGGCTGCCGAATCCCACTGCTGCTCCGATCAGTGGAAGACGACCATATGGCCTGAGCCGCCTGTGTGTAGGTCTGCGACTACGACTGCCAGCGTACCCACGCCTGCCGCTTCGCCGCTCGCCCATCGCCACAAGACTTGTTGTGAGTGGATGGATGAATGGATGAAAGAGTGACTTGCGCGGTGATTTGGATTAAAGTGAGGAAGAGTTGCGCAATTCGTCGACCTCACTCTCTTGCCTGGGTCCATCTCAATCCAGTGGCAAGACAAGTCAAGACGACTGGAGATGAAGTCAGGTGCAGTGGATGACCAGGGCTTTCTACGTGCCTCGCCGTGCTCCTTACGCTCCACAGCGCGTTGCTGGTAATCGCCGTCATGCCCGTTGAACCAACAGGTGGTTTCTTCCGTGCAGTCCATCGAATCCAGTCTTCGCATGCATGGGTAGGCAGACCCTAACTCACCGAAGGTGTATAACCATTCGGCTACCCTCACCTAGTTTAGCCGGCCTGTCAAAGCCGTTGTCCGGGGGTGGCCGCTGTCGCATGCTGACAGCTACGAGGAGCCACAGGTGAGAGCTGGATGCCAGGTTTGGACCAAAGGTGGCTGAGCTGCCCTGAAAAGGGCATGACAGCTCCTTCACCAGAGGTACTACCAATACCTGACTTCCCAACACCCCCACAGGATATATACCACACGACATGAAGACATCAGTTTTCATAACATTGCCCAAAAAACCAAATGCAACAGAATGTTCAGACTTCAGAACAATCAGCCTGATGAGTCATGCAATTAAGATACTGCTCAAAATCATACAGGAAAGAATAAAAAGTAAAGTAGACAGCGAAATCCAAGAAGAACAGTTTGGTTTTAGACGGAACAGTGGAACAAGAGAGGCAATATTTTGCCTAAGAATATTAGCAGAAAAATATACAGAGGTCCAAAAAAGTATGTATATGTGCTTCATTGACTATAAGAAGGCTTTTGACAGAGTCCATCATGAGAAAATAATTGAATGCCTCGAAGACATAGGTATTGATGGAAAAGATATAAGAATACTCAGTAACCTTTATTGGGAGCAAACTGCCACAGTAAGATCGGGAAGGAATTATTCACCATACATAGACATAAAAAGAGGTGTCAGACAAGGTTGTGTGCTGTCCCCCTGCATATTTAATTTATACACCGAAAAAATTTTCAAACAGATACAGGAAATACCAGGACTGAACATCAGTGGAAGGTCAATAAACAACCTTAGATATGCAGATGATACCGTGTTGTTAGCTGAAAGCGAACAGGAGTTACAAGAACTAGTGAAGCAAGTGAACAGTATAAGTCATGAATATGGACTCGACATTAATATTGAGAAAACAAAAAACTATGATAATTAGCAAAACAGACGATAAACCCACATTAAAGATAAGCGTAAATGGGAAAATCCTGGAACAAGTCAAGAGCTACGTATATCTTGGTCATATAATAACAGAAGATGGCAGATGTGAAACAGAAATCAAGAAGAGAATAGGAATGGCCAAAGCTACATTCAACAACATGAAAAATATACTGACATCCAAACAGTTATTTCACAAATTAAAACTGAGAATCATAAAGTGTTATATATATTCTGCATTTCTGTATGGTGCAGAAACATGGACGATGAATAAGCGTTTGGAAGAAAGAATTGAGGCTCTTGAAATGTGGATATATAGAAGAATGGGGCGTATCTCATGGAAAGATATGAAAACAAATAAGGAGGTCCTAGAAAATCTAGGTATGAAAAGAGAACTAATGAGGGAGGTCAAAGTTCGGCAGCTAAAATACTTTGGCCACATAAAAAGGCATAACACCTTGCAGAAGACCATAACAGAAGGGAGAGTTGAAGGCAAACGTGCAAGGGGGAGACAGCGCTATAAGTGGGAAGATAACATCAAGAGATGGACAGGAAAGAGTCTATCAGAGTGCACCACCAAGACAAGAGACAGAAGACGTTGGAGATCCATTACAGCCAACCTTCGTTGTGGAGATGGCAACTGATGATGATGATGATGAATATGAGTTATACGCATACTTTGAGCACTGGCCTTCAGGACATCTTCATTACTCTTTTTAACTGTCCATGGTATTCTTAACACTTTCGTAAAACCACATCTCTGTAGCACCCAAAGAGGTTCTTCTTTGTTTATTGATTGTCCATGATTTGCTTCCACATGACAGGATTCAATTTATGCAATGTCCCAATTACATATTAGAATGTAGAAGCCAGGCATATATGATTCTTCAGCGCACAGATTAGACTATCAAATTAGATGCGAGAATTAATATATGACGTCATACTGATCAGGAAATCCCGGGTACGAAGATACACGAGCCAACACGAACTATTTTCGTTAACGATCGCAGATGACCACACGTTCACACTACGTAGAAAGCGGATTTCCCTAGGAGTGAACGGCAATATTGACATTGATACCCTTATCTGGAGAATGATAACCCAATACGTGATACCACGTTGTATGAGGTGACAAGACAAGTCTGTGGACAGCTGAAGGGAGACTATTTGTACTAAAAGGAAGAAGACAATACTGCACACCAAACTCATAACCAGAGCTACAAAAATAAACAATCGCCCTCTGTGGGGCAGTGGGATTACCTAGGGGGTACTGTGAAGCTAGGGACGAACCGCTATTCTAAAAAGAATGCTTTTTTCTAAGGTGGGGAGAAGTAAAAAAAAAAAAGGGGGGGGAGGGGGGTGGCGCACTGGGGATAAGTTTATGGAACCAAGGGGACGGGCAGTTAGAAAAAGTTTGGAAGCCACTGCACTAAACAATTAACATTATTCCACCATTCCCCCCCCCCCCCAACCACGTACAATCTTATATCAAAGGGAGTTCATTAATAATTATTTTTTATTTAAATAAAATGTTGCCTCGTTTTGGCAAGGCGCGTCCCGTTCACCCTAGTCGGTTATATTAGGGCGCATGTCCAAATATGAAAGACCTTTAGGTCTGATTATAACTTAACACTAGTATTTGCACTGCTTATGTCCCTTTGTCAGGAACATTTAATTCGTGTGCTTCAGGGCGGATGTGGCGTGAGTCCATTTGAGTCAGTTCTGGCAAGTTACAATTCTGTCATTGTTTTACAAACATGTTTGTAATAGGTGACTATGGAAAGTTGCAGCTATCCAACAACTCGTCTTAAGGTAAGATGGTTATATTGACAATGATACATATTACATATGGGAGGAACCCAAGTACCATAAGATTACTTTATAGGCATTGAATGGGTGACTATTGCAAGTTAACCTAGCGAAGTAAAAACTGTATAATGTATTATGTGTGCTTATTGTGGTTTAAGTGTACTGCCATCCATTATAGAAATCAGGGCTGTGGTGTCGGAGTCGGTAAAAAAAATATCCCGACTCCGACTTTTACGAGACTTAAGCCAAGGCAAATCCACGTTTTATCCCTGCAAAAGTGAGGGGGTGCTTAAAAATTGAAATAACATTTCAAAGTATAGTGTAATCCACTTAAGCGGAACTCGCTTAAGTCAATTTTCGGTTAAGTCGAAACAATTTTGCAGGTCTCGGCCAAAAGTCTCCTTTGGCTTTCTTTTTTTTTTTAAACTCCAGTTAAGTCGACTTCTGATAACTTGAATTTTCGGATAAGTCAAAGTAATGTTTCAGTCCCAACTCAAATTTGGTAACGCTCAAGCAGAAGTTATGTCTTTACTCCTCTCAGAAGACCAAGTCATTAATGTGTGCGACAGAGCGAAATTGTTTGGCAAAGGCGGCGATACGGTACATTGCTAATAAGTATTTGATGTCGGGCGGCAGTATTTAGATGGCTGAGAACGACCAGACTCGGGGAACGTTAAATGGTTACCACCGAAAACGTTTTCATAATTGGAGAAGTATTGTTAACTTGAGGAAAGAAACAAGTGTGATTATATCTTCTTCTTCTTCTTCCTCGTTCGCCTTCAGACTTCCACATTTATGACTCTAATAAAGGCAGCAGTCAACTCAAGGTTCCCGACATCTCCAAACAGTTTTTCGTTGACAGAAGTAGGTTGTTGCCATATGCTACCCCGTTCATTACTGTAGGTTGGGCAGTACTGCAGCAGGTGTTCGACTGTCATCGGGCTGGTACCGCAGGTGCAGAGATCTGTTGCACCAATTTTGTATTTGTGGTACAGATGGTATCTCAATCTGTTGTGCCCAGTGCGCAGTCGAAAAATGATGACCTGTTCTTTTCTGGATAGTTGATGATATGCGTCATTTTTCAAATGTCCCGGGTGCTCTCTTTCCCATTTGGACTTGAATGTAGCCTTTATAGTGGTCTTTGCCGTTGCGTAAGTTGTCTCTATATCATTTTGCTGTAAGGCACCTCCTTCTTTAGCAAGTCTATCTGCCTCTTCATTTCCTGGTATGTTGCAATGGGCTGGTATCCACTGGATAGTGCACTTCTTGAAGCATTCGGCCAGTCTTTCAAGGGAGATTATCAGATCTTTCAATCCTTTAGTTTGGTGGCTCTTCAGCGCTGATATTATTGAGAGGGCATCTGAAAAGATTACTATCTGTTTTTCTGCCTGTGCTTTGCATTCAATAAGAGTTTCAGCTGCCTGTTTCAGGGCTTCTGCTTCAGCACAGAAGTTGTTGCAGTATTTTCCAGTGGCAATTGCCATAGAGTGAATTCTATTCTTTAATTTTATGAGGATGCCGGCACCCCCATTTTCAACTGCATTTGTTGCCGAACCATCAGTATATGCATGTGTCCAAAGCTTCGCTGGAAATCTTTGGTCAATATACTTGGTTGCTATACACTTTCTTTGTGTTTCTGTCTGTGTTCCCTTACCTTCAATGCCTGGAATATCAGATTTTAACTCAGGAAAGCATCTTATTTTCCACAGTGGGATAGTTGAGCTTGTTGGGATTTTCTTTGCAACTGAGCTAGCTAGTATGGTATTATTGTTAATTTTTTCTTTTGCTTGGGCGACAAAGTTAGTTCGCTTGAGCCTGCCTCTTCCTAGCCTATTCATTCTTTGGTACGGTACATGGGGTGTCCTTCGAGCCTCTTAAATTTTTCAGCTTGTTTTAAGACTCTGCTGTCACGTCTATCCTCCATTGACTGTAGCCCTGTGATGTTTTCCATATGGTTGATTTGTGTAGACTTTAGGGCCCCTGTTATAATACGTGCTGCTTGGTTTTGGAGTCTGTTTACTCTGTCAAAATTTGACTTTGCTGCCGTCGACCAAGCTGTGATGCCATATTCCATAGCAGGTCTGACTCTGCCTGTGTACAGCTTTTTGAGGATATTCTCATCAGCACCACATGTGGTACCTGCTAACTTTTTATATGAGAGCGAACAAAGTAGAAGAGGACACCAATATCACGATGAGCAGATACGACCTTAGGCTTCAGAAAAACCTGGGTTGTGGGAAGTAACTCTTACTAACGATCTCCCTCAGTTGTTCTTGCTCTCTTTTAAAAAAAAAAATTAAAAAGTACGTGTAGATAGCCCCTAGTTAAAAAAACATAATAATAATAATAACGGCTGTCCTATGGCAGACACTGCCATGGAGACAGGGGTGGGAGGTGTGAAGCTTTACACTCTGCTAATATGTGTTGGGGTAAAAATTCTTCACGTCGTTTCTCGTGTGCCCATCTCTTCTTCTTCGTACACTCTCAGACGTCCACTTGAAGAAAGCAGTAGTCAGTTTGAGGCTTTTGAATCCCCATAAAGCTTTTCCACGAAAGGAACTGGCGTCGGCCATATGCGCTTTCTCTGTCTTCTTCTTCTTCTTTGATCCATAACCGCCAACCGTCAAAGCAGTCAGCGGCCATCACGCCTGGTGGCGTCTTGTAGGGCAGCAACAAAATGATTCCACTCTGCTCGGTCGGCGGCCATCCTTCGTACAGTGCCCCAACTGTGGTTCATTCTTTGCATCTCAGCTTCCACAGTTCTCCGCCAAGTTGTTTTCGGTCGGCCTCTCTTTCGCTTTCCCTCGGGGGTCCATTGCATAGCTGTTCTTGTGATGGTATCAGGGTCCCTTCTGAGGACATGGCCAACCCAACTCCAGCGTCTGCCAGCTATGATGGTGTGCATGTCCTCCTGGTTACTCCGAATAAGTAACTCTTGGTTGCTGATGGTGTTTGGCCAAAAGATTCGGAGAATTTTCCTTAGGCAGATTGTGTGGAAGGAGGACAGTTTCGACATTTCCTTCTCTGTTACTCTCCAACATTCCGCACCATAGAGAAGCACAGAAAGTACACAGCTCTCATACAGTCTTAATTTGGTGTTTGTGCTGTACTGGGAAGACTTCCAAATGTTGTTGAGAACAGCAAAGGCTGTTCTCGCTTTATTCATTCTGTTGTTTATGTCCTTGCTTGTTCCGCCGTCAGGTGTTACTATGCTTCCTAGGTAAGTAAATGTGTCTGTCTGTTCTAACTTCTGGTTCCTTACTGTTACTGGCTCAGGATTGTCCACATTTAGTGTCATGACCTCTGTCTTCTTCAAATTGATGTTCAGGCCAACCTGCTGGCCATACTTATTCAGTCTATCGGTTTTGTCTTGAATGTGTTGGTGTGAATGCGCGAGTAGTGCAATGTCATCTGCATATTCCAAATCTTCCAGTGTAGAAAACGTTGTCCATCTAATTCCTCTTGGACTGCCCTCTGTAGTCTGGCGCATCACCCAATCTATGACTGTCAAAAATAATGTTGTTGATAAGGGGCATCCCTGTCGTACTCCTGTTTTCACTTCGAAAGTTACATTACTCGATCCAACACTGCACGTAAAGTTAGAATAGAGGCTTTTTATAATGGAAACAATGCGGCTGGGAATTCCATAAGCCCTCAGAATTTTCCATAGGCTGTCCCTGTGTATGCTGTCGAAAGCCTTTTCAAAATCAACAAAGTTAATGTACAGCTGTCTCTGCCATTCTGAGCACTGCTCTATAATGTTCCTGAGGGTAAATATATGATCTGCACATCTTCTGTTCTTTCTGAAGCCCGCTTGTTCTTTCCTCAGTTTTTGGTCAACTGCTTTTGAAATTCTCTGGATGATTATCCTGCCTAGTATTTTGCTGGGAACTGAGAGGAGGGTAATTCCTCTCCAGTTGTTGCAGTCTGCAAGGTCGCCCTTCTTGGGCAATTGCTTTCTCTGTACTGCATATAATAAGGGGCAACTTTGAAGCAGATGTTCAGCAGTCATTTTATCAGTGCTACAGTTACACTGATCGGTAGTTCCTATCTTTAGCTTGTTGAATAGATGGTATCTCAACCTGTTGTGGCCAGTGCGGAGTCTGAAGATTACCACTTGTTCTCTTCTGTGGAGCTGGTAGTAAGCATCATTCTGTGTGTGCCCTGGATGTTCTACATTCCATTTGTTTCTGTATCTGATTCTGTGTCCATTTTATAAGTCGAACTGAATGTTTTTTTTAAATTAATGAAGAAAAATATCCCGTTCAACCTATGATGGCTTATAATTAGGATATATATTGTTTTCAATTCCAAATAATACGAACAACTGCCGATATGAGAAAGTGGCATCACATTTGTCAAATCATTGTAAATAGGGACAATCACAATTGTGCTTATACGTTAAATAAATAATAAAAAAATAAATAAACAAAAAAAACAAACAAATAAAATCAAGAAGAAACTCTGAACAAGAATAATATTAAAGTGGAGGGGTGTAAAGACCTGGTGGTTCCAGTTATATAACTGACTTTAACCGATATTTAATTGACTTTCATCTGTTAAAAGTCATAAAATTGAAAATTGAACTGAATGTTTACTGTCTCTTGTGATTGAATATTTTCATGATATCTTCTTACTGTAGTATATAACAATAAATGAGGAGGCTGCTGTAAAACGTATGGAAACATATATATAAAGTAAAAAAAATAAAATGGTATGAAATCAGTTTTACACGTTAACGGTACACAGGAAACAATGGACGTTTCGGGTTTCACCCCTCGTCAGCCAGTTACAAACAGGTGACAAGGACAAGAATTACATACAGGTCAAAGAAATATACCACAAACACATACGAGGATGAGAAACATATACAAAAAAGAGCAATACAAAACAAGCAGATGAAAAAGTAAACAACACAGGTGATGAGCGAAAAAAGAACAATAATAACGCAAGAAAATCGCAAAACCAGAAAGAAATATCAAAACAAGAAAGTAAATAATCAACGAAACGCAAAAGGAATTAACAACATTGCTAAAACCAGTCCTGATCTGAGTAGTTGTATCCGTGGAATAAAACAGAAGAGCGCTAGTCTGGTAACTTTTTTTTTTTTTTAAATTAATGAAGAAAAATATCCCGTTCAACCTCTGATGGGTTATAATTAGGATATATATTGTTTTCAATTCCAAATAATATGAACAACTGCGGATATGAGAATGTGGCATCACATTTGTCAAATCATTGTAAATAGGGACAATCACAATTGTGCTTATACGTTAAATAAAAAATAATAAACAAAAATAAAAAAAATCAAGAAGAAATTCTGAACAAGAATAATATTAAAGTGGAGGGGTGTAAAGGCCTGGTGGTTCCAGTTATATAACTGACTTTAACCGATATTTAATTGACTTTCATCTGTTAAAAGTCATGCATTGTAAGAACAGCATCAGACCTTCACATTCCCAGCCTTTATATATTAACATTTGTTCGTGTTAAATATTGTTTGATTATATTATGCAGTTCCCTAGGTCTGTCTATTCTCAACACCTCTTCTATATTTATAGATAAGTTGGATGCTTGCAAATAATCTAATATTGGTATTCTCATTTGTTCATAAAAAAAAGTTAGTTGCTTATCCTTTACAGGACATGGCAATCAACCCCAGCTTTTATTGGCTGTTTTTAATTTTTCTAGGCAATTTTTTCATTCAGTAGTTTGCCATTGCTTTCTGAACGGTACGGCGCTTATACCATTGTTAAAAATCCACACAAAGCGATCTGCTACCAAACCGCCTGCAGTGGGTTTCGAACCTGGTATATCTGGATTATGAAACTGCGTTCATATCCATTAGGCCACAGACGCCATTTGTTCATACCTCTTACATTTTAACAAGAAATGTTCTATATTATTGTCTTGAAGACATCCTGCACAGTAAGGTTCTTCTATTCTGAAATAGCCTTTTCCCAGCTGTAGTCTGAGAAGTTTCTTATTACTGGGAATTTTCAATTCCCTAGATATCTGACATTTTCTTGTTGGAGCCTTGAACATCTTATATGCATGTCTTCCCTTCAGATTTTTATCCCGCTCTGCTTTCCATTCATTTGTTATTAAATCTTTAATTAAGCACTTAATCTCTGATTTACTCGTCCCTACATTTATTAGATTTTTATCAGATCTGCCTTTCTTGGCTTCTTTATCTGCCTTTTCATTTCCTTCTATGCCAACATGTGAAGGTATCCAAGCAATTAAGACAACATCCTCTGGAATATAAGTATGTAGCAGCCAGAAATATCTCCTCTGCTATATCAGGTCTAGTACATTCTCGTAAGTTTTTAAGTGCTTTGATTGTTGAAAGAGAGTCAGTTAAAACCGGTAACGACTATGGAAATGACGTATAAGCAATTAAAAAAACACAAAAGGATACGAAACGAAACAACACTATAAAAAGATAGATCGCAAAATCAATGACGGAAAAAAATAAAGAGCTACTAGAATTCATGCAAAGTGATGCTGGACATTTAGGCCATTGGGAGATAGACAACCCATTTGAAAAATCAGACGATTCTCCAAGGAAAAGCAAGTTCTGTCATCCCCGATGCAAGAATGGAGGGCAGTAATATTAATATCAGAATTACCTGAATGGTCAGGTCTATTAAAAAGAAAGAGCAACCGGTGTAGGTTTGCCATCATTAATGTCATTTAAGTTCTCACGAAACCTGTCTGCCAGTTTCACCAATATAGGTAATGCCACACCTCTTGCAGATGATAGCATAAATCAGGTTTCTGGATTCGCACGTGAAAGACTCTCTAATGACAAATTTACCTCTCGGAAAAGTAACCGTCTGAGTTTGAAGTACAAACGAACAGCTCTTACATATACGGCGTTGGCACGATTTAGTACCAAAGTGTGAAGTGCTAGTATGTCTCAAGCAACTGTGAACAAGAATATCCCTAAAATTATGATCCCTACGATATGCCACCAAAGGCGTATCTCGAAACAACTCTCTGGTAGCAGAATCAGAGTGGAGAATAGGCAGATGACCAAACATAATTTTTTTCAGAATTTTGTACCGTTAACTTGTAAAACTGATTTCATACCATTTTATTTTTTTTACTTTATATATTTATTTTTTTACTGTCCTTTGCTTGCTCTTTAAAGAGCATGGAGCCACCACTCAGCTGGTCAACTTGCAGGAATTCTGCATCAAAGACTTCATGTGTTCTGGCAGCAGTGCAATTTGTTTAACATAATAAGGCTGCCAGCCAGTCATCCTATTCTTTCTGTGTTGCCCCAGAGACCCCTTGAACTACTCACATGAAGCTTGTTTGTGTTACGTCTTGAGAACACAGTACAGGATCCGAGATTAGTATGACGTGCCGTGAACTACTCACATGAAGCTTGTTTGTGTTACGTCTTGAGAACACAGTACAGGATCCGAGATTAGTATGATGTGCCGTGAACTACTCACATGAAGCTTGTTTGTGTTACGTCTTGAGAACACAGTACAGGATCCGAGATTAGTATGACGTGCCGTGAACTACTCACATGAAGCTTGTTTGTGTTACGTCTTGAGAACACAGTACAGGATCCGAGATTAGTATGACGTGCCATGAACTACTCACATGAAGCTTGTTTGTGTTACGTCTTGAGAACACAGTACAGGATCCAAGATTAGTATGACGTGTCGTGAACAATGTACATGGGGCTTGTTTGTGTTATGTTCTGACAACACAGTACAGGATCCGAGATTGGTCATATATGACTTGCAGGCTTTTTAATATTTTGGTACTTTCAATCATGCTACTAACAAATACCAAGTGTTTTTGTTAATTTGCTTTTTAAAAGTGGAAAACATACAACATGTTGTTTAACAATGAAAAAGTTACAAGAAACTGTTAAAATAATACTTACTTACTTAGTCGTTCCCCTTCTACCGTGAGGTGTAGAGGTTTGGAAAAGAGAGCGCCAGACTATCCTATCGGCTGTCTTCCTCCTGGCCTGGTTCCATTCTAGTCCTCGATCCTTCAAAGATTGTCTAATGTTGTCCTCCCAGCGGACTCTGGGTCGTCCTCGGGGTCTGGATCCTTGGCTCTTTGTTTCCCATGCTTGTCGTGGTATCCGATTTTCTCCTATTCTGCAAACATGGCCAAACCATCTTAATTGGGACTGTTCTACTTGGGTCTGCAGGGGGTAGGATTTAAGGCCTTGACGTATCGTCTGGTTGCGTACCATGTCTCTTCTTGTTACTTCAACCACCTTCCTCAGATACCTCATTTCTGAGGTTTGGATCTGGCTTTTATGGGTTGTAGTCATTGCCCATGACTCGCATCCGTATGTCAAGACTGGGACATAGGTGGAGCGGTATACAGCCATCTTCGTTTTCTTACCAACCTCTTTCTTGCTGAGGAATCCTCGATTTATGGCCTGAAAAAGTCTCCCAGCTGCTGCTTTTCGAGTGGCCAACTCTTCTTTGATGCCTCCCTTTCGGTCTATAATAGCTCCGAGGTATTTAAATTGGTCGACCTGCTCCAGGACCTGTTCTCCCAGCTTAATCTGATGTTTTCTTTCTTCTCGTGATATCACCATGGATTTTGTTTTAGAGCTGCTTATGACCATCCCTCTCTTCTCCAGCTCTTCCTTCCAGACTTGCAGGTTGGATTGGAGATGTGCCTCTGATTTAGCAATCAGGGCAACATCATCAGCAAATGCCAGCTCCGAAATATAGACCTGTCTCATCTTCCAGTACCCCACTGAATACTTTCTTGTTCTCTCCTTACATGCCTTGATGACATCGTCCATAAGGAGTATGAAGAGGTAAGGTGATAGGATATCACCTTGTCTTACACCAGTGGTGGTCCTGAACTCTTCCGACTTATGGTTTGCTGTCCTCACATAATTTCTGCAAGACTTGTAGAAGCTCTGTATAGCATGAATCAGAGGTGCTGGAATATTCTTCCTTGCCAAACAATCCCAAAGTTTGCTCCAGGGGACCCTGTCAAACGCCTTTTCCAGATCTATGAAACAAAGATGCATCTCACTCTTATACTCAAGGGCCTTTTCACTCAGCTGTCTGAGTGTGAAGATTAGGTCTTGAGTACTTTCGGGTTTGCTCGGAATCCGCACTGGACCTCATCCAATTGTGGCTCAGCTAGGCGTCGGAGTCTCTGCTCTAGGATTCTAGAGTAGATTTTACCAGGGACACTGAGAAGGGATATGCCTCTATGGTTTCCACACTGTCGATTGTCACCCTTTTTGAAAATTGGTGTTATGATGGCAATCTCCCAATCCTTTGGTATGGTCTTGTTGTACCACGCTGCCTGTAAAACCCTTAAGAGTAGTAGGTCGCCTGATGCTCCCATGAACTTAACCATTTCTGGTGTTATACCATCATGCCCTGCTGCTTTGCCCATCTTGATTTTCTCCAGTGCTGCCTTCAGTTCTTCCATCTTTATGTCATCTTCACCATCATTGGTTTTCTCTTCTGTGCTAGTGTTTATCATTTCTGATGCTTCACCATGCTCACCATCCAGGAGTTCTGAGAAATATTCTTTCCATCTTCCCATTACTTCCTTCGGGGCAGTAAGCAATTTGCCTTGCTTGTCCTTTATAAATTTGAGAGGGCATTGTTTTTCCTTCCTCATGTTCTTTAGGGTCTTATAGAACAATTTCTGGTTTTCTTGTGCATCTTTAAAATAATAACTTTATGTTTTTTTTTTCTTATCCTGACCACAAAATGTCCATCTGTGAGCAAAATTCGGATACGGTGATTTTGAATAAGTAGATGTATTTTAGATGGTCCCAGACTTCTATTTAACCAGGCTGCACTGTTGTTTATTATTAACTTAGTACATTTTAAGCACCAGAAATAAAAAGTACCTTGTGAAGTTTTTGAAACAGTCAGCTAAAAACAAAAAAAGTTTTCTGTTGCAGAAATTGGAAAGGCAAGAGTTCTGCAAATCCCGCTCTATCATTACATTATCCAGCACTTAAAGAGGTTGAGAAATCTGACCCGTACTTCTAAATTAAGCGCTCACAATGCAATACACCGCTTGCTACTTTGACTGTCATAGCGTTACCCACCCACTCAAGTTACAGTGGAAAGTTTGTTTTTATTTGCCCTCAGAATAATCAAATCTGATTTGGAAGCAGCAGTGAAGCCTGACCTATTAGAAATGATCGTTTTATATTAGAATCAATTCAATTTAAATAAGAATTATCACGTTTTTAATTACTCTTTGAATTTTTGTTTTGTATTATTGCATGAATGAATGGTTAAAAATGTAATCTATGAAAGCCATGTATTCATTTATTCGCACATATACCCTACTCATACAATTAACTACATATAAGTGCATAATGGATGGATAGGACACACACTGAGGAAACCTGTTGATAGCATTACAAGGCAGTCCTTGTTCTGGAACCCCCAGGGCAAGAGAAGCAGAGGTAGACCAAGAAGCACATGGAGAAGAGAGCTCGAAACAGAGGTGAAAATGATAAGGAGAACGTGGAAAGAACTTGAGATGATGGCACATGACAAGAGGACTTGGCATGTGTTTGTTGAAGGCCTATGCTCCTTTGGGAGTGAAAGGTTATGAATGAATGAATGAAGTACATAATGTTATGCCATATGGGTAAGTGAAAAAAAAAAACTATAGTCAGAGTCGGACTTCTAAGATTTCAGGAGGTGGAGTCTGACAATTTTTTAGCTGATAGAAATTAGGAAATTTCACCTTTCTTGTGAGAACAAAAATTATGATACATCATCTCTTTAAATATGAAAAAATTACTATTATGTTGTTGTTTTTTTAATAAATGAATATTATGAATCACTAACTTTCTATTTGAATATTTATTGTGAAGCATCACCTATTTAGTTGACTCAAAATAGTGAAGCATCACCTTTTTTATTTGATCAAATATTGTGAACGATCCACCTTTTATTATTTGACCAAACATTGTGTAACATCATCTTTTTTTTTTTTTGACCACATATTGTGAAACGTCACCTTTTTCCCTTTGAACAAAGTGTGAAATTTTTTTTTTTTAAGAATTACTGTGAAGTATCACCTCTTATAACAAAATATTGTGAAGCATCAATGTTTTTTTATTTTTAAATTAGACAACATATTTTTTCTTTTAACAAACATTATAAAGCATCTTTTTTTCGGTGTAAGATGGTGATACCCCATCACTTCATCTTTTCATACTCAAGGACGATGTTATTAAACATGTAAGGAGAGAACAAGAAAGTATTCAGTGGGGTATTGGAAGATGAGACAGGTTTGTATTTCATAGCTGGCATTTGCCGATGATGTTGCCCTGACTGCTAAATCAGAGGCACATCTTCAATCCAACCTGCAAGTCTGGAAGGAAGAGCTGGAGAAGAGAGGAATGGTAATCAGCAGCTCCAAAACAAAAACTATGGTGATATCATGAGAGGGAAGAAGATATCAGATTATGCTGGGAGAACAGGTCCTGGAGCATGAGACCACTTTAAATACCTTGGAGCTGTCACAGACTGGAAAGGAGGCATCAAAGAAGAGTTGACTACCCGAAGAGCAGCAGCTGGGAGACTTTTTCAGGCCATAAATTGAGGATTCTTCGAAAAATTGGCAAGAAGACAAAGATGGCTGTATACCACTCCACCATGTTCCAGTCTTGATTTATGGATACAAGTCATGGGCAATGACTACAACCCACAAAAGCCTGCTTCAAACCTCAGAAATGAGGTATCTGAGGAAGGTGGTTGAAGTATCAAGAAGAGACATGGTCAGCAACCAGATGATACGGCAAGGTCTCAAAACCCAACCCCTGCAGACCCAAGTAGAACAGTCATGATGCAGTCATGATGGTTTGGCCATGTCTGCAGAATGAGAGAAGATCGGCTACGATAACAAGTATGGGAAACTAAGTGCCAGGGATCCAGACCTCTAGGGCAACCTACAGTCCGCTGGGAGGACAACATTAGACAATCTCTGAAAGACCAAGGACAAGATTGGAACTTGGTCAGGAGGAAGACAGCCGACAGGATAGTATGGTGCTCGCTCTGGCAAACCTTTACACCCCGGGTAGAAGAATGACTAAGTAAGTAAGTATAAAGCATCACTTTTTTATCTGAACAAATACTGCAATGCATAACCTTTTATCTGAACAAATACTGTAATGCATAACTATTTATCTGAACATAAATTATGAAGCATCCCCTGTTTATGTGAACAAATATTGTGAGGCGTCATTTTTCCGCCATACAGAGTTTATGCATCACCCTATACAAACAAGATGGATGGAACAGACATGGCTTGTGTGATGACATTACCAGAAATATAGGGTGGCCCAAAACAAGTGAGAACATCTCGTAGCAAAGGGTTATTTAATATAATTGAATTAATATAATGTTTTGTCATTTACAGTTGTATGCCAAGTAATTACGCTAATCAGAAAACATGTTCAATGTGTGTCCCCTGCTTCTCAACGACTATTTGTAAGTGTTGGCGCCACTCATTTATGCTTCTGTCAATAAAGCGCTACCCTAGATTTCTCCATTCCTCGATTATTGCCAACTTGAGCTGCTCAACTGTGGTAAATTTTAGCCGACTGTAGACTTTTTCTTGCAATGCACCCCACTGTTTTTCAATTCGCAAATTTTTAATCAGAATACGGTCTTCTGCTGTGATTTTTGTCATTCTGGTTAAAATATTTTCAAAACACGCAGAAGTTGACGATTGGCAAATTAAAAATAAAAGATGGCGACCGGAAATTGTCGTACTAATAACGTCATATAGTTAAATAGCTAAGTAAGTAAATCAGTAAACTATTTAAGCTATTATGGATACAGTTAAACAAATTTTGATGTAATTATATTACATTGTACGAGATGTTCTCACTTTTTTTGGGCCACCCTGTATTATTCTATCTAATTACTCATAAGCCAGCTCCTTTGGCATTTTATTTTATACAATATGGCTGCCTGCCAACAGAGTTGGGGCACTGAACGAAGGATGGCCGCCGACCGAGCAAAGTGGAATCAATTTGTTGTTGCCCTACAAGATGCCACAAGGCGTGATGGCCACTGACTGCTTTGACGGTCGACGGTTAAGGATCAAAGAAGAAGAATGTGGCTGCCTGCCAGCCCCATGCACAACCTTATATTAGTCATCTTGTATGACATGCTTGAAGGCACAGTAGAATTGTCTCTTCAGAGACCCCCCCACGGGAACTACACCATGCGGCATGTTTAGATATAAGATGGAGTTAATTAAAAACATAGGCAGTGAATGTCTTACCAGGACAAAGGAATGGTCTACATTACGCCCACAAGTTCTTCGTCACGGACAAAGAAAAACAGAACAGAGAAGACACTGAGAACTAATCTAATTGTGTTAAAATTTTTTTAAATGATATTATCATCTTCCTCGTTCGTCCTGAAAAGGACATTGGTTGCGTTGTGTCGCCGTTTACAGCGAAGCTGCGATATTTGCGCCTTTCAGCGTGACACATCCGACTTCCGCACGGCATTTTTGGGGACCGGGTTTGCCTTCCCTCTTCGATCCCTACTCTCTCGGCCAGACTGCAGTGATGCAGCCTGTTTCCAGGACCACCACTTGGAGGTGGAGTAGGGTCTTGGTCAGCTCTGGTTGCTGACCCTGATGCAAGCAGTCAAGCTATGAGTCGCTGACTGCATTCATCTCGTTAGCTGTGTCTTAAGTCCCTAATGATATTAGCCATTAAGTAGAAATCACTGCTGTTACTACAGTAAATCCTAGTAAGAAATGTCATGAGGATGTAATGAAAAACTAGGAAAGATATATTTAGATATATTTTTAATGCATTTAACAGAACTGGGCTTTTCAAAAATGACATCTTTATGCTGCATGGTAAATTTAATTGTCTCATAATCCAACATTTCAGACATGCTGTCTTAAAACATGCATAATTTTATTGAATTTTTGTATTTAAATTTTGTTTTTATCATTACAAAGCTGGCCTAAATGACAACCAAGAAGTTCCAGACATTCATAAATGGGATTCTTGCATAGAATAGAAGGACTGAAATGGTATGACAAGATCATTAATGGAGAACTGAAGGAAAGAACCAGACTAATGCCCGTGGAATAAAACATGAGAAGAAGATGCTGGCTCTGGATAGGACATACACTGCGGAAGCCTGCTGATGGCATTACAAGGCAGTCCTTGTTCTGGAATCCCCACGGTAAGTGAAACAGAGGTAGACCAAACACACATGGACAAGGGAACGGGAAAAGAGACATGTAAGGAATGAAAAAGACACGGAAAAACCTTGAAATAATGGCACAGGACAGGAAGAATTGGCCTAAGCTCTTCGAGAAGCTGGTTAGCGATGATGATATAACAGATATAATATCTTCAGAACTTGGCAACAAATTAATGATTTCTTAGCTCTTATAATGATACTTCAAGTGAAAGAGATGTCTTCATTAATCATTACACTTCAACTGCCCAAGGAGCACAGGTCTTTGAAAGGGGAATAGAGACATATATAACAGGCATAAAGACGATGTGGAAAGATCTTGATTAGATGGCACAGCACAGGAAGGCCTGTCGTGACTTATTTGAAGGCTTATGCTCCTGATGTAGCTGAAGGGGTAATGATGATGATTGCAGAGGTCGGTAAAGGTTCTCTTTAGATTAGTAAATTACTAGAGTGACAACCCCTGGTAACGTTAGCACTCCAGGGGGGGGGGGGGGGGGGGGGGGGGGGGAACTAAGAATTATTTTCAGTGACCACATCTTGTACTAGTCTAAAGAGAACCTTAACCCAAAGGTCTTTGAAAGACCATTGTTGTGATATCAATAACTCAGTGATTAGACATTGCTGACACGTTACCATGTTACTTCACGTTTAAATGCATAGAACAAAATTATTAAGAGGTCCAAAATTAGTGCAATGGTGTAGTGTTTGCACCATTAATTCCGTTCTTGACAGAACAGAATATTGTGAGAAAGGTAATACTAATGAAAAAATAAATTAGATCACAGTCGTCGCTCTGAAATACACACACACATATAGGCACATGCACACACATAAAATGTGTGAAAGGATGTTATAAAAATAGCAATTTTCTTCTTCTTCGTACAATCTCAGACATCTACTTGAATATTTTCAAAGAAAGCAGTTGTCAGCTTGAGGCTATTTGTATCTCCGTTGAGCTTTTCCAGGAATGGTGATGGTGATGGTCATATGTACTTTCTCTGTTCCACATATGTTGGGCAACTTTGAAGCAGATGTTCAGCAGTCATTTTATCAGTGCCACAGCTACACTCATCGATAGTTTCTATCTTTAGCTTGTTGAATAGATGGTATCCTAATCTGTTATGGCCCATGTGCAGTCTAAGATTACCACTCGCATAAAATGGTCTTTTCTGAGCAATTTGATGGCTCAGAAAAGACCATTTTTATGCGAGTCTATACAGCTGAATTTGTATAAATTAAAAGCTTGTAATATGTGGCATAACTGTAACTTTATAATTCTCTTAATTAAATTTTTTTTTTTAAACTATAACCAAATTCTTCTTTCTTTTCTCTTTCTGCTCCTTATGGAGCATGGAGCCACCATTGTAGCTGGTTCCCTGGCAGGAAGCCTCCATGTGCTCTTGCAGCTGTCATTTCTGAAGCTATTTGTTTGACATGATGAGGCTGTCATCCTCATGCACAACCTTATATTAGTTGCTTCTTATGAAATGCCTGAGGTGGTAGTAGTCATAATCTTTTTTCATCTCCACAGAGACGCTCTGGAACTACACAGGGGCAAAGCCAAATTAATTTAGGATAATTGTCATATGAAAAATTGTTCAAGTTTAATAAATCATAGGGTTTCATATTTTTTTCAGCAAGATATATACAACATTAAAAAAATAATAATTTTTTTACAACTTTCTCATCTGAAATAGTTCAGTAAGTGGTTAAACCCCATTTAAGAAACCAACTTTTCATTAAATTTGTTGATTTTCATCATTTTTTTTTTCTCCACTGCAAGTCTTTGGAAACACCTTTTCTGTGATACTAGCATATTTCAGAATAGCTACTAGATACTAAATCTGTGAGCATATTTCTCTCTATCACACAAACATACTATTTTTATGATACATATACGTTAAATACACAGACTCATCAAACAAAACTATAAATAGAAAAGCTGAGACAAAGGGCACTTTAAATATCTCTGTATGGGTGGGCTGAATGTCCTCCACTGATGGTCAGATTCACCATTCCGGAGAGCTGTACAGGATCTTTAGGTATTCAAAAATGTCACCAGAAATCACGGAGGATCACGGTCATGAGACAAGTTCATACCACTTTTTGGTTTTAGGGTCATAGTAACAATTAAGTTTGGGATCAAATAGCAAATCCAGTTTTTCCTCATCAGCATTTTTAAGACTCTTTGTCCCATGCCCTGAAACATTGGACAAGCTAGATTACAACATATTTTTGAATTTTATGTTACAAGGGCATGTATAAAAAAAAAAGGTAAAGGATCCCGTTACACGACCATTGAGGCATATTGGGAATATAGTGTAAGGCCCATATTTTCTTGATCATAGGCACACTAGGGGTGATGTGGTCAGCATCACGCCGGCCGAAGGGCATATATGACCTACATACAAATATGTGAAAGCAGAATCTCTCAACTACAACACAGTTATATCTTACATATGAGTAAATGAGAAGCACTTACAACTCAAGTACCTATAAATACCACACATGGATGTATAAAGCAGTAATTTTTTAAATTCAAACAATCAGTCAATATCCTTTAGCTTCAGAAGGAGCATAGGCCTTCAACAAACACATGCCAAGTCCTCCTGTCACATGCCCCATCAGCTCAAGGTCGTACCATGTCTTCCTCAATATTTTCATTTCTGTCTCCAGTTTTTTCTTTTCATGTTCTTCCGTCGGCTGCCACGACAAGTATGGGAGGCTAAGAGCCAGGGATCCAGACTTCCAGGACAACGCAGTGTCTGCTGGGAGGACAACATTAGACAATCTCTGAAGGGCTGAGGACTAGAATGGAATCAGGCCAGGAGGAAGACAGCTGACAGGATAGTATGGCACCCTCATCCAAACCTCTACACTTTGAGGTAGAAGAACGGCCAAGTAAGTACATATGTTCTTCATTCTGCCTTTACTTCTTTTACCACAGAGATTCCAGAACTTCTAGACAAGACCAAACGACACATGGAGAAGAGAAATGGAGACAGGCATGAATAGGATAAAGAAGACAGGAAAAGAGCCTAAGCAGACGGCACAGAATAGGTTTTTTTTTTTTTTTTCTTAACCAGCGGCACTTGGGCTTTCAGCCCTTCAGCCCAATGACATGTCATTGCGAGGCTGGGGAACCTGAGGACTTTCCTTCTAACCCGGTCAGGAGCTTCGCTCCTTCCCATCCACAGAGGGTTTATCACAGGAGCCGTTCAGACTATTCAGTCAAATTTCCGGCCGTAAACATTTCTTCAAACGCCGACGCCCGGGTTTGAACCATGAACACCTGGTCGCCAGTACAACGCCGAAGCCATTGCACCAGCGCGGCTCCCACAGAATAGGTGAGCTTGACATGTTTTTTTGTTTTGTTTTTGTTTTGATGACCTGTTAGCCATGAGGATCTGACTGATGGTTGCTGATGTCTTGAAAATAGTGATTACCGTACCTGAGACCAGTCATTTCTAGTCTGTTTACTTTAAATGGCTACATCCTACCTTTAGTGGCTGCTGGATCATCTGACAGATCATCCGAGATCCCCTCCATTGTACCTTCTAAGTTCCGCTCACCAGAAATGGGTCCAACTGGAGGGCTCATCACTCCACTCCAGTCCCTGGAAGAAGAGTTAGGGAGACAAAAAGTGCATGCAGTACACATGGAGGACACAATTTATGGAGCAAACATTAAGAAAGACACCTTTCTATAACTTTAGCTCATAAATCTTCATGATTTGTCTCGTATTAAAATTTTTTTTTTCTCCCTGACAACTCTATCCATATTGTTCCTCATTCATGTATTTCACTTCTAGAAAATATAATGAGGGACTTGATTTTAAAACAGGTTGTGTGAGGCTCCAGTCAATTCAACTGTTAAAATGGGTACCTGACTGTTCTGAGTTGGAGAAGAGAAAGGCAGCGAGGAAGAGAGCTGAGACTGAGTCTCTAACACTTCATTCACTTACAGCAGTTAGAACCTCATCATCATTTGCTGCCATCTCCACCACGAAGGTCAGCTGCAATGGATCTCCAACATCTTCTGTCTTATATCTTGATGGTGCACTAGTATAGACTCTTTCCTGCCCATCTCTTGATGTTTTCTTTCTACTTATAATGTTGTCTTCTTCTTGCACGTTTGCCTTTAACTCTTCCCTCCATTATGGTCTTCAGCAACGTGTTATGTCTTTTCACATGGCCAACATATTTTAGCTGTCTAATTTTGATCTAGATGGTTAGGATCTAGAAGATGTCTAAATGGGACCACCTTTACCTTTTTACCTGGTTTTCCATACTGATTACGGAAACAACAATTAATTTTTTGTTGTACCAATAAACACCATTAGGCGTAACGGAACAACAATTAGTTTCTTGTTGCCCTAAGACGCCTCTAGGCGTATTGGCTACGGACTGCTTTGTCGGTCAGCGGCTAAGGATGGAAGAAGAAGAAGATATGTCTTACTATTATTATTATTCTAGTATTATTTGCAGTGTTGGGCAGAGCAACCTAACTTTTGAGGTGAAAACAGGGGTGCAGCAGGGATGCACCTTATCAACTACTCTCTTTTTAACTGTGATAGGCATAATGATGCGCTAGACAACAGAGGATGCCCCTAAGGGAATAAGATGGACACAACTCTCTACGCTGAAGGATCTAGAATCCACAGATGACACTGCGCTATTTGCACACTCACAAAGAAAAAACAGACAGACTGAATAAACATAGCCAACAGGTGGGACTGAACATAAATCTTGAGAAGACAGAAATCATGTCACTCAGTGTAAGAAATCTGTGCCCATAAAAATAAGGGATCAAGAGCTAGATAATACAAACACGTTTACATACCAAGGAAGCATAGTAACACCAGATGGCAGAACAAGCAAAGATATCAGTAACCGGATGAATAAAGTCAGAATAGCTTTTGCCAGTCTAAATAGTACCTGGAAATCTTTCCAGTACAGTACAAACACTAAATTAAAAATATAGGAGAGCTGCGTAACTTCTGTACGCCTGTACGGTGCAGAATGCTGGAGAGTAACAGAAAAGGAAATGCCAAACTGTCCTTTTTACACAACCTGCCTTAGGAAAATTCTTTGAATTTTCTGGCCAAACATCATCACAACCAACAGCTGCTAACTCAAAACCACCAAGAAGACATGCGCACCATCATAGTGGGTGGACACTAGAAATGGGTTGGCCATATCCTCAGAAAAGACCCTGAGTTCATCACCAGAACTGCCATGCTATGGACTCCAGAAGGAAAGCGAAAGCGGGGCCAACAAAAGCTACCTGGCAGAGATTTGTGGAAACGGAGATGCAAAGCATGAACCAGAGCTGGGGCACCATACAAAGAATGGCTACCGAACAAGCAAGGTGGAGACTGTTGTTGTCCTGCATGACACCACCAGGCTTTGTCAATCAGTGGCCAAGGACTAAAAGAAAGAAAGAAGATATGTCTTGTTATATGATCAAAATATTTTATCTCTAACTTTGATCTCATTCATTATTTCTCTTTTCTTTCCTAGCTTTTCTAGGATTTCTTCATTTGTTGTCTTCACTTACCATAAGATGTGCCCCATTCTTCTATATATTCACATCTCCTGAGCCTCAATTCTTTCTTCTAACTACTTTTTCATTGTCCGTGTTTCTATGTCATACAGTAAAAAAAGTATATGTAACACCTGATGATTCTAATTTGCAATTTCTGAGTTATTTCTTTGGATGTTAGTATCTGTCTCATGTTATTCAAAGTGACCATGGCTATTTATATTATTTTCTTGATTTCTATTTCACATCTGCCAACTTCTGTTATTAACTCTTGACTTATTCCAGTATCTTTCCATTTATTCTTATTTCTTAAGTTGGCTTATCATATACTTTGCTAATTATCATAGCTTTCATTTTCTTTTTTCAGTGTTAAGTCCAATTGTGACATATTGTTTACTTGCTTCACTAGTACCCATACACATCACCATGCACCGTGTTAACTACTAAAATCAACATCTTTAACAATTGTTAAGCCTGGTTTGTATTTTCTGTGACTATAAAGGCCGTGAAAATTAAGATCTGCTTTGGGAACATGAGGAACACCAAGAGGCAGATAGACAGATAATATTACAGAAATCCAACACCAACAGGTTGACACCAGCCACTGCCATGCACCTGGCTCACGAGTGACAACTTAAGCTCCCAGTTACTTTTCATGGCAAAAGTGGACCAAAAGACAATCGAGATTACATGTGTAATGAACAGAAGGCATACTTTGTTCTAGATTCCGCAGGGGGACAAAAGAAAGAGAGTCAGAACCAAAATAAAAAGAGAGAGAACTGGAGACAAGATATTAGAAGGATTTTTTTAAAAAGGCATGGAGAGAACTTATCAGACCGTGTAAGACGATGTTGGGAAAGAGCTAATTGAAGGTCTATGCCCCATGTGAAACTGAAACTTACTTACTTACTTAGTCGTTCCCCTTCTACCGTGAGGTGTAGAGGTTTGGAAGAGAGAGCGCCAGACTATCCTATCGGCTGTCTTCCTCCTGGCCTGGTTCCATTCTAGTCCTCGGTCCTTCAAAGATTGTCTAATGTTGTCCTCCCAGCAGACTCTGGGTCGTCCTGGGGGTCTGGATCATTTCTGAGGTTTGGATCTGGCTTTTGTGGGTTGTAGTCATTGCCCATGACTTGCATCCATATGTCCTTTGAAGCAGCTCGAAGAATTCCTCCTTGACCTCTGCTCTCTCATCCTCATTTGGCCCATACACTATGACCAGGTTGACTATGGTTTCTTCTTCTTTTAGTTTTACAACCATAATGCGCTCCGAGACAAAGTTCCATCCCTTGATACTATCTTTTTGGTTTTTGGCCACAATGCAACCCACACCCCCTTTAGCTCTTTCAGATGTGGGTACACCACTGTAGAGCAGCGTGTTGCCATCGAGATCCATAACTCCTTGTCCTTTTTTCTTTGTTTCCGTTATAGCCAGGATTTCTAGTTTTGCTTTCCTCATCTCTTCCATCAGCTCCTCTTCTTTCCCATTTATACTTCTTGTGTTCCAAGTTCCATAAGTCGTAGTCCATAGTCCGTTCCAGTTCGTCGCCTTTAGAATCAGTCTGGTTTTCTCTCTTGTAGTTCTCGTAATCATGATTTAAAGCAAACAGGTGATTGGCCTGTTGTGCCTTTACATGGTGGAGGGACTGCCTCCTTACGGCCTCTGTGCAGGCCGCCCTCCTCCTTTTTCAGCCGGGCTTTTAGTTGTGAAAGAAAATAAAATAAAATAAAAGTGATTGGCCTGTTGTGCCTTTACATGGTGGAGGGACTGCCTCCTTACGGCCTCTGTGCAGGCCGCCCTCCTCCTTTTTCAGCCGGGCTTGGGACCGGCCTAGGCGGAGTTGTGAAACTGAAACACAAAGAAGAATATAGCATGCTGCATAAGCCCTTGTTTATTTGTTTTGCTTCCAATACTTGTTATCTCAATTTAACTCTTTTCTGTCCCAGGCAATTTTTTTATCATAAAGCTGTGACCTAGTACAGAGAAGTCACTAACACTTCACTCCCCTATGGCAGTATTTCCAATGGGACTACCTTGACCTTACCCAGGAACCAACAGGTGATATTTTAAAACAAGCAGTAAACATGCATTATTATTACAATACATCCCATCTTCTGTTATTATCTTCTGCTCCAGCCGAGTTTATTCCAGGGTTTCCCTGTTTTTTTTGTTTTTTTTTTTTGGGGGGGGGCTCTGCTCCATGTTCCTCTAGGCATTTCCTTTAAACTTTTTTCTCAAGGTAACAGTACATACATTAGAATGAGCACACAAAGGGGGGAAGAACGGGTTGTGTAAAAAAATGCTTCTACTGACCGTGGGTTTGAAGAGGTTAGAGTGTCACTACTTCTTCTGGACTTCATTTCCTCTTGATAATTATGGGGTATCTGGTTGAGAGCCTGTGAAAAAGATATATTTACTTGTGTGACAAATGTTCTGTATATAGATTAGGTTTCTCTGGCACATGTGGCTAGACAAAAACTGTTAAATGCTACATTTTCAAAGTGTCAGTAATATAAAATTGATATTTGTTGCTAAATGATATGAAATCTTTGAAGCCAAATTCTTTGCAGGGCATAACTGGTTCTGTTAAAAGCCCCAATCCTGTGCTGCAATTCTTTTTCCAGTAAGTTTCTGATCAGCCCAAACAGACAGTGAGAAACATGGCCACAAAAATGTTGGCATCTGTCCAAGGAATTCTCAGACCATAAGATCTGTGATAAGTGGACACAAACCCTTATATAACCGACAGATTTAGTGTTTAGGTTGAACCTAGACAAAACAAGGCCAAAACTCCTTGTAATAAATTTAAAATATGTCCTAGGAAAACATCCTGACAAAAGGCAGCAAAATGACATCATGGTGACAGCCCCATCAGGATTCTTAATAATAGGTTAGATCTCTGATTCATAGAAAAATAATGCTGGTGAAAATAACTGGCATGAAAGTCTGCTTCACATATATCTTGTCACTAAGTAAGGATATGATGGTGTTGGATTGGACACTCATTGTGGAAACACGTTGATAGCATTACAAGGTAGTCCTTGTTCTGGAATCCCCAGGGTAAGAGAGGCAGAGACAAACAGAAGGACACACGGAGAAGAGAACTGGAGACAGAAATGAAAATAATGAGGAAGAAGGGAGAACTTGGCATGTGGTAGTTGAAGGCTTATATTCCTTAAGGAGCTAAAGGGTTTGACTGATTCAAGTATAGGTATACCACCGAATAAACTGACCAAAGTTTACATGAATCGAAGTTACAGGAAAATGGATACTGAAATAAACAGAGGGAAACCCAAGCTTGTCAGTCATTGATTGATGATTAACTTGGGCTCAGTCATAAACAACTAACAAAACTAGGTAAATGGTAGGTACTTATAAGAAAGAGAAAGAAATAAAGAAAGAAAGGTAAGAGCAGTAAAAGGCACACAAGGGATTTGATCCAGGTCCATCTGAATGACACCATCACATCACTGTGAGAGAAAGTTGTTATGACACATGACCAGCTAAGCACTCCAAAAACAAGTGCTTCACTAGTGGGTTATCATTTTCATGATACAACTGGAATATTAGACCTGAATAATAGGAATAATGGAAAGCTTACAGAACACACAGAGGTTACATCAAGGAGATATATAACTATGCATTACAGAAGGGACAGATAATTTAACGTTAACAAAACAAAAAGTACACGACTAGAAGTTACCAAACAAACAAACTAAGAATAGAGATAATAATTCAGTATTACTGAACAGCAAGATACAAAACAGCAATTACAGAAAAGGGTGACCCAATTACAGACAGGGAGATACATAACTGGCTATTACAGATCAGGGAAATACATAGTTAATAGCTATTCCAGTCACAGAGTAGGAAGATACATAGCTAGTCCAATTACAGAACAGGAAGATGCATGACTAGGCCACACACACACAAAGAACACAGAGATAACTAGCCCAATTACAGAACAGGGAGATATATTACTAGCTCAAATACAGAACAGGGAGATATATAACTGGCCCGACAAAACACTGGGAAATACATAAGTAGTCAAATTACAGAATAGAGGGATACATAACTGATCCTATTACAAATGAGGGGGATACATAACTGGCAATTATAGAATAGGTAGATACACACCTGGCAATTACAGAACATGGAGAAACATAACTAGCCTAATTACTGAATATACAAATAAATAACTAGCCCAATTACAGAAGGTGATACACAACTAGCTCAACTACAGAGCAGGGAGAAACATTAATAGCCCTATTACATAACAAGGAGATACCTAACTAGCCAAATTACAGAGCAGAGAGATAAATAAATAGCCCAATTACAGAACAGGAAGATACCTAACTAGCCCAATTACAGAACAAGCAGATACCTAACTAGCCCAATTACAGAACAGGCAGATACTAATTATTAAATTTGTTATCTGTAAATATACAAATTTATAGTTAATTTAGTCATTTTGAGTGAACTGCATCCGTATGTCTCAGTTATTTTAAATACCTATAACAGAGCTAGTTAAGTAATATTTTACTGAGTTAAATCAGTTGGGGGTTCATCAGAACGAACAAAATCTTAACTCATAGAAGGTCAGGAAAGAAAAAGTTTACATGGCCTGGATCTTATAAATTTCTTTAAATTCCTATCAGGCTCCTAAGAAATGAAGCACCATTCTTCAGCTCACATCGCTGCCAAGAGTAATCTTGAGCGAAAAGTTGACACCTTCAAAGACCCTCAGTAGATAGTCTGAATTTTGGCCACTGTTGGACCATTACTGCAGAGCAAGGGGAGTAATCCCGTGACACTAGCCCAATTACAAAACACAGAAATCACAAGTAGCAATTACAGAACGGTGAGATACATGACAAGAAGTTCCAAGGTTAGATGTTAAAAAATATTTACACTTTTTAAAAGAGACATGAAGAAGCACTTCTTGTTCCACTATACTTACCGGTGCTTTCCATGTGCTGAAACTAGTATCATCATCACTTGTCGTAGCTGGAGATTCACTGAACAAATGTGTTACTGCCACTTCTGTGCAGGTAGGCTTCTGATGGAAACTTTGTCCTGGCTGAGGGACTGTGGTAAGATTTGGGGCTGGGTGCACATCTTCTAATTCAGCTTCTGCCTCCCGAGCTATAGTGGCTAACATACCAGCCTCAAAAGATTCTGTTACTTCAGCTGGCTGATACTTGGTGTAGTCGTATGGCTTCTGGAAAGAAACTCTAACATTAAATCTGCAAATTGATACTCTAAAACAAGGGTTCCCGACCTGGGGTATGCGTTCCCCTCGAAGGTACGAGAAGCTCATCAAGGAAGTATGGTGAATATTTGCTAAATTACTATATTAACCTATTTAAATATTCCAAAAGTAGTTGCGCTCGTGAAAAAAAAAGTTGTGGATTGGACAGAGAAAGTCGAGTCTACTCAATCAAATCTAAAGCAAGCAATGAACAGAATAGTGAAAATGATATGTGCGTATCTGTTTCAAATACTGTACCCAGAACAAAACTGTTGGTCTCACTAATTTATCCGCCTGTGTACTGATAAGTGTTAGACAACTTTATGATATTAAAACGTACTGTTATGAACAGAATAACATTTCTTAACTCTTTGACTCCACACCAACGCTCTCAGCGTTGCAAAATTCAACACGCCGTGCCCCAGCAACGCTCATAGCGTGGTTTTTAGTTTATCACGAATAAATCCCTAAAAATCGTCCGCTTCATGCAGTTCATATATTAAAACTCGTAGAATGACTTCCGCTACTATTTAAACAACTAATTTGACTTTAGTTAATCAGCACATGTGCGTGTTTTGATGTTATTATCACAATTTTTGTGAAGATTCGCGTGTTTACGTATTTCGTTGTTTTTGCTAGAGAAATATGTCACGCTTTATATTTACATTTTCTAAGTCTCCTAAGCAAATAATTGTGTCAAACTACTTTGAAACATTGCTGACATTGATGATGATTGTTTGGTAGTCACAGTTTGTTGTCAAAATACGGAATATATGCAGAAAAGCTAGACACACTAGATTTAGTTGATGAGTGGGCGTAGTCATATTCTGGCCGATCAAAAAGCAACAAAACTAGACCTACCGTAACATCTAATCACTAGTTCTTGGTAGAAGATGAAGCTAGGGATACTATTAAAACATTAAACAAGAGTAAAAAAGTATTTATATGACGTTATTCTTATTTATTTGTTTGAAAATTATGTAATGCACGATTGCATAATTTATTTTTTTCTTACAAAGAACCACGGACAAACTGGTGCGAATAACACTAAATCTACTAATTTTGGCCATAAGCATGTTTTTTTTTACTTTGTATATGGATTTACTTGACGTTTGAAGACTAAAAAGAAAGTTTTATTGTCTACGACAGTAATTTGTCTTTCGTAAGATCGTATTCTACAGTCAACTTTTTAGCGTTTTTTAATTTTACATGCAAAATGATTAAATTATACCGAACATACTTGTGTTAATACTACCACAGACATTATATATTTGAATTCTCTATCCATTTCCCTACAGTTTGGTATATAATAAGTACATGTTCAAAGGAAAATTCACAAACAAATTTAGACTGAAAGATGAACACTTCACTCTATAAAATTCTGCCCACAAAAAAAGTCTGGCACAGCGTGCAAAATAACTCTGGAATGAATGAGTTAATGAAAAGTTAATTAACCTATTTATTCTCTAATGTGCATATGAACAGTAAACTCTACATTTTATTTCCTCTCTTACTGAATGAGGGTACTGGATGTTTAGAAAAAGCCAACGGGGTACAGGTGCCAAAAAAAGGTTGGGGACCCATGATCTCAAATATTACTTTGTACTGCAGTTATGTAGCTTATAGCTTACAGCATCTTTTACTCAAGTCTTCTGACAACAAAGCTACATTTCTTTACTTCCTGTAATAAAATTAATTATTTGTAGCAGCTGCAGACGATCACTACAACAGACCAACACACATTACAACTACAGCATTTTGCAAACAAACAAGAAAAAAGGCGCAATACCTTTCTTCTACAGTGCCTACATGGAATTTCATGGAAGAACAAAGTGACAAATGTCGAGGTGCTGTCACATGCTGGCCTTCAAAGCACATATATACTGCTTAGACAGTGCAGATTACACTGGCAGGTCATGTCTGCCGCATGGAAGATTGTCACACTGCCAAGTATATTTTCTATGGACAACTGGCAGATGCCAAAAGAACAGCTGGGCAAGAGAGACATGAAGGCACAGGACATAAATCTAGCAACCTGGGGGGACAAGGCTGCTAATCGCACCAAGTGGAGATGCTCCTTATGGCACCACCTCAGATCGGGTGAAAAGAAGCTCTTACAACAACCAGAAGAGAAAAGAACATGACGAAAGTCATCCCAATAGTCAGTTATGACAAGAGGAGGCTTCTATTTTGTAAAAAGAATATATTAGACCCGTTATAATGCAGATTGTGTGGTCCAAACTTTGGTACCAGATTGTGCATTATAAGTGAACCTATGTTGTATCCCATTTCCTTACTTATGTAAATTTAGCAAGGTTTGGCAGAAAGCAGCAACTTGGATTATGCCTAGTTAAATACAAACTTTCATGAGCGAAAATAAGTAAATAATGTTAATATCATGTACATCTATTATACTGGATGCTGAAATAAAGATTTCTCCCAAATATTATGTGTTTTAATTCAAACTTGAAGCACGTGATAAGAGGGCAGTTGGCTAAATTGGGGTCCAACGTAATGACCATTGTTTATGCGATCCCACTTTATATCGGGTCTGCAGGTTCTTAGACAAGTCTCTGATCCAACAAAAGATGGTGATACTGGTAACTGAAAAACAAAAACAAATAAGGAAATACACCACTATAGAGATGTAAGGAAATACACCACTATAGAGATGTAAGGAAATACACCACTATAGAAAGGTAAAAGGTGAAGGATCCTATTACACGCCCATTGAGGCATATTGGGAATATGGTGTTAGGCCTATATTTTCTTGACCAACGGCACACTAGGGGTGATGTGGTCAGCACCACGCCGGCCGCCTTAACCTTCCCAGAGTTGTTCTGGTACCCAATTCATGAGGTTGGGTCGACCCCGGAGCCGTATGCGGTCCAAAAAATCCTACCTCAACTGGGGGTTGAACCATGGACCACCAAGCTAGGAAGCCAGTGATGTAAGGTAATACACCACTACAGAAATGTAAGGAAATACACCACTACAGAGATGTAAGGAAATACACCACTATAGAGATTTAAGGAAATACACCACTACAGAGATGTAAGGAAATACACCACTATAGAGATTTAAGGAAATACACCACTATAGGGGTGAGAACTATCGTCCTCATCATCACCATTTCCCTATTTCATCCTTGTGGAGCATAGAGTCTCCACTGTAGCTAGTCTTCTTCTTCTTCTTCTTCGTTCGTCCTGAAAAGGACAGTGGTTGCGTTGTGTCTGTTTGCGCCTAAGCTGTGATATCTGCACCTTTCGGTCGACACATCCAACTTCTGCACGGCATTTTTTAAGGACCGGGTTTGCCTTCCCATTTCGATCCATGCTCGCTCAGCCAGCCTGCACTGCTGCAGACTGTTTCCAGGACCACCACGTGGAGGTGGAGCACGGTCTTGACCAGCTCTGGTTCGCTGGTCCTGACGCAGGCAGTCAAGCTATGAGTCGCTGACTGCATTCACTATTGCTGCATCTTGGGGTCCCCTGTAGCTAGTCTCATTGTATTGAAGCATCCATGTGTTTTTGCATGACTGGTTTGTGTAGCAATGAGTTCTACATGATGAGGTTGCCAACCTCATGCATAACCAACCTCATATTAGTCACCTCTAACAACATGCCCGTCAAAGTAGTAGTCCTATTCTTTCTCCATGTCCTCACAGACCCTCGGGGACTACACGGGACTGTAACAATCTTGGGAGGCACATCAAATGGCTAAACTGAACTCTCAACTTACATCACTGCTGTGTGACGTGGTCACAGTTCCCTCTGTAAAGGGGTTATTTATCTCCCTTAGAGATTTCCGGCTCATCCTGGACATGGGGTTCATTGCACTGCCTTGACCTTTCTCCTCAAGGTCAGAATAAAGTTTGGGGTCAAATGCTGGCCTTTGGTCTGGACTTGCTGAAGTCTTGGGTACCATATTAGCAGTTCTGGACTTTGTGGCTGAGGGACCCCTGGATTTGGGACTAGAGGTCTGAGAAGACACATGGCTGCCACTGTGGTAGCCACTACTGTGGTTGCTACTATTGTTGTTGTTGTGGTTCAAGTGTCCACTGTGGCTGCTGTGACGCTGAGACCCTGCACTGCCACCCCCACTGACAGATCTCTGCATTCTCAAGTGATGGTGTAGCATATCTGAAGTAGCAGCAGCCTCATCGTCACTGCTGTTGTGGCTGACAAAATCATCCTCAAGCCGCGCACCACGATCTGAAGATGTCTCTGCATGTTTTACGTTTGACCGGAAAGTCTTCAGAGAACTCTTTCTGAACTGAAAATAAAAGACGGGACACTTCTGAATTATATTACCATTAGAATGTATTGCCATCTAGGACACCTGAAAATATTTGTTGCATGCAACAGCTAAAATAAACGTTATGAAGTATTATGATGGGAAAAGGATTAACAATTTCTAGCAAGAACTGAAAAGTTTTGAAGTCTGTCCTCTTATATTGTTTTGTTGCAGCTATTTTTGTTTTGTTAGCATTTTCAACAAATACACGTCTGCATTCTTTTATCCAAAATCCTCTGGAACAGCTTTGTTTCGGAAACCTAATTTTTTTGGGCTTCCAGATGTCACCTAAATTGTGTTAGGAAAATTTCCCAAAATAGCCCAAATGGTGTTTGAAAGTCACATGTATTAAAAAACTACTCAAAGTAGCCCAGTTGTGACTGAAAGTAGCCCTTAATCGCCCAAAAAGACTTGATTTTCAGAATATTTAGGTTTTCGGGTGTTCAGATAAAATTATAGACCTGCATAAGAAATAACATTAAAAGAAAAACAATATTAGAACTAAATAACGCATGGAAAATTAGGGCAATAAATTAAACAAATTAGAACTAAACAACGCATTAAAAAATTATGAGCAATAAATTAAACAGATTAGAACTAAACAACGCTTGGAGCAATAAATTAAACAGATTAGAACTAAAAAATGCATGGAGCAATAAATTAAACAGATTAGAACTAAACAACGCATGGAGCAATAAATTAAACAGAACTAAACAACGCAAGGAAAATTATGAGCAATAAATTAAACAGATTAGAACTAAACAATGCGTGGAAAATTGTGAGCAATAAATTAAACAGATTAGAACTAAACAATGCGTGAAGAAGTTTTTTTGTGGTTTAAATTTTTTACAGGATGGGGTAACCAGCCCCATGCCCAACCCTCCTTAGTCACTTTCTACGACATGCATGGCAGGGAACAGTGTTACTGTTCTTTGCTCCCCTTTCGGGCCCCGGTAACACACAAAAAACTTCCACAAACATGGACAAGTCAATTAAGGAAAATAAAACACAGCCATCCAAGACAGGGGAAGGTCCTCTTGCAGGGAGGCGTATGATGCAACACAGAGAAAGCCGAAAGGAGTCTGTGTTACTGACTAACCTTCTTTCTTCTAGGAGAACTTCCAGATTTGGCACCTGGAATGTTCGGACATTAAACGAACAAGGGAAAGTGGCACAAGTAGCAGCAGAAATGAGAGAATATAAAATCGAGGTTCTGGGAAAGTGTGAAACAAAGTGGAAGGAGGTAGACAAGAAGAAACTCATCACAGGTGAATTGGTGCTGTCCTCAGGACATGAAGATGAAAGTTCACACCACAGTGAAGGGGTAGCTCTTATGTTATCTAAAGAAGCATAGAAAGCACTCATTGAACGGGAAGCTATTGGACCCAGAATAATAACAGCTACTTTTAAAACAGCTAAAAAGAAAATAAATGTAAATGTCATCCAATGTTATGCACCAACTAATGACAAAGAAGAGTCTGTGAAAGAAGCATTTTATACTAGACTAAAGGAAATTATGGAAAAAGTAAAAAGAAGAGACATCACAATTTTGATGGGTGACATGAATGCAAAGATATGTACAGTCAACACCTGCTTTGAAGAAGTCATGGGAAAACATGGGCTAGGAATAATGAATGAAAATGGGGAACTATTCTCAAACTTCTGTGCTTCAAATCAACTGGCTATAGGAGGAAGCATGTTTCCACATAAGAGAATACACAAGGCAACATGGATATCACCAGACCATAGAACAGAAAATCAGATTGATCATATACGCATAAACAAGAAGTTTAGATCATCATTGCAGGATGTAAAGGTATATAGAGGAGCAGATGTGGCATCAGATCACCACCTTCTGATAGCCAAAGTAAAAATGAAACTCAAGAGATATGCAACAATGCAAAATTATAGACAATTTAATGTAGGACATCTAAGAAATCAAGAAACAAGAGACAAATTTGCGGTCACAATATCCAACAAATTCCAAGTGCTCCAACAGCTGGAAGATGTAGAGAATACAGAAGACTATTGGCAGCAAATCAAAACTGTATGGAATGAGACATGTGAAGAAATACTGGGGAAAAGGGAATAACAACAAAACGATGGATTTTTTTTTTTTTTTTTTTTTTTTCCTTAACCAGCGGCACTTGGGCTTTCAGCCCCTTCGGCCCAATGACATGTCATTGCGAGGCTGGGGAACCTGAGGACTTTCCTTCCAACCCGGTCAGGAGCTTCGCTCCTTCCCATCCACAGAGGGTTTATCACAGGAGCCGTTCAGGCTATTCAGTCAAATTTCCGGCCGTAAACATTTCTTCAAACGCCGACGCCCGGGTTTGAACCATGAACACCTGGTCGCCAGTACAACGCCGAAGCCATTACACCAGCGGCATGGATAACTACAGAAACCATTAATAAGCTAAAAGACAGAAAAAACAAGAAAGTAGATTTAAACACAAGCAAAACCAAAAGTTCCAAAGCCAAGGCTCAAGAAGTGTACACAGAAGCTAACAATGAAGTAAAAAGAAGTATCAAAAGAGACAAGAGGAAGTATATTGAGGAGTTGGCAAGAGAGGCAGAAGATGCTGCAGCCAAAGGAAATATGAGAGAACTGTATAGCAGCACAAAGAAGCTAACAGGGAAATACAAGCAAAAAAGTTGCCTCACAAAAGACAAGAATGGAAAACTGCTCAGCAATATACAAGAGCAAATGAAGAGGTGGACAGAATATTTTGAGGACCTTCTCAATAGACCACAAAACCCCCCGGACCTCCAGCCAGCAGAAGAAGAGCTACAAATTAACGGTGAAAGACCAACGAAGGAAGAAATAAAGAAAGCCATAAAGCTTCTAAGAGATGGAAAAGCGTCTGGACCTGATGGCATTCCAGCAGAGGCCATCAAAGCAGATATCGTCACGGCTACAGAGATGTTATATCTTCTTCTTCTTCTTCGTTCGTCCTGAAAAGGATGGTGGTTGCGTTGTGTCTGTTTACGCCTAAGCTGTGATATCTGCACCTTTCGGTCGACACATCCGACTTCTGCATGGCATTTGTTAGGACCGGGTTTGCCTTCCCATTTCGATCCACACTCGCTCAGCCAGCCTGCACAGCTGCAGACTGTTTCCAGGACCACCACGGGGAGGTGGAGTGCGGTCTTGACCAGCTCTGGTTCGCTGGTCCTGACGCAGGCAGTCAAGCTATGAGTCGCTGACTGCGGTCTCTATTGCTGCGTCTTGAGGTCCCAGATGTTATATAAATTACTTGGTAAAGTCTGAGAAAAGGAAGAGATACCAGCAGAATGGAAGGAAGGATATCTGGTTAAGTTGCCTAAGAAGGGAAATTTACAAGAGTGCACAAATTATAGAGGAATAATGTTACTGTCAGGGCCAGGAAAAGTATTAAACAGGATTATCCTTGAGAGATTAAAAGAGTCCATAGACAAGAAACTGAGAGATGAACAAGCAGGTTTTCGACAAAACAGATCATGTACAGACCAGATAGCCACTTTGAGAATAATAGTTGAACAAAGTCTGGAATGGAATTCACCACTATACATCGGATTTGAGGACTACGAAAAGGCATTTGACAGTGTAGACAGAGAATCACTTTGGAAATTGATGAGGCATTATGGAGTTCCCCTGAAGATCATTAATTTAATAAAGAAAACATATGAAGACATGACATGCAGAGTTCTTCATGAAGGACAGCTTACAGAACCGTTTGGGATAAGAACAGGAGTGCGACAGGGATGCCTCTTCTCCATTTCTTTTCTTACTAGCAATAGACTGGGTTATGAGATCATCAACAACACACAACAGAAATGGAATCCAGTGGACTCTGACTAATAAGTTGGATGATCTGGATTTTGCTGATGACTTGGCTCTTCTGTCCCATAACCGTAATCAGATGCAGGACAAATTGAAAACACTCGATGAGAGGTCACAGCAATTGGGTCTAAAAATACACAGGGAAAAGACAAAAATAATTAGAATAAATGCAGGTAATGATAACAGGGTTGAACTTGAAGAAACACCAATACAAGATGTAGAATCGTACACATATCTTGGCAGCAACATAGACAAAGTTGGAGGGACAGACAGTGATAATGATATCAAACTAAGAATACAAAAAGCAAGAGGAGCTTTCATTGCATTGGGAAATATATGGAGATCAAGAGAAATCGGATCCAACACGAAAATAAGAATCTTCAACTCAAATGTGAAGTCAGTCCTATTGTATGAATCTGAGACATGGAGAACAACAAAGACAACAACCTAAAAGCTACAGACTTTCATAAATGGGTGCTTGCGTAGAATAGAGGGATTAAAATGGTATGACAAGGTTACCAACATGGAACTGAGGACAAGAACTAGACAAGTGCCAGTGGAACAAGAGATGAGAAGAAGACGATGGTTATGGATAGGACACACACTGAGGAAACCTGTTGATAGCATTACAAGGCAGTCCTTGTTCTGGAACCCCCAGGGCAAGAGGCAGAGGTAGACCAAGAAGCACATGGAGAAGAGAGCTGGAAACAGAGGTGAAAATGATGAGGAGAACGTGGAAAGAACTTGAGATGATGGCACGTGACAGGAGGACTTGGCATGTGTTTGTTGAAGGCCTATGCTCCTTTGGGAGTGGAGGGTTATGAATGAATGCGTGAAGAATTGTGAGCAATAAATTAAACAGATTGGAATATCTGGTCAGAATTAAAACAGACCAACTATCATCTCATGACCAACATGCTACTTCACCAGATAATAAGGTAGAAGGTAAATCAAAGAGAAAATTGACTGAGAAAATGACCGGAGCTTTCAGGGATTTGGATACAAGTTTATTAATTACACAATAAATGCTCGATAGCAATAAGTTAATATTAAAACTATTTTTATTATAACAGACAAAATTTACATAAATTTGAACTAGTAACCACAGCAAGAAACAAAAGTACCTGTTTCGCCTCAATCTCAGCCAAGCCTGGTGACATATTGCTTCTGATGCCAGCAGACTTCGGAGGTGACGCAAAGAAGTGAAGTTTGTTCCTTTCGCCTGAAGTCTCACTGAAAGTTGTTTAAAAAAATCATCTTGGTTGTTGCTATTATTGTCATACAAGAAAGGTTATATTACAGTAAATAAATAATACGCATAAAGGTGTGTTTCAGGCACTCGTGCAAAATAAAGAAGTAGAAAACACATAACAGAAGAACGAAAGAAGTGATAGACTTATCGGAGACTCGTACCCAGGATGATTTATTATTTATTTATTTAGGTTATATTACAGCACATTCATGTAATAACAGCAATCCCCATCATGTCCCTTTTTGCTCCCTATGGAGCATGGAATCACTGTTGCAGCCAGTCCCCTTGCAAGAAGCCACCACTAAAGCATTAATCTGTCCTTGCAGCGATGATTTTGTTTACCATGATAAGGTTGGCAGGCCCATGCACAATCCCACATTAGTCTCCTCTTATGACATGCTTCTCCTCTTATGACATGCTTCTCCTCTTATGACATGCTTGACTGAGGAGCAGTCCCATTCAATTTTTTGCCACAACAGAGACCCCCCCCCCCCCCCCCCCGGAACTACATGTGGCTATAAAAGCAATATGGGACCCAAAGATGCAGCAATAGAGAATGCAGTCAGCGACCCATAGCTTGACTGCTTGCATCAGGGTCAGCGAACCAGAGCTGACCAAGACCCTACTCCACCTCCACGTGGTGGTCCTGGAAACAGGCTGCATCACTGCAATCTGGCTGAGAGAGTAGGGATCGCAGAGGGAAGGCAAACCCGGTCCCAAAAAATGCTGTGCTGAAGTCGGATGTGTCGACCGAAAGGTGCAGATATCACAGCTCCGGCGTAAACAGACACAACACAACCAACGTCCTTTTCAGGATGAACGAGGAAGAAGAAGATAAAAGCAATATTCAAAAATCAATAAAAGAAAGACTAAATGAACTGTAAACTATGATACAGACAAGAAGAGACACCCGTACACACTACAAGATGTTATGGTATCACAGGATATTTTCATTACCAGTTAAAATAAATACAACAAGTAAGAAGTTACATCTGGGACAGATGCTAAAGTTTTAGATGGTTATTATAATGGAGATCAAAGCAGCCAGAACATCAAAAGCAGCAGAATGGTTGAGGAGCAGAAAGAGTTGGTTGTGAAAGATTCATTCAAATTGGAGGGAAGACTGGAACCTGACTGTGGAGACAAGAAACAAGAATAAATGGGCGCTTGTAGAGAATAGAAGGATTGAACTGGTATGACATAATCACAAATTTGGAACTGATGATAAGCGCCAGTGGAACAAGAGATAAGAAGACGATGGCAATGGACTGGACACATACTGAGGAAACCTGTTGATAGTGTGGCCGTGTATGATGGCTATTATTTCATACTTTTATTACCTAATATTGATCGTATAGTGGATTTTGTATCTCTACCCTACACAGTAGGCAGCTTATTTGTGGTAAGGAAACTTCTTTCTCTCAAGACGACAACAGTTCATATACTGACAGTTTGATGAATGATTTCAAGAGTTGATGAATGACTTCACGCTGACAGCAGTAAACAGTCAGTGTTGAACTTTATTTACATAAGTGATCAAAATGTGGTAAAATAATATGCCCAACCTTCCATTTGAGGTTGGCAGACTTGTACAGCAAAATTCAGTAGATAAAATTTTCAGTGTCACTTTATCTTTCTCTCTGCTTCAATTATCATACTATCTCTAGTAGTTATTGTGGTCACAGCTTAAGAACCACTGTTGTTGAAAATTGTTTCTGCCATCTAAATTCTTCATAGTTAAACATTGTCTCTCTTCTGTTCTGACATATTTCTTCAGTTTCTGCCTTGGCGTATCTTAGTGAAACTGGCCTGACCACTGGGGATGTAACTTTACCAATTCTATCTTCTACTCGCTAGCCTGTCAACTTGTCTATTGTACTTCACTACTAGTTATGAAAACTTATAATGTTCAACGTATCTGGATTCTTGAAATACACACATTTTTTTCTGACTGGGAACACTGTACTCTTGTCCTCAGAATAAACAACAAAACTGTCGTACATAATTGTGGCAAGAAATGTGCAATTTGGACATCTAGGCGATAGTCAACTTTTCTGTCACCACAGAAAACAACCAAAACCATTTGGCATATCGACTCGATGAAAACTCCCAATTCGCAGCCACTTCTAAATACTATCTTTAATCACCACTGGGAGAAAACCCAAACCTAACTTAACGCTATCGCATCACGGACCTGACTGACTTAATTTAAAACTTCAATTTACAATGATAACTATTTCCGAACCTTCCAGAACATTCAGTTACACAAACAACTCACCCAAACACGTGAATTTACCGTCACGTAGCCGAGCTCACCCAAAAAACAAAACTCCAAACATAAACAAAGGTATAGATGCCCTTGTAACTAAGGAAGGGATGTAACATTACTCTTTATCCCATCTTCTCGTTCTCTCGATTATTCCCCTAAGACTATAAATTTACAAGTCCGTTAATCTCCATCATAAAAATACTTCTAACCGAATTTTCTCTACCCACTCTAATGGTTACAATTTGTTCTGGAATCTCCAGGGTCAGAAAGGTAGAGGGGGAAAGGGTCTGAAAGGGAAGCAATGAATAGTATCACTGTAACCTACCATACATCTCGTAAGAGGCAACTAAGGAAGGTTGGGCATGGGAATGGCTACCCCATCCTGTAAAAATTTTAAACCACAAAAACTTCAACAATGAAAAAACATCGACAGGTGGACTAAAGAAAAGAAAACTCAGCCATCCAAGACAGAAGAAGGTTCTCTGGTAGGGAGGTGAGTGACGCAACACAGAGAAACATATGAAGGACACCTGCTGATAGCATTGCTAGGTAGCCTTTGTTCTTGAATCCCCAAGCTAAGAGAAGTAGAGGCAGGAGGAAGGACACAGGGAGAAGAGAACTGGAGACAGAAATGAAAAAGATGAGGAAAACAAAGAAAGGCCTGGAGCTGATGGCATGAGACAGGAGGACTTGGCATGTGTTTGCTGAAGGCCTATGCTCCTAGGAGAGCTAAAGGGTATTGACTGATTGAATCTTTAACTTACTCATCGCTCTCCTCATACTCTCGTGGATGCAAGCTGTCACTTGTAGATGTGGACAAGTTGCTATCATCATCATCATCATCATCACCATCTCTTTCTTGCTTCTTGTCACCACGTTCAGGTTCCAGTCTTCCCTCCAATTTTAATGAATCTTTCACGGCCAACTCCTTCTGCTCCTTCTCAACCATTCCACGTCTGCTGCTTTTGACGTTCTGGCTGCTTTGATCTCCATTATAATAACCATCAACAACTTTAGTATCTGTCCCAGATAACAAGGAAATGACATCTGCCACTGAATCATATTCGGAATAGACCAAGTGCTCTGTTTGGTTCAGACTTTCCCCTGTAAATTAACATTGGAGATGTTAACATTTCACAATTTTATGGTTTTGATATTGAATAAAGTAAACATCTGAACATAAATCTTGAGTTAAATGAAACGAAAATTGTTTTCTTTCTTTTTTTTTTTTTTGTCTTGCGTACGCCCGCTATTACTCGAGGCGAAATCTCAGGTTACTATGTCTAACCTGAGACTGATTTTTATGTGAGTATCCCCTTTTATCTTGTACAGAGACAGGTGTGCCTTGCCATTCAGGCAGATACTCGCCAATTTCGGAGGTACCCATTAGAGCTGGGTCAGCTCAGGAGCCGCCAGTCCCTGGTCGATGACACTCCTTCAAATGTGCTCGCCAGGGCTCGAGTTAATCCAGTCCAAATCCCAGTCGTCGAAAAATCTTCAAATGTCCTCGCCCGGGTTTGATCCTGGGTCACCCGGTCGCTAGTGCAGTTTGGTAACTATTACACCAGCGCGGCTCCCTAAAAAAAAAAAAATTGTTTTTAAAAGCAATTTCTTAACCATTTTGTTTAACTTTCTTCCATTTTTCTTAAGTTTCTTTAGCTTTTGATATCACAATTTTTGTCCAGGATTGTTGTTTCAGTGCTACTTGTGCTGATCAAGGTGTTAGCAGTAAAAAAAAAAACAGTTGGTTTTGTTCTTATGTATCTGTAAAACATCATCAACATCAGCTGCCATCTCCGCATCGAAGGTAGGCTGCAATGGATGTCCAACGTCTTCTGTCTCTTGTCTTGATGGTGCACTCTGATAAACTCTTTCCTGTCCGTCTCTTTATGGAGTCTTCCCATTTACAACGCTGTCTTCCTCTTGCACGTTTGCCTTCAACTCTCCTTCTATTTTTTTTTTTTTTTTTTTTTTCTTAACCAGCGGCACTCCTTCTCATTATGGACTTTCCTTCAATCCCGGTGTCGCTTCGCTCCTTCCCATCCACAGGAGGGTTTTATGCTATTCAGTCAAATTTCCGGCCGTAAACATTTCTTCAAACGCCGACGCCCGGGTTTGAACCATGAACACCTGGTCGCCAGTACAACGCCGAAGCCATTACACCAGCGCGGCTCCCTACTCTCCTTCTATTATGGTCTTCAGTGTCCGGTGTTATGTCTTTTTTACATGGCCAAAATACTGACTAATTTTGATCTCCTTCATTAGTTCTCTTTTCATTCTTAGGTTTTCTAGGACCTCTTTATGTTTCTTACTTACTTACTACTTACTTAGTCGTTCCCCTTCTACCGTGAGGTGTAGAGGTTTGGAAGAGAGAGCGCCAGACTATTCTATCTGCTGTCTTCCTCCTGGCCTGGTTCCATTCTAGTCCTCGGTCCTTCAAAGATTGTCTAATGTTGTCCTCCCAGCGGACTCTGGGTCGTCCTCGGGGTCTGGATCCTTGGCTCTTTGTTTCCCATGCTTGTCGTGGTAGCCGATCTTCTCCCATTCTGCAGACATGGCCAAACCATCTTAGTTGGGACTGTTCTACTTGGGTCTGTAGGGGGTGGCATTTTAGGCCTTGACGTATCGTCTGGTTGCGTACCATGTCTCTTCTTGTTACTTCAACCACCTTCCTCAGATACCTCATTTCTGAGGTTTGGATCTGGCTTTCATGGGTTGTAGTCATTGCCCATGACTCGCATCCATATGTCAAGACTGGGACATAGGTGGAGCGGTATACAGCCATCTTCGTTTTCTTACCAACCTCTCTCTTGCTGAGGAATCCTCGATTTATGGCCTGAAAAAGTCTCCCAGCTGCTGCTTTTTCGAGTGGCCAACTCTTCTTTGATGCCTCCCTTTCGGTCTATAATAGCTCCGAGGTATTTAAAGTGGTCGACCTGCTCCAGGACCTGTTCTCCCAGCTTAATCTGATGTCTTCTTTCTTCTCGTGATATCACCATGGATTTTGTTTTAGAGCTGCTTATGACCATCCCTCTCTTCTCCAGCTCTTCCTTCCAGACTTGCAGGTTGGATTGGAGATGTGCCTCTGATTTAGCAATCAGGGCAACATCATCAGCAAATGCCAGCTCTGAAATATAGACCTGTCTCATCTTCCAGTACCCCACTGAATACTTTCTTGTTCTCTCCTTACATGCCTTGATGACATCGTCCACAAGGAGTATGAAGAGGTAAGGTGATAGGATATCACCTTGTCTTACACCAGTGGTGGTCCTGAACTCTTCTGACTTATGGTTTGCTGTCCTCACATAATTTCTGCAAGACTTGTAGAAGCTCTGTATAGCATGAATCAGAGGTGCTGGAATATTCTTCCTTGCCAAACAGTCCCAAAGTTTGCTCCAAGGGACCCTGTCAAACGCCTTTTCCAGATCTATGAAACAAAGATGGATCTCACTCTTATACTCAAGGGCCTTTTCACTCAGCTGTCTGAGTGTGAAGATTAGGTCTTGAGTACTTCGGTTTGCTCGGAATCCGCACTGGACCTCATCCAATTGTGGCTCAGCTAGGCATCGGAGTCTCTGCTCTAGGATTCTAGAGTAGATTTTTCCAGGGACACTGAGAAGGGATATGCCTCTATGGTTTCCACACTGTCGATTGTCACCCTTTTTGAAAATTGGTGTTATGATGGCGATCTCCCAATCCTTTGGTATGGTCTTGTTGCACCATGCTGCCTGTAGGACCCTTAAGAGTAACAGGTCGCCTGATGCTCCCATGTACTTAACCATTTCTGGTGTTATACCATCATGCCCTGCTGCTTTGCCCATCTTGATTTTCTCCAGTGCTGCCTTCAGTTCTTCCATCTTTATGTCATCTTCATCACCATTGGTTTTCCTCTTCTGTGCTAGTGGTTATCATTTCTGATGTTTGACCTTGCTCACCATCAAGGAGTTCTGAGAAATATTCTTTCCATCTTTCCATTACTTCCTTCGGGGCAGTAAGTAATTTGCCTTGCTTGTCCTTTATAAATTTGAGAGGGCATTGTTTTTCCTTCCTCATGTTCTTTAGGGTCTTATAGAACAATTTCTGGTTTTCTTGTGCATCTTTTTCTAGCTTTTCTCCAAATTCTTCCCAGGACTTCTGTTTTGCTGCTAGCACTTTGTTCTTTACTTCTGTTCTGAGTGTCACATATTCTCTATATTTTTCCATTTGTCCTGTTGTGTTTTTAGCTCCTAAGTATTGTTTCCATGCCATTTTCTTCTCTCTTATTTTCTCTTTGACTTCCTCTGTCCACCAAGGTGTCCTCTTTCTCTGGTTCCCAAGTCGGACTTCACCACATGCTTCTGCAGCAGCTGTCTTTATGATATCCTTGAATTTAATCCAGAGGGTTTCCAAGTCATCAGGTTGTTCTTCTGTGTTGCTCACCGCTGCAGCAATAAGCCCCTGATATCTGGTCTTAATTTCTGGCTCTCTCAGCTTGTAGGTCCTAATGCTCATTTCTCCTGCTCGTTTACTTGGTTTCTTGCGTAATGTTGAGCAGTTCCTAGGCTGAGCAACTCTTTCAGTTGTTCGTTTGATTGTTAGCAGGTAGTGATCACTTCCAATCTCTGGCCCCCTCCAGACTCTTGCATCTCGGACATATTTGAATGAGCTTCTCCGAACAATGGCATAGTCGATCACTGACTTCTCATTCTTTGTTGGTTCACATCTAGTGTATGCATGTATGCGCTTATGGGGGAACTTTGTGTTTGTAATGATCAGATTCTGCTCACTGCAGAATCTAAGGAGTCGCTTTCCATTATCATTGAGAGTATCTTCTCCATATCTTCCGATAACTCCACCCCATCTAGCATGGTCATTTCCAACTCTGGCATTAAAATCTCTGAGCATGATAACTTCATCTAGGCAGTCATCCACTGTCCTTTGAAGCAGCTCGAAGAATTCCTCCTTGACCTCTGCTCTCTCATCCTCATTTGGCCCATACACTATGACCAGGTTGACTATGGTTTCTCTTCCTTTTAGTTTCACAACCATAATGCGCTCTGAGACAAAGTTCCACCCCTTGATACTATCTTTTTGATTTTGGGCCACAATGCAACCCACACCCCCTTTAGCTCTTTCGGATATGGGTACACCACTGTAGAGCAGCGTGTTGCCATTGAGATCCATGACTCCTTGTCCTTTTTTCTTTGTTTCCGTTATAGCCAGGATTTCTAGTTTTGCTTTCCTCATCTCTTCCACCAGCTCCTCTTCCTTCCCATTTATACTTCTTGTGTTCCATGTTCCATAAGTCGTAGTCCGTTCCAGTTCGTCGCCTTTAGAATCAGTCCGGTTTTCTCTCTTGTGTTACTCGTAATCATGGTTTAAAGCAAACAGGTGATTGGCCTGTTGTGCCTTTGCATGGTGGAGGGGCTGCCTCCTTACGGCCTCCATGCAGGCAGCCCTCCTCCTTTTTCATCCGGGCTTGGGACCGGCATAGGCGGAGTTTCTTTATGTTTCAAATAATGTATTTCTATTTTTTCTCCTCTTCCTTTCCTTAACTTTCCCTGAAATCCAACGAGTATGAATGCTGATTGTGGCTGTAGCGAGCTGGCTGTATAAATACCTGAACCATCCTCTCAAAACATCCATACCTGCTAGTTTTACGTCTGATGCCAATTTCCATCAGCAGTCCGAGTAGTGTTGAATCAATGACTGCAATGTCGTTCTCTAACAGGCGATCGTTCATTGTCCTTATTATCCCTTAACCATATCCAATGTCCCCACTATGGGTGCTCACAAGGCTAGTCTATCAGCTCACTCATGGCCATGTACTCCTGCATAACTAGGACAGCAGATCCACACCAGTTCTTGGAGGTTTGAGGCCTCTATGTATGTTCACCATTCATGTCACAGCCATCCATTTTCTACCTTTCAAGCATGAACTGGGAAAGTTCGGCACAATAACTTTTATACTATCATATCTTCTTTGAAACAAAACGACCTGGCAAAATATTTACCATAAGCACACAAAATCTACACCACAATTTCTAGAGACAGAACTTAATGAGATAAAGAAGACATAAGCAGATAGCACAGGACATGACTTGGCATGAGTATGCAAAGTCCTATGCTCGTTAATGAGCTGAAGAGTAAATAATGAATGAATGAATCATCATTTTCCTATATGCTCCTTTCGGAACAAGTAGCCACCACCGCAGCTGGTAACGCAGAAAGCCTGCACACCAAGCAGTGACATGCTCTTGCAGTGATGTTTCTGTGGCAATTAGTGTCACATGATGAGGCTGCCACATCATGCACTATCTCATATTATTCTACCTGTACGACACACCTGAGAGTCAAGTAGTCCTATTCTTTCTACGTCTCATCAGAGACCCCTAGGGACTATACCAGGACAACTGATGACTACTTTTCCATTATAACATCCCTAGAAAAGAGGATCCATAAATGTCTGTCATAATACCTTTCCTAGGAGACTGGATCTCTGGCACATCGGGACCAACACCCGAATCTTTTGTTTTACTATCCCTGTTCCTGGCATCCCCTGATCCCGGTCCTATGCTAGCAGAGTCAGGGCTGCCAGCCATTGGCTGAGCTGTACCACCTCTTGAACCCATCTGACCTGTGACTGCCGATGTGGGTGGCGATATGACATATGATTTTCCTTCAACAAAAAACAAAGAAAAATTTGAACCAGTTTAAAACATGAATCAAAATGATAAGTTTGATGGAACCATGTGGATTCTGGAACTAGCTCTTTAACCAATCAGGAGGGCTACAGGGGCCGGTCCATTATCCATAAGCTGGCGTACAAGGAAACTAATATGAGGTTGTGCTGGGTGTGACAATCCCATCATGTAAAACCAACTGCTACAGAAACCACCGTTCCAAGAGAATGAAAGTACTTTGTGTGACGCTACACTGTAATTCTGACTTTTAACAGGCCCGATTCTGTGGTTCTATTTTGAATTTTCACCAGTTTTATTTTCTTCTGATCACGCGATTTTCCGTTGTTTACGGAAATCGCTATTTTCGGGCCCGCTTTTCCACCATTTTATTTCTTCTCATTTGAATATATATCGTGTTTGGTATTTTTTTTTGAGTAGATAAATTAAATGGGTTCGTTTTATGACGGTAGGTTTATTTTTCACTCGGCCAGTTTTACTTTCTTATGATTTTTCGCGATTCCCGTAGATTTCGTTGTTTACGAAAATAATCGCCATTTCCGGCACGCGATATGACGAGGCCGGAAGCACGCGGCCGGAAGCACGCGGGGTTTGCGTGGGCTGATAGTATTAATTTTTCTAGCACTCCCATTGGTCCGGGATTTGCGTAGGAAGGGAAATCCGCGTGGGCGGTTTCTCTTGTATATATTGAGACAGAAAGCGGGGATTCGGTCTCTATGAAAAATTATTGCCTGGCCGTAGGACGTCGTAATTATCGTTCTCCACCATGGGAAAAACAAACGATAATCGGTATGTAACTATTTTATTAATCGTTTTACTTATTAGTGGGTCTTTTAGAATTTCGCCCATAGTTAATTTTTTCGGGTGGGCCATTAACTTTTCAGTTTTAAAATAAACGATAGCGCCATTAATTACTATTTTTGAAGAACGACGTAAATGCAACAGTGTGCTTATTCTTTCTATGATTTTGGCAGTAGATCGGAGAGTGTGAAGTTATGAGAAACACGTGTGCCATATTTGTAGGATGTTATGTAAAACCACCATTTATTCCTGTATATTTTCTAATGTAAATTTATGGGGAAATCCCTGGTGTGTTCGTTAATTTTTCTGAGCCTTAAAAATGTGAGAAATATTGTCGGAGGGTTCAGATTTACGTTGTAAATGAATTATACTGCTTAGGGGAGGAAACTATTCCTATAGCGAGATTTAATTTAAATAGGAGTAAGCCGGGGAAACTCCTGTGTTAATGGGTAAAAGGATTTCCCTATGTTTGTCAAGTTTGAACACGTGATCGGCCATGCGTAACGGCCATGTAACATGTCAGACGGGTCTGGGCTATTGTTTATTTTACCTGGCAGATTTTAGTAGAAGGAGGGGGGATGAAGAGGCCACGTGGGATAGTGGTATTTTATGTATTGTGAGAAGAACGAGAGAAGGGGAGGATAAGTGTGATTTTAGTGCCACGTGGGATAATAGTATTTCATGTATTATGTGAAGAACGAGAGAAGGAGGGAAGAAGTGAGAATGAAGAGACACGTGTATAGAATTATTTTCTGTATCGTATATGTTAGCGATAAGCGATTTTAGAGTGGGTGTACATGAGTCGCTGTTTCTTTTAATTTCAGCGAGTCTCGGCGAAACAGTGGGGAGCATAATTTTGTCAAATAAAATTATCCACGGCAAAAGACATATCTCAGGGTCAGTGTACTCGAGTATCGTCAGGAGCAAAAGAAAATTACCCTATGGTCTCTGGCAGGGAAGTCCCTATGCTTCAGCTGGACCGAGGTTTATTTATCATACAGCCGAGAGCATCGCTATTATAGTCTCTAGTAACGGCAGGTGGCCGGGAGACTAGTTTCATTTTGTACAGCCTGAAATCAAGGCTGTGGTTTTTTTCCTCTAACTCCGGAGCGGGTTAAAAGAGGGAAGCTATTCAGCAGCAGAGAAGTTTTGTCTACAGTTAATCAAGTCCCTCATGCTTGATATCTGAACATCGTCATCACCAAAATCAGGAACAGGTGACAGGGTTACCATACCTTCGAAAGAAGCGAGTAACGGAGACGTCGCATCACCAGCCCTCGAGTGTTAGAGAGACACTGAGATCAAGAGAGAAAGGTAGAGAAGGAGGGAGAAAAATAGACAGGACCAGTAGGGTCTGTTCAGTATCCATTGGACGGATAGACACTGAGTCTGCGTTCGAAAAACCAAGTATTATTTTTAGCATTTCTTGTGGTGTAGTTATAGGCGCCTATCGCCTAACAAGTAGAAAGCTGTGTAGCCGTTCGTTGAGGAAGAGTCACCAGGACTAAGACAGTAGAAATTTATTAGTGCTAGAGAGTGGAGGCTAAAAGTTGACAGCCCCACCAAATTAGATTTGGTTTAAATCACTAACCATTTTTATTGTTCCTCAGCAGGGTGACAGAAAGAGCGAATGTGATTTGGGGTTTTTTTTTTGTCTCTCAAGTCTCTCAATTTAATTGTTACTTGTTTTCCAGGCCGTGCAACAGTGCACGCCATCGACTGACTTGATGACGTAATATGCCATTTTATGTTTTCCTTGTATGTAAATAAATATATACATATATTATTTACTGGATCAGCTTCTATTCTTTACTATACTTACTCCATGTTGTCTGTATAGTGGTGTTTGTGGTCGTAATTATACACCTTATCTCCTTGGGTTTCAAGGCAGTCAGAGGTGGGGAGACTATAGCCATTTTTTTTAAGTCACGAAGCGGCAGGGGGAGATTCAAATCCTGGGTCTATCTCTTGAGCCAATAGTCTCACCTGTCCACAGGCATGTCATTTTCCATCTAAATTCTATCTTCTCAGACTTTCTCATACTAGGGTCTTGCTTTCATTCAGGCACACTCTATAAAATTAAAACCACTTCGTGACAAGTGGGCGGCAATCGTCCGGTGGATCATTCTGTTGAGATCAATTCTGTGATCTACATTCATAGATTGTCTCTAGGAAGTTTCTGAGAATAGAGTTCTTTAAATATCCCCTAGACTTGAGCTACTAGAACTGATCCAGTTATAGGTTTTCCACAGGTTGCAGTCTAGTAGAGTTGTGGTAATTTTGATGTATATGACATAGAGGTAATTGATGGTATACCGAAATTTTTTTCTTTTACAGGAAGGTAATTTCGGGTTTTTGGTAGCTTGTTAAAAAAAAAAAAAAATTTTCCAGGTTATTGTTCAGACTTGACGCTAGTCTGAGTTCGGGTTTTTAGGACATCGGTTATAGGAGGAATACTTCCTATTACATAACAGGTAGTTCCTTCCTTTTGTTCTCCTTTCTGTCATTTTCCGTCAGTTGTGAACTTACAGCAGGTTACAGGTAAGATGGCGGATATGGCGAAATTACGAGCTGCATGGCGTGACGCTGCTCAGGACATGGGAATGGACAAGGAGGAGACTAAGGCCTACCTGATAAGGGAAAATGATAGGCATATTCAGCGAGAGAAAGAGAAGGAGGACAGGGCAGCCGCCGCAGAAATTGAGGAAAGGCAGAGGGCCGCGGAAGCAGCGGAGAGGCAGGCCGAGATGGAACTTCGGAAATTGGAAGCCCAGGAGAAGGCAGCAGAAAGGGAAGCACAGGAGAAGGCTGCAGAAAGACAGCACGAACTTGCCCTGCGTTCTCTGGAACTGCAGTACCGAGCTTCAGAAGGCAGTTCAGCTAATGGAGATTCACCCGGAGCAGGAGCGAGAGACACCTCAGGAAACGGAGGGCCCCGGATGGCAGCCATGAGCTTCCCATTTGACTCGTTCCCTAATGGGAATGAAAAGATTGACGTGTTCCTGGAGAAATTTCAACGGATGGCAAAGGCATACGGGTTGGACGAGAGTCTTTGGTGTCTGAAATTATCGCAATCGCTCAAAGGTCATGCTTATGAAGTTTACAACAAGCTGCTCATAGATGATCAGAACAACTTCGAGGCACTGCGAAACGCTTTGTTGCAAAGATTTCAGTGGACTCCACGCAAATGCCAAACCATGTTCAGGGAGAGCAGGCCGGAGAAGGGAGAGAGTTTTGTTCAGTTTGCCGAGCGGGTGAGAAATTACCTTACTCGCTGGAGGGAACTGTCAGGACTGGCGAAAACTTTTGAAGGGTTGGAGGAGTTAGTTCTGTGTGAGCAGATAAAGGCAAACATGTCCCCCGACTTGAGGCGGTATCTGGCGGAGCAGGGAGCCCAGCAACTAGATCAAATTATCGTGTTCGCCGAAAGGTACCAGACAGCACAGGCCGAAGTACTGGGACAGAAACGGAAAAACCCAGACCTGCCAGCCCCAGACAAAGGAGCTTCATCATCGCAGCCGGCTACTTCACCAGCTCATCAGCAACCAGGGCCTTCTCGCAAGGAGCCTCATTCTGGTTATAACTTGCGCCCCCAGCAGCATAACCGAGCACCGACAACAACCTCTCAGGAACCCGCTAGGAACAGGGGAGATAATGAGAGGTATTGTCAGAATTGTAGAACCACTTCCCACTGGACATCCCGGTGCATGAACAAACCCCCAGCTCACCATGCAGCTTGTTTAAGGCCGGTGAGATGGACTAAAGGGAATAAATGGGAACCAGTCCAGGCAGAGAAGTTGTTCTCTAACAGTGGACCAGCCGTAGTGAATGGGACAGCCACTACGTGTTTGTTTGACAGCGGGCTTACTTACCCCAGTATCATCGCTCGTCATTTGGTGAAACCAGGGCAGTGGACCGGAGAAATAGTTGAGATTGGTGGCAATTTGAGAAGAGGTATCTCACAACGGTTGCCCGTCGCCAATATTGAGGTGAAATGCAAGTTTGTGTCTGGCACCATCAAGGCAGCTGTAATGGCACAGCCAGCACATGATTTCATCCTGGGAAGCCCTTACTTAGTTTTGGGAAACCCCACCACACCGATCCTTGCTAATGCAAGGGGGCCTACTGCAGGCCAGAGAAGTGAAAGGGGAAAGCCCCAAATTCACGGAGCCCCACGGGAGCTCAAACATCCTTGTCTTGCTATGAGGAGGAGAGACGCCTCTAAAGACAGTGGAATGTTATTTACAGAGGCGTATTCGCCTGTCAGCCCTGTTCAGCCTAAAGGTCAAACAGTGGTGGCACCTCTAATTTCAGAAGTATCTTCTTTGTCGTCGGGAATTAGGCCCCCGATGGTATTACATCTCTCAAGGGAGGGAAATACTGACAAGAAGGAACATGTGCACGGATCTTCAGTCAACCGCAAACAGTTACGCCCTGTTACGGCGATGTCTGGCCAAGCCAGTCAGACTGTTTCAAAACACTGGGAGGTCGCACCATCTGGTAATCAGTATTTACCACGCGCCGCCAGGAAAATTCGTGGGCGAAGGAAACACATGAGAGGCAGGAGGAAGGGCGACCACTCAGGGTGCAGTCGCCAGGAGAAAACCCCCTGGCGTGACCCTCACGATCCAGGGCTTGCCAAGGTTCTCAAGGATATGGACCTGTATGACAATCCTAATTATGATAGTGATTAGATCGGGATGTAGATCTAGATACGGGCCAGTATGAAACCCAGAGATTTCACTGATTTAGCACGGTTCCCGTACTTGAAAGGGGGGACTTATGTGACGCTACACTGTAATTCTGACTTTTAACAGGCCCGATTCTGTGGTTCTATTTTGAATTTTCACCAGTTTTATTTTCTTCTGATCACGCGATTTTCCGTTGTTTACGGAAATCGCTATTTTCGGGCCCGCTTTTCCACCATTTTATTTCTTCTCATTTGAATATATATCGTGTTTGGTATTTTTTTTGAGTAGATAAATTAAATGGGTTCGTTTTATGATGGTAGGTTTATTTTTCACTCGGCCAGTTTTACTTTCTTATGATTTTTCGCGATTCCCGTAGATTTCGTTGTTTACAAAAATAATCGCCATTTCCGGCACGCGATATGACGCGGGGTTTGCGTGGGCTGATAGTATTAATTTTTCTAGCACTCCCATTGGTCCGTGATTTGCGTAGGAAGGGAAATCCGCGTGGGCGGTTTCTCTTGTATATATTGAGACAGAAAACGGGGATTCGGTCTCTATGAAAAATTATTGCCTGGCCGTAGGACGTCGTAATTATCGTTCTCCACCGTGGGAAAAACAAACGATAATCGGTATGTAACTATTTTATTAATCGTTTTACTTATTAGTGGGTCTTTTAGAATTTCGCCCGTAGTTAATTTTTTCGGGTGGGCCATTAACTTTTCAGTTTTAAAATAAACGATAGCGCCATTAATTACTATTTTTGAAGAACGACGTAAATGCAACAGTGTGCTTATTCTTTCTATGATTTTGGCAGTAGATCGGAGAGTGTGAAGTTATGAGAAACACGTGTGCCATATTTGTAGGATGTTATGTAAAACCACCATTTATTCCTGTATATTTTCTAATGTAAATTTATGGGGAAATCCCTGGTGTGTTCGTTAATTTTTCTGAGCCTTAAAAATGTGAGAAATATTGTCGGAGGGTTCAGATTTACGTTGTAAATGAATTATACTGCTTAGGGGAGGAAACTATTCCTATAGCGAGATTTAATTTAAATAGGAGTAAGCCGGGCAAACTCCTGTGTTAATGGGTAAAAGGATTTCCCTATGTTTGTCAAGTTTGAACACGTGATCGGCCATGCGTAACGGCCATGTAACATGTCAGACGGGTCTGGGCTATTGTTTATTTTACCTGGCAGATTTTAGTAGAAGGAGGGGGGATGAAGAAGGGGAG
>JAMPIV010018024.1:0-437166 GCA_024509875.1 Oreohelix idahoensis
TTTCATCATAGGAACGTACCCATGCCAAATTATCGTTTGAAAAAGATAGAATTTTTACTTTTGGGAAGGCGACCATCACTCATTTGGATCCTAGCGTGATTTTGAATTCAGATTCAACTTACGTTTACCAAGTCAAGGGTTCTTCAATCAACCTCAACGGTTCAAGTTTTTCCACAGTTTACGTAGATTTACGATTGAGATCTATCTGCTTCATCATTATTGCGTGCGAGGCTGTAATCTAGTCGAAGTAGAACGATAGTGATTTTTATCTGTAGACGTTTCATCCACACAGAGAACGGAGGCACATTTGATTGTTTTTAACACACTTGTCACGCGTAGGCATGAGTAATAAAGACCCCGTGTTTTCCGTTGGTAACACCTTTATTCACGCTTAGTTGTGCCTTCCGGTGATATGTCTCACATTCATGAATTTATTTCAGTGTTTACAGTGATTATAATATGGTTGTGTATTTCTTCGTGGGAGGTAAGTGAGGTTGATCTGAACGAACGATAATCCCTACTCGAAGTCCAATTTCGGGCTCTACGAGACAGACGTTCTGTAGGGCCGCGTCTTGTAATTTTCAAGTGATAGCGTGATAGTTTATCCCGGTATCAAAGCTAGAAACCTTGCCGAAGTTCCGATCGCTTATGTTGACATCTATATAATATTTTATCTATTTAGCTGATTTTTCTGTCATCTTTAATCGTTTGTTTTTTGGTAGCTATTATTTTTTTATTCCATCATATTTAAGTTTTTATGAATGATTTTTGTTTGTATTTTGCGTCCAATCTCACCATGTCCTTGTCGTCTTAGTTTATTTACAAAACCTTATGTTTAGTTAAACACTGTGATTGGTCCAATTGTAACTGTTAATTATCTGATGGGGGTTGGCGTAGTTATCGTTCTTAGATATTTTTAACGATATTCTATTTTAAGATTTTATAGGCATTTAATTATTTTTTGATTCCTATTTCTACGATTGTGTTCTACCGATGCCCAGTTTTATCATGTCTTGTCGAGATTTATGTTCTCCTATTTGTCCGTTTCTCCGATTGTTCAATTTCAGTGAACATTTGATTACATTAAATTTCATATGACTTAATAGAACATATTAATAAATAATTAGTAAGATGCATAACGTTATACCGTTTCTAAGGACAGGGATGAACGAAGTGGACCACGATGATTTGTAGTAACAATTTTAAATTAGTATTATTACATTAATAAACATTTGAATAATGGCTACCTAGTAGACTATTTCATTAAGTCAATGCAAAAAGCCTCATCAAATGGCTCCTGATGTAATGCAAAAAGCATGTTGCACTTGCAGAAGTAAAGTAAGGACAGCTCAAGAAATAGAAAAGCATAATCAGAGAAGGTTAGTAAACCAGTATACTGTTTGGAAATATTGAAATTTTGAGTGCGGAAGAGAATGAGAAAAAAAATGATATTAAGCCGCGTGAATTAGAAGAGAAACGATTGTCAGCGTGAGTCCGAACAGAAAAAATTCGAGGCTGATTAAGGAAGCAATTTAAAAAGATATGCGAGGCAGAAAAAAGAAAGAACTACTAAATAAAGAAATTTAAGTATAAACAAAAATGAAATGCAGAAGAAAGAAGATTAAACGGGAGCTTAACAAAACACAAAACGACTTCAGCTTGAGATGTGAAGATGAATGATCTCTCATCTCTCTACGACATCATGAAACTGAAATTGAGCAGAGTCAGAATAATGATAGACCTTAGGTTAACTCAGGGAATCTAATTCTCAGAGAACTTTTGAAAGCCAAACTTCATCCCCAGACATGAAAATTTTTTTAAGGATAATCACCATTAAATTACCAAAATTTAATCCCCGTCTGTATGACGTGATATTCTTCCTAGATAGGTTTTTTGACGTGGCCACTTTGTGTGTCTTATAAACGTGGAGTAAAGCTCTATACTGTACAATATTTATCCAGTATTACTTCACAGGGACGCATTAGCAGTTTTATCATACCGACCAGCATTGGTGAGAAAAAAAATGACTATTAATGCTCTTAGAGGCGGCACACCTTCTGGCAAAAAAAATTCCAAATGACAAAGACGACCAATATCGATCAGATTCCATACATTACTACCTCAAACGTATAGCAAGAAATATTTAGTGATTTTTCTGTCACATAGAAAAATACGACTAACAATTAGAAAGATGGGATCGAATTATCCAAAATTGAAAAGTCGTATGGAAGGTTCATCTTCGATTTACTGATGCGCCGAATAAGGTACTTTCGTCTGTAACATCATTTCTTACATTTCTCGCATTTTTTACACGAAACGATCGGGAACCATTTATCTATGAAAGACGCGGAAACAGCATGCTAAAAATGTTTTGCACTGCTCACCCAAACATGGATCTAAGTAATGCTCATGCAGATTAATAATTGAATTGCCCTGTTGCTTTTTCTGCAGCACCAACCAACCAGAAAACAATTTTTCTACGCAAATCGTTCATTTCTGAGTGCTGTACAGATATGTCAATAAGGGAAATAATTACAATTTTAACAATGATAACTTTTACAAAGGGAAGCAATTTCAACAATCTGCTCAATTTAATGTTTCTTGGAACCAGGCTCGCAGATCGCGAGATTTTGGTAACAATAATTTTAAAAATAATCAAGGACATTATAATAAACAAAACTGGAGATCAAGATCTCAGGTCCGACCAAAACAAACAATTTGTTTGGGAAAATAAAACATTTTCACCAACATCATAACTGATTAATTATACAAATTAATCAGGACTAATCCAAATTTTTAACTCATCAAGCATGAAACTACAATTATCTTGGCAATTTAATGACAAAAATCAAAATCGATCGCGATCGTAGCCCGAATAGATAGATCGGTGAATTGAGTAATACGAAATACGGGTTAGACATTCTAATGTCCGCCTTTAATTTGAACACAGCGCTAACATTGAACATGGGGTAAAGGAGCTTAGAACTCATAATACTACTGAATAGTGTTTGGGATAGATCTCAATGATTGTTAACCCAAGTTCAAAGATTGTTCAGCAATGGCTCTAGCTCTTTTCCAGCTCAAGGCGAATCACGACGCCTGCGTAGTTAGCGGACATTACCTTGCCTAGTCTACCGGCCAAGTACTGTACGGCCCACTGCAGCTTCAGTACACCAGGGAACAGTGCTCTCTTAAGTTTAACAAGGTGATTTGTCAACAATATTTCATGCTCTCTCCTATTTTGAGACTCATGGTTGCAGTAGTACAGTCGTCGTCCGACTTCGCTTATCGGACCCAATGTTGTGGCCACGTGCCTGGGTTGTCAATTGTGTGACGGTTTTGCGGTGAGGCACGAAAATTTGAAAACATTTGTCCACTCTGCTATTATTGACTCCTTAATACTCCATTTTTTTTCAGGTAAGAGATCAAGCTTGTCTCCTTCCGAAATCCAATTTGATGTGATTTTGATACTTGGTCGCCATACATAGGTATTAAAGAGTGTACACCACATGCAAATTGCTGAATTGAAAGGAAGAGCGTAACATATTTCCCAAACTGCAAATGCAGTAGTGACTAGAGCGCAAGCTACTAAAATTATGTCGCATGATACACCTATGAAACCTACAGTTTCATACCACTTGTGATTGATGATGATGCTTCCTATTTCACTGGAGTCTTGTCTTAGCAACATTGCAAAAGAATGATGATTCATTTATATAAAAAGATTTTTACAGTCTGTGTGAACAAAATTAATTTACCAGCAACAAACTAAGGCAAAATCTAGACATGTGATTTTTATACTATAAAAAATGGCATTTTGGCTTTAGAGTAATTCGAAGAAAAGGATTTCATCCTTATTGTTCTCAGATTATAGTCCCGCATCCCAGTAAATGAGATCACGTGATATTACTGACCATGCGCATGATAGTACTCGCAAATGTGCAGCGGCGCATTATGGTTTTGTTTCGCGTACCAGCAATCCAGAGTGCTTTCGGTGCATTTCTAATCAACTCTGGTCCATTAGGCTTCCCATAATAGACATCACATTCTCTAAATTGTCGGTCTTTGATTTTGATATGTCAAGTTAAGTTAAGAGAGTACGGGGATCCATTTCAATGCGTCCTCCTATTTCAAGCTGGCGGACATGCCGACGATTAGACCCATTTGATATAAAATGGAGCTATAAGACATATATTTGGTGCCTTAGATGCTAACCGATTCTGCTCTAGAGGGCAAACAGCATATACTTACGTATGCATAGAGATTGATATGTGCACATCGTTGGCCTGAGCCATCCCTCTCAATGAATTTGACACTTCATACTGCTCCATGTGTAGCAGAGGGCATTTGTTAAACTTTAAGTCTTCTCCTCACGCAATGCTTGGTTTTCCACGGAAAAATCTTGTCGGATCATGGGGGTTCAGTTCATTTCTGATATCCATGTCTCAAGTATAATGAAGACATATTAGGTATAGACAGGGATCTCGTCTAAGTGTTCTATTTTATCATCCGATTGTCAAATGGTTATAAATTGAGCGTCTAAATAGTGACACTCAAGCATGTTGTTTGGGTAATGACATAACTCAAGAGCCACCCACAAGACTGGTATCGGTCCTAAGCCCGCTTGAGTCTCTTTTGCGTAATCGCGCGAAGTATACAAAAATCAAGCAACGGTGGTTTTTTCTCATTTCACAACTTGTTTTTCTCGGCATGTCAACCACGCCGAGTCCTGATGTCGTTAATCCACTGACTTATTGCGGTATGCCTAGAATATTAGAAGACGGAAACGTAACTCAATCCTCTATAGAGTATGTGACTCTCTCTGAGAAGTTTTTGAGAATCATATTATGCTTGTAGACGTTAGCTACTGCATCATCCGAACAATCGCCAAAAGAAAAAGACTTCTCGTTCTATTTGCAACAAAGTATAGAACGTCTCGAGCCAGCTCATACCTGGAGATGAAATGTAAGCTTTTGTTAATTTACTCAGCCCTGGCAGCATAATAATCGTTCTTTTTATAATTACCTGGAGAGGTCCTTTTTCAGAGATCATCTCAGCTAATATCCGATGTCGACTACATCGTTTGATGTTAATAGGTAAACATAAAACCTTCCACATTAATAATGTTGGAAGGAATATTACTCACGGTCCCTGATTATCTACAATCGGTGTTCCCGAAAGCAACTGACGATCCTACAACACCTCCTATTCAAACACTATTCTAGTTTGTCTTGTCCATCCAAGAAGAGGAAATCTTCTTTCGATGATGTACAACTACCAATACCAGTCGTTGTACCACTCCAATTCCACTGAGGGGGGGAGGAAATGAGGAATGATGTTTACTATCTCATCTACTCTTACTGATGAACTCAAACAACGTCAGCAAGTCTCTAATATTCTACACACGTATGAGGATGTCCTCACTAGACATCCCAGGTCCATACGTCAGTCCCATCCCAACATCGACATTTATACTGACTGACGATCAACACCGATTCGAGTTCGCTCCATATCCTATTCGTTTAACTCCTTTACACTGTTCGTGATAAAGGTTGATAAGGAAATTGGATGAGATGCTTCAATTAAATATAAATTGAACCATCTTCATCACCATATTCTTCTTCTATGGAAATCATTAGGAAGAAGGACAACAATATACGTCTTTGCGTAATTACAGGAAATTAAACAAAGTTACAAAATTCGATGCGGAACCATTACTCTCAGTCTTTTAGACGACTTATTAGAGAAAATTATCGTCATGCCCACATTCTTTTCGAAATTATAGACCTTTCCCAAAGGGTTATTGGCAAGTGCCATTAACCCCTAAAGCAAAGCCATTCACGTCCGCTTTCTCGACGCCACGGGTCCTTTTCTTTTTCAATGGAAATTTTTATAGCCATTCGGTCTAATGAATTGCGCCAGCTACCATTTGTAACGCATGATGATGCGCGCCGCAAATTGTCTCATCGTCCCGATGTCATTACTTATATAGATGAAACATCTGTCTTTTTCAGTGACTCTTTGGATGATGAACATATTTCCCAGGGTTTAAAATCTTTACTTTTCTACCTTACGCGTGATTATAACTTAACAGCGAAACCTTCAAAGGCTTTTGTCGGTTTTCCATGACATCATCATTTCTTGGTCACCGAGTAATAGGTCGCGGTTTTAATGTATACAGAAGACAGTAACGATCTCTAAAAATTTTAAACATCTCAGCACCTATAGACAAAAAAAACAAGTGAGGTCGCTTCTTCTCTCTGATGGACTAATACAGTTCTATTCTCAAAATTCATCCCTCATTTGTCTACTAACTACTAACTGCACCTCTTTCTTCGTTACTGAAAGAAATCGCACACCTAAAGTTAAAAAAGTGTGGGTCGCAGATCACAAACGGCTTTAGATAATATGAAAAAACAATTTTTTTCAAATAACCGTTTTTTGAAGGTTGCCTAACAAAATCTCACCTTTTGTTTCTTCGCAGTGAAGCAATGCGTTCTTCCTAACGCTATCGCTGCAGCAGTTTTGATGCAGGGAAATACGGAGGCAACCACTTATTTCCGCTTATGCGGTACGTGATCCTCCAGAAAACTTACGACCGAGCGAGAGTTACTTAATGTATTCCGTTCTGTAGACAAAAGAGCTCCCTTGTGCTCTTGTGTCTGGTCAATCACAAAACTGGTAAACTCGTTCAATCTCCTCGCGGGATCACACTTTGTGTTGGTTGATCCGTACCAGATAAAGCTCTTACATGCGCACTGCGAACACGAAGGTAACGTAAAGTCATCAAAGTCAGTGCGCGTTACGCTATTTTTGGCGCCTTCAACCATTCCATTTTTACTGAGGATACAGCTATATCCTGAGTTACAGAATGTGTATATTTGCAGACTGTGACTTTCAAAGATGCCCTAGTAGTGAACTGACGTCGAAATTAAAACCACTTCTCCAGATGGTGAAACTCCTCATCAGATAACATGAATAACTTTTGTACATGGTCATTGATTATACATCTGTGTGAGACTGATGCTGTAGTTTAATCTGCAGATATTTCGTATAATATGATAACTTTCATAATATACTTACGCTAAGGAGGATTATACATTTATTACTTCTTGGTGAGTAACGTTTTGTTAGAACGGGAACAGTGAATTAGATATTAAAGTAACATTTTTTTTTTTAGTCTACGTATGGAAACAATTGTTAAGAGTGACAAAATATACATTCACAATTGAGTTTATGGAACAGATTTACACTACATATCGTCGTGTTATTTTCGACAAACTTATTTCCAGTCGTAATGGCATGGTAACAATTTTAGAACATCATCGTCTTGTCGCTCTTTAACTATTTGTATTCTAAAAGAATATTAAACACTCAGAGTTGTAAAATTGAAATCAACTTAGAATAAATTTAGTCAATGCTAGTTATTTGTTCATAAATTAAGCGAGTACTATAATTAAGTAGAATAATTTCAATTTAATCACATTTGATTGCGATTAATCATAAATCACACATCACATACTACAACCTGTTAATTAGTTGTTTCGCAATACTGTGTATTCACGTACTATAAACCCACTACATGATATATAACTCTCACTTTAGTAATAACTAGTCAATCCTTACTAGTGTTTAGGAAAGTAGGTAAGCTGTGCGGTTGCTTCTTAAAGAGTTAAATATATGCTTTGAGTTTCATTTTTGCATGTTGTATGTTATAAATTTATCCTGTTTTCATTGATTCTCCTTAGATCATTGATGACATCAATCATGTGTATGAGCTGTTCATTTTTCATTTTTGAAATCCACCCATGTGAACATCATAATGGTTACAAATTTTCTTTTAAAAAACTTAATTTTGTTGAATTTAATATATCATCTTTTTTCTCTCTATGGTTTATTCTTCTCATGGTTTCATTTTCAACTTGTCTTTTCTACTTCGAATATTACCACATTCGTTCCAAGTGGAAGGTGGGTGGAGGTCAGTTGGGAGGTGGATGTATGGTGCGTACTTTATGATTGCAGACTCGATCATTTTAGTTATATTTGATATCGTTTTCAATTTTAATATTCTTTTCATAATATCATGATATAATTTTTATGCATGTCATCAAATCATGTTGTAGTTTTGACTCACCTCATCCTCGATGTAATTACAGTGTTCGAAAAAAATTAATTAGAACTACACATACTTTTTGGTTCTTTAAGGGGAGGTAAATAAAGTGGAGCTGTTTACGATATACATTATGATATACCTAGACGGTGGGATTTTAGTCGTTCCGGTCCTGACCAATTGTATCGCAACACAGTTTTATATATTACATGTTATATTTAATTGTGTGCGAGTTTTCGATTGATCTTCACTGCGAAAACATCTGTGTAGAACGTGCTCAATGCCTGTGTGAGTTAGCTTCTTTGAGACGCACGTGTAACCTAGTTTAAGTAGATTGAGGACGTCATGATATGAGGGTCAGTGCTCGTAACTACATTAGTTACGTGTCCGGCAGTGATGAGTTGATTCTTTTGTATATCTTCTGGTCAAGTTGTTTTAGGTAAGAAGAAGCAATCAGTTATTTGATTATTGCTGTATTCCTATTGTGATCTTCATTGGCGAAGCCAATATGTGGAAGAATTGAATGTAAGTGTCGCCTACCATTTCTTAGTGGCAAGTTGTAATTTAAATGTAAATTAAAGATTGATCGATGCGCGCTCGTCATAGGATAATGTGTTCTAGCGGTGGAATTTCATGCATGCGACGATAGACGCTTCCTCTAGAATTGGACACACAGGAACCACCATTGAAAAACGAAGTTAAAGAACTCGTAGGGATCCTGAAAGCGCATTATGGAATCTTTAGCAGAGAGAGACGATCCATTAAAGTGGAGGATTCAAGTTTTAATGAAATAATATAGAAGATTATAGCTTCACATGTTTAATAATCCTGTATTAACCTATGTCACAAAGAGTCCGTGGTAGTGGATACGCGGAGAGGAGTTAGCGCAAGATGGAAACACATAACTTTGATTGTATTGTTATAGCTTGCCGTTTGTTTTATGGATTGGGGATATTGCACTATCTAAGAATTATTAAATTGAAGAAAGTCTGGGGATGCTGTTACGAAGTATGAGCGATTATAAGATTATTTGCTCCTTTATGTTTAAGAAATCCGTTTGCCTTAATAAACGTCCCCTTGGGAGACAGGTCAACGTACGTTAATAACCATGTCTGTTAAAATGGTAAAGGAAGCGTGATCCCTTAGTCCACTGGGAATATAAGGAGTAACTTAACTGATTTAAGTAAGAAAGTCTACGAACAAGCTTATTAACAGTGTATATTAACATTTTTACGTATGAAACTTCTGTCGACATCTGTAACTATGTATATAGTCTTGTTTCCACTACGATTGGTGTCACGTCCAATTAAAATATATGCTAACTGGTAGATCACTCCGACTTGTGTGCTGCCAGTTTGTTTTTATACTTTTGCCCATGAGGTGTCACACACGCAATGCTAACGATACTCGGCTTGTTGTGGAGGATGTTTCGTTATGTGAAGAACATTGGTTTGACAATTCATAATACGTTATATTACCAATCGTCGCGTTTTAACCATTTTTAACCTCTTCACTGAACTGCAAACGGATAAAAAGTGGAGTCAAACAATTGATTCTTAAAAATTGTCTGAGAATATTTGATGAAAATAATATAATTATGTCGCGGACCATAACTCGACATACTTTACGGAGAGTGATGTTGATGCACCATTTACTAGTACTTGTGGTAGTGTCCACGTACTTACAATTATATGGCCCAGTAGATTTTAGTGCCCCTGATGTGAAAGGGGGTACAAACTATAAAATCAATTTCATTAATTTTGAGTTGCTCGTTTGTAATGAGGATTGTAAAATAAACCTATGTGAAATATGAGTTCTTCTCTGTATTTATTTAATTATGCATCATCAATCAACGCCCGCATAACTGTATGCAAATGTTCGTTTGTATGTTTTTGGACAAGACTCAATACCCTATGAAGTAAACGTTGGTCACATTAGGCGTATCATTTAACAATAGTTACGAACCTGGCAAGCAATATATCAAGTTTCTAGCTCACTCAGCAGCATTACAAGTGTCTTGAGTCAAAATCAAAGCATTGACACCAAGTGTAATGTCTCATAGTTATTTTATATACAAGATTAAAACTCACTGTCGCAAATTCACATTTCCAATTAATCAAGAGTACATCTCACAGAGTTCATTTATCGGACAGGATCACTGATATGCTCTTCAGCTGCTGAGTCGCGACAATTCCACTTTAGGGGGTCGACAGAGTTTGGTGTTCGCGTATAGATATCAAGCTTCAAAAAAAAAAGTATCAAGCAACTACACTAAAACGTACGTCGGTAGGCAAGAAGTGTGTAAATCATATCTACTTTCAACTGTATAATCTTCAGGAGACGACAAAATTGAGAACTCAGAACTGACTTTTAAGTGCACGATGTTCACGGATTTGCCTCCCCTGCTTTGCAGTAGTGTGTCCAACATGTTGGCCAAAACTCAATGAGCGATCTAATATGGGATCTTCAAATAGTGTCCTACCCTATCACGTCAAGATTACTCATTGCAGAGTATTGTATATATAAAAGGATAGATGATTGCATCTAGTCTGATCTCACGTTGAGCGTTTCATAATGATAATTATCGGAAGTCAAAGAACAATGACTGCGTTTGGTTAGCAGTGTCAGCAATTGTTGAACTTAACAAGTTGATACCGCCGCCTTTTATGATAGAATTTAAGCAATTATTAAGTTCAGCCTCGTTTCAAGCCCCACCTCTGATTTAGCCCAGTGGAATATCTATATTGTTCTGGTATAGTCTTCATGTTATACAGGAGATGTAATATAGCCAATGGAGACTGAGACAAACGATTGGCAATACGAGTCAAAATGATATTAATTCAATTAGGTTGTTAACAAGGAGGAAAAGTACGATGTCATCCGCCATTATAGAAGCATTGGTGCAAAAGACGGAGAAAAGGCATACCAAAAAAACCCTTGATGTTCTCCATTGAGTAACTAATCCAGAACGTTTGATTCAAAACCAACGAACTGATAAACAATCGGCAGTGGATAAGTACGAAAGCGATGTATATTCGCTCCAAAAACAGAGTCCACAGTGCAAACATGAATTGTTTTTTAAACATAATCCAGTGAAAATATGTTATTATTATTAACTTTTTGATAACAGCCATCAAGTATTTGAATATAATGTGGTCCTATCAATTACACCAGGTGGTTTTCATACCGTGGGTTCCGACGAGAGATCGAGAGTGACTGAAGATAAAAAAATAAATGAGCGTGCTTTTCTTTTTCCAAAATCTATGTCATCGCACAACTGTGTTTGAAAGAGCTATATTTTATTATTCAGTGATTGCTATTAGCCTATGTTGTATAGTTAGGTTGCAGTTAACTACATTGCCAATAAAATGTTCAAGCGATGGAGCTGGGGGTCCCGGAGATGGAGCTTGGAACCGTGGGAGCGGCAGAGTTTGTTTTTTTTTATTTTTTGCGTAACGCCCCGCAATTAATCTGTGGCGAAATCTCCGGGTTAGTATTCCTTTTTTCGTTGTCAACAGAGACAGGTGTCCCTCGCCATTTTATGGCAAATACTCTGCCAATTTCGGAGTGTTACCCATTAGAGAGATGGGTCGGCTCATGAGCCCGCCAGTCCCATGTGTCGACCGTATACTTCATATCAAAGTGTCCTCTATTGGCCAGGGAGCTCGTAGTTAAAATCCAGACCCATAATCGCCAGTTCGACGTCGAAACATCTCTCCAAATGTTTCACGAGCCCGTGTTTTTGAAATCCTGGGTCACCCTGTCGCCAGCGCAGTTTGAGAGAAACCACTACATCAGGCGCGTCGGCTCCCGTTAATTTAAAGTTCGAGAATAAATAAATATCACACTATTTGGTAAATGAAAAAAACAAAACAAAATTTGTATCACCTGTAATGTAGAATGACAGGAGATCAGCTTAGTCCCTTTTACATGCAAAAATACCAAAACTTTTGTATAACTTAAAATTGATGGCTATAACGTCTAATTTTTAAAATCAAAAATGTCATTTTGTTAAATAATGTCATGATTTATTTATTAAATAACACATCAGTTCCTTATCCATTACCGTTTCATTATCATCATCAGCATCAATTTTCTGTGACTGTGGCATACAGCCACCCGATTGATAGCTGATCTCCTTGCGCAGATGATGCCCTGCACCAACCATTTCACAAGTGCTCTGATATGCTCGTGGTTTCATGTCTGTGGCTCATATGTGTTTCACATAGATGAGGTTGGGCCACCATGCCTTCATAATATCAAATTAGTCCGCCTTCTACTACACAACATGATGATAGCCATATCATTCCTTCATTAATAACCCTCCGCTCCCCAAGCGATGCAATAGGATCTTTATCACAACACAGTCGCCAAGTTTCATTCCTGTCACAAAGCAATAATTTCAAGTTATCTAAACGCTACGTTCTCTCTTCATCATTTTCAACCTCTTTATTCCCAGCTGTCTTCCTCCATCGTGCTTCTTGTATAGTACCTCTGCCTCTCTTGCCCTGGGGGTTCCAGAACAAGGACTGCCTTGTAATGCTATCAACAGGTTTCCTCAGTGTGTGTCCTATCCATCGCCCTCGTCTTCTTCTCATCTCTTGTTCCCACTCTGGCAAAACATCTGTCTGGTTGCTTGTCCATCTAGTATCCACATTGGTACAACCTTGTCATCAAACCAATGATATTAGTTACCAATCTAACGTCAACAGTCACCCATTTTATGAAAGTCTGATGCTTGTTTGTGAGTGTTTGTTGTTTATCCATGATTACCGAGCCATAAATAATAGTTACTTTGAACCTTGACACATTTGGAATTGAAGATTCTTAATGTTGTAATGGATTCCTAAATGTTCCCAATTGATTCTCCATGATATTTCCCACAATGCAATGATAAGCTCCTCTTGCTGTTTTGTAATTCTAATTTATATAATCACTGTACTGGTCCCATACCAATCTTTTGTCTATATTGACTGGCTACGATATGTTTACGATTTCTACTACTTCTTGTAGTGATTTTACTTTTTCAAGTATTCAACACCAGTTTATCCATTTTTTTTTTTATTCCCCTGAGCATTTATTTCTCATTATTTTTGCGTCCTTTTCCTTGTGTGTATTGTGTCATGACCACCATTGCTGCCGTCCTCTCATCGATGTGTTTTTTATTTTGTCCTGCAGAAAAGAATTACTATCTGCCTAGATCCTATAGATCTCAAATCTCGCCACAATCATGGTTGACAGTCCTTTTTGTGAGTTAATTCTGAGGAACAAGAGATAGTGTGTTTGCATAGTACTCAATTAAAATTTGTGTTTGTGGTTTTAATAAAATTGACTCAGGGTAACGTTAGATACAATTTAAAGTATAATTGCTGATAGGACAACTTTAGGTAGACCAAGTGACTAAGACTAAACGAGTAGCAGGCGAAAACGTGGGAAAATTGTCCAACCCTGGCGGAGTCTATGCCAGTATATATACTCCTAAGTATAGCCCAAGTTAATAGACTACAGAACATTAATTCAGTGACAGAAGATAATTATTACAGACACAAAATTGAGAAGACAAATGTTAACCATGCTGGGAGGATCCGAATTTAATGAGGACATAAGGAAATAACCCGACAGCAGTAGCTCAGTATAAAGTTCGATGACCCGTGCCGAGAACAACTAGAGACAGCTAAAAATATCGTGAAGCAGATATAGAGTTAGAAGAATGACAGAGAGCAAGTACGTTGTTTATATAATAATGGATTTGGAAATTGTATTGCTTGTACCAAGTCTGGCCAACCACAGGTGAATGTTTTTGATGGTCATAATTGATTTTTGAATCAATCGGTTTGCTGATCTTTTTATGTAAATAAAACTGCCTTTCCAATGTATTGTTTCACTTGCTGTCCCAGTGAAGTATTCTGCATTAATTCCATCAACCATGCGAACAAGCTGTCAGTACATTTACGCAGTGTTTGTAAAATCGTGTGTCCCCTGTCCAGAAAAGTAGAATGTTTTAACTTAATCATCATACATAAGCTGCCTTACAGTTTAGAAGTAGTGATTCTGAAACCTCTATATAATACGTCATCCATGAGTAATCATCAGCATGCAGCGTCATATGTCCACGTGCCATAGGATAGCACAATTGTGGCTGCACGCTAGAGACCTGAGCCCTAACATTTAGGCAGTAGAGCTAACGGGGACAAACATAACAACAAACGGCAAGCATGATGAGAGCACAAGTCAACTAGCTAAATGAAGAAACTTTACAGATCAAAGAATCAGCGTCCGAGGAAGACGTACAAGAATTTTTCCTTGGCGTAGAAACGCTTTGCAAGAAACAAGAGAATAGAAATCAAGATGTCCTCCATCAAAGCAACAATTTTTTTTACACCTACGCCAACAACGTGCTAGGGTGTATTACCATTACCTGAATGTACGTACGACATCTTTGGATCCAATGACATGACATACGTATACGCTCGCCGAGTGCAGTCAAGATTAGATGGAAATACAGTCCACATTTCGCGATAGATGGAAGAATATATCGTTGTCTGGAAGTTAGTTGTGTGAACAGAGTCCAGGTTCGAAAGGAAAGTTTGTCGAATATCAAGCAAAGCAAGAAGACATTTAGATTAAATGCAACATAAACATTTTAGGACATTTAAATATTAGATTAGTTAGACAAATAGGTTAATTTTTAATACCTTTTATTCGTTTTTAATTATGTTTGAGAATTATATTACATTTATTATCATTTTGTTTTACATTTATTTTGTTTGACAATCTTCAGTGTTGCCGCATATTTTTGAGTGAGTATGTGGAATATTCTCCATTAGCATATTTATATTTTGAAATGATAATTAGTTAGTGTTATTTACTTTTCGTGTGAGTTATTATAATAACAATTCGACGATGAGAGTGTCACAACACTAGTGGTCCCGCGAGAAAATACTCATTTGAATTAGACAAAAAGAATAATGAGAAGAATTGCAAGAAGAGTTATAACAAGATTGAACTTGTGAATAAACTCCCCTAAATGTATGGTAAGAATTAATAACACCATATCTTGGCAGTAATATACGACAAAGAGTTGGTGAGTGACAGACAATAAATACATCAAAATAAGAATATCAAAAAGCAAGAGTGCGCTTTCATAAATCATGTGGTTGAAATCATATGGAGATCAATAAGAATCAACGATAAATAATAGAATCTACAACTCCCAATGTCAAGTCATGCCAAATTGTATGGGGCTCTGAGGACAAGGGTACGCAATCAACAAAAACAACAACCAAAATGTGCTAGAGACTTTATTATAAATCGGTGCATGCTTAGAATATAAGAACATGAAATTGTATGGGACAAAGTCACAAATTGTGGGAATTGATGAACAAGAACCATGAACAAGTGCCAGTGGAACAAGTAGTTTGATGAGGAAGAAGCGCTTTGTGGCGATGGATATAGGACACACACTGAGTGTAACACCGTGGGGGGGTTTATAGACAGATAACAAGGTCAGAGATTTTCCCCTTTGTTCTTCTGGAATCCACAGGGAAAGGTGAGGCATATGGTAGTACCCAGAAAAACACACACGGATAGATGAGAACTGGTGATTACAGAAATTGAAAATGATGAGGACAGCATGGAGAAAATCATGAAGCGGATGGGCACAGGACAGGAAGACTTGGCATAGTTGTTTTTGTAGGATGAACCTAGAATAGTAACATTCACATTTCTCTCTACAGGTGTATTTCCAACTAACACTTCTTGCTATGTTTATGGCAATTACCTGTCCTCAGATGAGACTGGTAAAACCGACTTCATTAGAAGAGGAGGATGAGGAGGTCCTTCCCAAACGAAACGTGGGAAGGATTAAGGAAGGAGCTCATCAAAAGTTATTCGGAAATTACCGATAGCTCCTATGTTTGGACGCTTCTTCGTCGCATAAGACAACAGCCACAGGAGTCGACACAAATGTTCAGTGACAGTTTATTGAACTGGGACAGGAAGCCTTCCTGTTAATCAGCAGGAAGTCGAAAAACAACTTGTAGGGATTATTGTCGACGGATTGAACAGCACGCCACTGAAGTTACACCTACTTCGGAAAGATCCGCAAGGTCTAAGAGAGGCCATTTCGCTAGCCTGAGCGGAAGAGAATGTACGACGAATGTTAGACCTCAGGTTAGGAAGAAAAGTGACACACGAAGAGCGGGAAGAAAAAACCGATGGAGATAGGGCAGTGTCAGCAAACAGCAACATGGAGGCAGGGAAGAAGACATATATACAATAGGGAGATAGGGCAGTGCCAGCAAACAGCAACATGGAGGCAGGGAAGAAGACATATATACAATAGGGAGATAGGGCAGTGCCAGCAAACAGCAACATGGAGCAGGGAAGAAGAGATATATACAATAGAGAGATATATAGGGCAGTGCCAGCGAACAGCAACATGGAGGCAGGGAAGAAGACATATATACAATAGGGAGATATAGGGCAGTGCCAGCAAACAGCAACATGGAGGCAGGGAAAGAAGACATATATACAAAAGGGAGATAGGGCAGTGTCAGCAAACAGCAACATGTGTAGTGAAATTGACAGAGATACAACGGTAAAATCCCTCCAAAGATAACATTTAAGGATAAAAACATAATGCGTAGGCTGCTGATGTACATGATCGCCTAGACCGCGGGTCATCATCCTCCATAATAATTGACTTGCTAGACAGGAGGGGAACGGCGGATCAAAAAGAAAAAAAATATGACTGGAAAGGCTAAGGAGACGCAATTGGGGGGGAAACGGAGAAAAGTCACGTTTCCCAAGTTGACATAAAAAGTAAGCAACTCCACAGAAGGGACCCTAGATATGTTACGCCACAGTCATTTATTGGACGCTTTTGCGATACCAAGCTTTTGATTTGAATGGAGCGGTAAAACGCAGATGTTAGGAATATTACAAAAATTAAAAAGTAATTTTTTCTTAATATTAATGTTAGGAATATAAAAATTAGCTGGCCGGATGGCCTATTCTGAGCAGTGAACTAAGATGGTCTTAATTTTACAAACGGATAGATAATATTGAAGATAATGACAAAAGACAGTGTAGTTCACATCATCGACAGACTGTGTTGAATAAAAAAGTGTCGCAATTTGCACACAAAAAAACACGACCTTGGACGCAGGTGTTCAAATTTACTTAGTATGGAGGAGAGGGTTTTTTGAGCGGTAGCTGTGTCTAAATATAACTTTTAACGACAAAATTTTGGAGGGGAGAGAAAGGTTGGTTCAAAAACCAAGCACATTTTTTTTAGAAACACAAGTAGAGACGGACAGACTAACAGATAAACATCCATACTTGACTGAAGCATGACTGAAATGACTTTAGTGTAGAAATTTTGAAATTCAAATAACCTAGGCAGTGATTGGCCACAGACAATCATATCATTAGCGCTCAGACGCGAAAGTGGGGCCATTCTTCAATAGTTGTTCAGTGATAGACACAGATTTTAAAGTGTGGTGATTCCATATGAAAGAAAGTGTAAGAAGTTTAGGGACGCCATACTATAGCCAGCAGCTCAGCTGAGTTTTGCTAGCAATTCTGTGTTATTTATTCATAATCTGGTAAGATTGAAATTATTTCCTTATATATATTTTGAATATTGTTTCATGTTCGAGTGATTTGATACTGCCATATCGAAATCTAGCCTTACAAACAAGTAGGGATTTGCTCTAGACCCCCCGCCCTAGTCAGGGTCTAGGGACCAACAATGTACATAAACTCCAGCAAGGATTATGCAAGACAGATCAAGTGTTGAGAATAATGAAACATATTACCTATCCTCTTTTAGGGCAGAAAACTAATAAACATTTTTCAGAATCTATAGTCTGGGAGGATCTATCTGATGTAAAACCACCATGGTAAATGTGCTGTTTGGTCAGAGAGATCTGACCTGTCTGTATGATGTGGTTGTTGTGTCAGTGTTGTGTCCAGACGTGGGTAGAGAATAGATTTTGACACATGGCCCATACTTTGATTGCAGAGCTGCGAGTTTCTGTTGTCAACAAAGCAGGGTCTATTCAGTTGGTGACTTTACTCGAGTGTATCTGTGCAGTACTTGTGACAGAGACCACCATTATTGCCCGCCAGCACGGAGAGGTGGGACCACCTGATTTCAGCACCAGAGCTACAACTACCAGATGAGTGAGCCTCTGGTCTGCTGGACATTCACCAACGCTTTGTAGTTACTAATAACCCCATAAAAATTCCCACCATTTTCTGGACACTGTGTAGTCAATATAGACAGGTGTGATGAGGCCACCCCAACAGCACAAACAGTAACTATCCTCCCAAGTAGATGACTACTAGAACATTTTAATAAAACTAACTAGTATAGTACATATATATGTACACTATTGCATTTATGATATAATATTCCATGCATTTCTTTCATAATCTCTAAATCCTTTTAAGTTCTGGTCAACCTAAAAAATTGATCCAGAACAAAATAAATGTAATATAATTTTATCAAAAAATTTTACACACGTGAGTTAGTTCAGTGTATTTTAACATTTATTAATATTATTAGTCTTGTTAAATATCTGTGGGTATATCTATAACCTATTACACCACACTACATAGCATAACCCTAGACACTTTACGTAGCCACATTCATAAAAAAAAATTAAGTGTGAGGTCGTAGTGGTAGCAAGAAAGGCCTTCTGACAATTCTCAACTACATTTTATCTCAGGAGCCTTCACAGCTGGCCTCATACAATTACATTTAGTAATATCAACATCATACAATACCATCAAACACCACTACATAAATTGGGGTCTTGTCCAGGGATAATTAGCCCAACAGTAATATTAGGATCTCCTGGTGGGAGAAATAAAAGTAGGGAAATAAATTGTAAAATTCCCTTTAAAATTAAAAGTGTCCCTGCAGATAAAAGTTGGTGAATCTTCACAGCCAGTAATAATTAATTAGTTAACTGGTTAGTTAGAATTAGTTAGACTATAGTCATAAGAAGTACTTAGTGTATTTACTGGTTAGAGATTGAGCTTGTATATTATTATATTGTCTAAAAAGTATGGCGGAGCTGGCAAAATTTAGATCAGCTGCTGTGCTCACCGCGAAGGAGATGGGAATGGATGGTCAAATTTTAATTCAATACGTAACGGCTGAATGTGATAAATATATTGAAAGGGAAGATAGAAAGGTAGCTGAAGAGAAGAGGTTACAAATTGAGGCTGATAGAGAAATTAAGAGGCTGCAGATTGAGGCAGAAGAAAAACGACAGCAAAGGGAGGCCGAAGAAAAACGACAGCAAAGGGAGGCAGAAGATAAAAGGCCGAAAGGGAGGCAGAAGAAAAAAGGTTGACTGCCGAAAGGGAGGCAGAAGATAGAAGGTTGCAAAGGGAGCACGAATTACGACTAAGGGAGCTGGAATTACAAGGCCCGGCTCCTGAAAATGGTGCCAGCCCTTTTGCCTCAGATGCTACGCCCAGTCTGGGAGCCTCAAACTCAGCTATGGGGTTTCATTTAGACCATTTTGTTGAAAAAGACGATGACATAGAGGGGTACCTAGGACGTTTTGAGTTATTAGCTACTACATATGGGTTAGAGAGAGAGAGGTGGAGTTTAAAGCTATCACAGGGATTGAGAGGTACTTCTTATGAAGTATTTGCCAATCCCTGTGATAGCTTTAAACTCCACCTCTCTCTCTCTAACCCATATGTAGTAGCTAATAACTCAAAACGTCCTAGGTACCCCTCTATGTCATCGTCTTTTTCAACAAAATGGTCTAAATGAAACCCCATAGCTGAGTTTGAGGCTCCCAGACTGGGCGTAGCATCTGAGGCAAAAGGGCTGGCACCATTTTCAGGAGCCAGGCCTTGTAATTCCAGCTCCCTTAGTCGTAATTCGTGCTCCCTCTGCAACCTTCTATCTTCTGCCTATCTTCTGCCTCCCTTTCGGCCTTTTTATCTTCTGCCTCCCTTTGCTGTCGTTTTTCTTCTGCCTCAATCTGCAGCCTCTTCAAATGGTCTCTATCAGCCTCAACCCTCTTTCTCTGCCCTCAATCTGCAACTCTTAATTTCTCTATCGCCTCCAATTTTCTTTAACCTCTTCTCTTCTAATCTCCTTTCTTCCCGTTCAATATATTTATCACATTCAGCCGTTACGTATTGAATTAAATTTGACCATCCATTCCCATCTCCTTCGCGGTGAGCACAGCAGCTGATCTAAATTTTGCCAGCTCCGCCATACTTTTTAGACAATATAATAATATACAAGCTAAATCTCTAACCAGTAAATACACTAAGTACTTCTTATGACTATAGTCTAACTAATTCTAACTAACCAGTTAACTAATTAATTATTACTGGCTGTGAAGAATCACCAACTTTTATCTGCAGGGACACTTTTAATTTTAAAGGAAATTTTACAATTTATTTCCCTACTTTTATTTCTCCCACCAGGAGATCCTAATATTACTGTTGGGCTAATTATCCCTGGACAAGACCCCAATAATTGTAGTGGCCGTTGGTTGTTTGATGGTATTGTATGATGGTGATATTACTAAATGTAATGTATGAGGCCAGCTGTGAAGGCTCCTGAGATAAAATGTAGTTGTGAATTGTCAGAAGGCCTTTCTTGCTACCACTACGACCTCACACTTAATTTTTTAATGAATGTGGCTACGTAAAGTGTCTAGGGTTATGATATGTAGTGTGGTGTAATAGGTTATAAATATACCCACAGATATTTAACAAGACTAATAATATTAATAAATGTTAAAATACACTGAACTAACTCACGTGTGTAAAATTTTTGATAAAATTATATTACATTTATTTTGTTCTGATGTCAATTTTTTTAGGTTGACCAGAACTTAAAAGGATTTAGAGAATTATGAAAAAGAAATGCATAGAATATTATATCATAAATGCAATAGTGTACATATATATGTACTATACTAGTTAGTTTTATTAAAATGTTCTAGTATTCATCTACTTGGGAGGATAGTACTGTTTGTGCTGTTGGGGTGGCCTCATCACACCTGTCTATATTGACTACACAGTGTCCAGAAAATGGTGGGAATCTTTATGGGGTTCTTAGTAACTAAAGGGCGTTGGTGAAAGTCCAGCAGACCAGAGGCTCACTCATCTGGTAGTTGTCGCTCTGGTGCTGAAATCAAACGCTAATGATATGATTGTCTGTGGCCAATCACTGCCTAGGTTATTTGAATTTCAAAATTTCTACACTAAAGTCATTTCAGTCATGCTTCAGTCAAGTATGGATGTTTATCTGTTAGTCTGTCCGTCTCTACTTGTGTTTCTAAAAAAAATGTGCTTGGTTTTTGAACCAACCTTTCTCTCCCCTCCAAAATTTTGTCGTTAAAAGTTATATTTAGACACAGCTACCGCTCAAAAACCCTCTCCTCCATACTAAGTAAATTTGAACACCTGCGTCCAAGGTCGTGTTTTTGTGTGCAAATTGCGACACTTTTTTATTCAACACAGTCTGTCGATGATGTGAACTACACTGTCTTTTGTCATTATCTTCAATATTATCTATCCGTTTGTAAAATTAAGACCATCTTAGTTCACTGCTCAGAATAGGCCATCCGGCCAGCTAATTTTTATATTCCTAACATTAATATTAAGAAAAAATTACTTTTTAATTTTTGTAATATTCCTAACATCTGCGTTTTACCGCTCCATTCAAATCAAAAGCTTGGTATCGCAAAAGCGTCCAATAAATGACTGTGGCGTAACATATCTAGGGTCCCTTCTGTGGAGTTGCTTACTTTTTATGTCAACTTGGGAAACGTGACTTTTCTCCGTTTCCCCCCCAATTGCGTCTCCTTAGCCTTTCCAGTCATATTTTTTTTCTTTTTGATCCGCCGTTCCCCTCCTGTCTAGCAAGTCAATTATTATGGAGGATGATGACCCGCGGTCTAGGCGATCATGTACATCAGCAGCCTACGCATTATGTTTTTATCCTTAAATGTTATCTTTGGAGGGATTTTACCGTTGTATCTCTGTCAATTTCACTACACATGTTGCTGTTTGCTGACACTGCCCTATCTCCCTTTTGTATATATGTCTTCTTCCCTGCCTCCATGTTGCTGTTTGCTGGCACTGCCCTATATCTCCCTATTGTATATATGTCTTCTTCCCTGCCTCCATGTTGCTGTTCGCTGGCACTGCCCTATATCTCTCTATTGTATATATCTCTTCTTCCCTGCCTCCATGTTGCTGTTTGCTGGCACTGCCCTATCTCCCTATTGTATATATGTCTTCTTCCCTGCCTCCATGTTGCTGTTTGCTGGCACTGCCCTATCTCCCTATTGTATATATGTCTTCTTCCCTGCCTCCATGTTGCTGTTTGCTGACACTGCCCTATCTCCATCGGTTTTTCTTCCCGCTCTTCGTGTGTCACTTTTCTTCCTAACCTGAGGTCTAACATTCGTCGTACATTCTCTTCCGCTCAGGCTAGCGAAATGGCCTCTCTTAGACCTTGCGGATCTTTCCGAAGTAGGTGTAACTTCAGTGGCGTGCTGTTCAATCCGTCGACAATAATCCCTACAAGTTTGTTTTTCGACTTCCTGCTGATTAACAGGAAGGCTTCCTGTCCCAGTTCAATAACCTGTCACTGAACATTTGTGTCGACTCCTGTGGCTGTTGTCTTATGCGACGAAGAAGCGTCCAAACATAGGAGCTATCGGTAATTTCCGAATAACTTTTGATGAGCTCCTTCCTTAATTCTTCCCACGTTTCGTTAGGGAAGGCCTCCATCCTCCTTCTAATGAAGTCGGTTACCAGTCCATCTGAGGACAGGTAAGCAACTTTCTTGACATCTCCCTCTTCGGAGTCGATCGAAGAACAATATCGCTGAATATCATATAACCATTGTTGGAACTTTAGCGTTGGCAAGTCAACATTAACCAGAGTCCTGACAATATGTTTGAAATAGCGGCCAAAATAGTGGTACTTTCACCCACCAGAATAGGCTTGCTGCTGCTAGTCTGCATGTATTAGCCCTAGCCTGCAAGAAGTGTTAGTGGAAAATAACCTAGTAAGTAGAAATGTTATGTGTACCTATTCTTGAGATATCCCTCAAACACATGCCAAGTCTTCCCTGGTCCTGTGCCCATTCCGCGCAATAGGATTTTATATCCATGCCTTTCACTCATCATTTTGTTCACTACCTGTATCCAGTTCTCCTTCTCCGAGTTTATTTTTGGGTCCTACCTAATGCCACTATCGCCTTCCCTGGATTAGAGATACCAGAACATAGTACTGACTTAGTAATGGCTATCAACTGTGGTTCCTCAGTGTGTGTCCTAACTCATCGCCAGCGTCTTCTACTCAACTCTTGTTACCGACAGGCACTTTGTCCTGATTCTTAGTCAACAATTCCACATTTTGGGTGACTTTGTCCCCTACCATTTTCAGTCCTAACTATTCTACGCAAGCACTCCGTATAATAAAAGTCTCTAGCTTTTTGATATTGAGTTGTTGTTGTTGTTGTTCTGCTCTCCCATGTCTCAGGAGCCATACATTATGGCTGAGCTTGACATGTATGAGTTGTTGTATATTCACTTAATTTTTCGTTGATTCTTCTTCTGTTCGTCCAGTATTAATTCCCAAATGTAGATGAAAGCAATCCTCTTTCTTTTTGTATGTCTTATTTTGATATTATCTTGTCTGTCCCTCCAACTTTGTCTATAAATACTGCCAAGATATGTGTATGATTATACTCTACAGTTCCTTTATGGGAAGTTATCTTCAATTTCAAATCTTGTTATAATTTTCTTGCAATTATTCCTCATAATCTTATGTCTTTTCCCTGAGTATTATTCCAGGCCCATCGTGTTTGTGGAACCTCTCATCGAGAATTTTCATTATAAATTGCACGTCGAAACAGTAAATGAACTTCTAACTAATACAAGATCAAAAATAAATATGCATGTAAGAAATTCCACACACAAAGAATATGGGAGCAAGCACTGTAAGATTGTAAACTAAAAAAAATGTAAACAAATATAAATTAACCTAATTTTCAAACTAAATTGAAACTGAATAAAAAGGTATAAAATATAACTATTTGCTAACTAATCTAAAATAAATGTCATACAAATGTGTTAAAGTGATTTATCTAACTGTCTTGCAGTGCTTGGATACGAACAACTTAACTTCTAACCAGACTATGTTCCACAACTACTTCGAACACGATATTTTTCTGAACTATCGCGAATGTGGTACTGATATTTCAAATCATAACTGCACTCGCGCTCGTATGTCATGACATATGATCAAGTTGTGACGTACATGCAGGTTGGAATTACTCTATTCTGTCTGTTTGGTGGTGAAAAAAAATAGTCTTTGATGGAGGACCCTCATTGATTTCTACTCTTGTATTCTTGGCTAGCAATCTACGCATGGACTTCTGTACTGTACGTCTTTTCCTCTGACGCTTGCTTTTCTTGATCTGTACAAACGTTTCTTCAAATCGGCTTGTGCTTGCATTCATCTTGCTGCTTTGTGTTTGTTTATGTCTGTATCCCCGTTAGCTACAGTCCTAAATGGAGGTTCAGTCCGCGATGACGCCAATAGTGTATAGTATGGCCAGATGGAGACATATACGCTGCTGCTGATGTATGATATCATGATCGTATAATGGGGTGTTCGGAAGCACTACTCTAAACAGTATGCCAGCTTATGGTTTTGGAATGATTAAGTTTAACGGTACTTTTCTTTACAGATCGGATTACAACTAGCGTATGACTTGACAGTATGTTCGATGGTTTTGATGAATTAATGCAAATACATCAACTCGGACAGCAATGTGAACATACATAGAAAGTTTAATTTACACTAAATAGGATCAGCATCCGTTGAGTCAAAAATAAATATGCCCAACCTTCCACCTGTGGTTGGCAGACCTTTTACAGCAACAATTTCCAAATCCATATAGTTATGTACAACGTCCTTGAGCTCTCCTCATTCACTTCTTACTGCTTTCGATATTTTTAGCTGTGTCTCTATTGGTTCTCTCGGCGGTCACGACCTTCAATAGCTACAGCATGTCGAGATATTGTCGCTTGTCCTATATCAATTCGACGCTTTTTGTAACATTTGTCTTCTCAATATTTTCTGTAACATAATTTCTTCTCCCCTCTCCTAAAATGAAAAGTTCGTTAGTCCGGTTTACTTGGTATACTTTAGAGAATATATTACTGGGTGGAAACTACCGCCAGGGATCGACAATTAATCCCACGTAAAATTTGCCTGTCTACTCCGATTAGATCTGGAAAATCACTTAGGTCTACTCTAAAGTGTTTGCCATACCAGCACAATGGACTTTAAAATTTCAACGTACCTTGTCCATTTTTTAAAACCAAACACGATTTCTTGAGACATAGCAACACTATCTCTGTCCTGCAAAGAAATAACTCACAAAAAGACTGTCAACCATAAATTGTGGCGAGATTTGAGATTAAGGATCTAGGCGAATATTAATTCTTTCTACAGACCAAAAAAAAAACATTTTCGATGATTTAAAAAAGGTTCGCAGCAAGGTGGGGTCTGGGAAATACTACAAGGAAAAGACAAAAATAATGAGAAATAAATGCAAGAAATGATAACTGGGTTGAATATTTGAAGTAACATCACTACAAGAAGTATAATCGTACACATATCCGTGGCAGCATATATAGACCAAAGTTGTATGGGTACAGACAGTGATATATAAATAAGAATACAAAAAAGCAAGAGGAGCTTTCATTGCATTTGGTGAAATATATGGAGATCAATTGAAATAGGATCCAGTTGTTTACAACAATAAGAATAAAATCTTCAATTCAAATGTCAAAGTCAGTACTATGTATATGGCTCTGAACATGGAAAACAACAAACCAAAAAATTTTATGCATACAGACTTTCATAAATGGGTGCTTGCGTAGTATTGGTAAGACTAAAATGGTAATGACATGGGGGATTTAACAATGTGTGTATTTAACTGATGACAAGAAAAAAAAAACCAGACAATTGCCAGTGGAACAAGATATGAGAAGAAGACGAGAGGCGATGGATAGGACACACACCGAAGTGAAACCTGTTGAAAGCATTACAATGCAGACCCTTTTTGCTGGAACCCCCAGGGCAAGAGAGTGCTAGAGCGCAGAATAAAAATAAGAGTGACATAAAAAAAATTAATAATAAAGCTCGAATTAGAGGTATTAGTATGTTTAATGAAACGTGAGGAATGAACTTGAAGATTATTGTTTGGTGACAGGATTTTTTTGGCATTGTCGTTTTAAAAATAAAAATAAATCAGGTATGTAGTCAATTGGAAAAAAAATTATAAAAAAGGATAATAATGAACTACAAAAATACATAAAAGACCCAGTAAAGGGAATCCTGGATTGGAGTTATTTTTTTACGACAATTGTATATTAGCCTTTATTAATTAGATCGGCTCAATAAAGCCAACCGTCATAACATGTAGAAAAAAACTTCTGGACCATGAATAAGAAACCAGCCCACCAAAAAACAAACTAGACAACATCCAGAAAAAGAAGGGGGGGTGGGGTGGTGAGGTAGAGACAACTCGATAAAAAATTCAGGCAAATCACGACTGCTTTTCTAATGTTTTTTGGTACTTTATTTTTTTGATGTTTTTGGAAACATCTATGTAATGCTCAAAGACAAAAAATTACAAATACATCATTGGCCCAAATCACTATAACAATTTCCCCAACAAACCCATTAATTTCCCCATCGTTGATGGGGATTGAAAAGGGTGTGTGGGATTTGATGTAATTTGTTTGGGGTGATTGAGGGTATGTTATTTGATGGGATGGGGGGTAGAGGGTTGGTTATGTGAGGGATATTGGGGGTGGATTGGTTGTAGGTTAGGTGTGGGTTGTAGATATGTGGGTTGAGGGATTGTTTGTGGTTGAGTGTTGTTTGATAAAGTTTGGGGAGTTAGGTTTAAGTTTGAATTTGGGGAGTGGGGATGGGTTGGGGGATTTGGTATTTGATATGGTGTTTGGGGAGGTTGGGGTTTTGGGGGGGGGGTTTGATTTGGGTGGGGGGAATGGGGAATGTTGGTTTAGGGTATGTTAGGAAGTGAGTGGGGGGGTTGGTTTGTGATATTTGGTATTTTTTTGGAGGGTTGGGATTTATGGTGTTATTGGTTATGGTTTTTATTGGGGGTTTTGATTGGTGGGGGGGTTTGGATTGTGTGAGGTTGGGTTTTATTTGTGTAATGTTATAAGGGGGGGTGGGATTTGGTTTGTGGGGAAGTTGGGGTGGGTTATTGTGGGGTTTGGGTGGTGGTTAATTAGGGGTTATTGGTGATGGTATTTGGGTGAGATGTTTTTATTTTTGGGTGTTTGTATGAGGGGGTATTTAGGGTTGTGGATTGGGAATTTGGTGTTGAGGAAGGTTGGGGTTATAGGTTTTTTTGTGAGGTGGGGATTTTTTGTTATTTGTGGGGGGAGGGTTTGGAATGGGGTGGGGTGGGGTTGGTGGGGGGATATTTTTTTGGGGGGGGTTTTGGTGGTAAGTTATGAGTGGTGATGAGGGTGGGTATTTAATTGGATTTTTTGGTGGGTTTGGGGTTGGTGGGTTGAATTGGGTTTGATGTGAGGAGGGTTGTTTGGGTTTTGATGTGGGAGGTGGTATGTTTTATTTTTGATTGGGTTTTTAGGGGTTTATGGTGTGAGTATTGGGGGTGGATTTGGGGGGTGGTTTTTTGGAAATTATATGATGGGGAGGGTTGGGTTGTGATTAATGGAATTGTGTTTGTTTGGGATTGTGTTTGGGGGGAATTTTTGAGGGGAGGGTTATGGGTTGTTTGGTTGGATTTTGATGATGGGTGGGGGGTGGATTATTGTTTAATGTGAGTATTGGAATGTTTTGGGTTTTGGTTTTTTATGTTGTGGGGGTTTTTTTTGGTGGATTAGGGATTTGGTGGAAATAGGGGTTTTGGATTGGGGGTATTTTGGAATTTTTTTGGGGGGGGTTTTTTGGGGGGGTTTTGGGGGTGGGGGTGGTGGGGGGGTTTTTGGGGGTTTTGGGTGGGGGGGTGGGGTTTTGTTTTTGGGGTTTTTGGGTTTTGGGGGGTTTTTGGGGGTTGGGGTAATTGGGGGTGGGGAAGGTTGGGGGGGTTGGGGGGGGTGTTGGGGTTTTTTGTGGGTGGGGGGGGGGGGGGGGGGTGGGGGGGTGGGGGGGGGGGGGGGGGGGGGGGGTTGGTTGTGGGGGTGGGGGGGGGGGGGTTTTTTGGGGTGTGGGGGGGGGGGGGGGGGGGTTTTTTTGGGGGGGGGGTTTTGGGGGGGGTTGGGGGGGGGGGGGGGGTGGGGGGTTTTGGGGGGGGTTTTTGTTTTTTTTGGGGGGGTTGGGGTGTGGGGGGGGGGTTGGTTGGGGGGGGGTTTTTTTGGGGGGGTTTTTGTTTGGGGGTGGGGGGGAGGGGAGGGGTGGGGGTTGGGGTGGGGGGGGGTTGTTGGGTGTGGGGGGGGGGGGGGGGGTTGTGGGGGGGTTGGGGGTTTGGGGGGGGGATGGTGTTGGGGTTGGGGGGTTTGGGGGTTTTGGGGGTTTTTTGGGTTGGGTTTTTGGGGTGGGTTTTAGGGGGGGGGGGGGTTGGGTTTGGGGGGGATTGGGGTTGGGTTTTTTTTTTTTGTTTTTGGGGTTTTGGGGTGGGGGGGGGGGTGGGGGGGTGGGGGGGGGGGGGGGTTTTTTGGTTTTTTGGGGGGGTGGGGGGGGGGTTTTGGGGGTGGGGGGGGTTTTGGGGGGGTTGGGTTGTTGGTTTGTTGTTTGGGGGGTGTTGGTGGGGGGGGGGGGGTTGGGTTGTGGGGGGTTTTTTGGGGGTTTTTGGTGGGGGGTTTGGGGGGTGGGTTTTGTTTTTGTGGGGGGGGGTTTTGGGGTGGTGTTTTTTTGGTGTATTGGGTGGGGGGTTGGGGGGTTTGGTTTTGGTGTTTTTTTTGGGGGTGGGTTGGGTTGGGGGGGGTTGGGTTGGGGGGGGGGTTGTGTTGGGGGTTTTTTTTTGGTGGTTTGGGTTGGGGGGGTTTTGTTTTTTGTTTGGTTTGGGGGTGGGGTTGTTGGGGGGGGTTGGTTGTGGGGTTTTTTGTTTGGGGTTTTTTTTGGTTGTGGGGTTTTGTGTTGTTGTTGTTTTGGGGTTTTTTTTGGGGATTTTTTTTTTTTGGTTGGGGGGTGTGTTTTTTTTTGGTTTTGTTTTGTTGGTTTGGGGGGGTGGGGGGGGTTTTTTGTTTGGGTTTTTTGGGGGATTGGGTGTGGGTGGGTTTGTTAGTTATTGGGGGTTTGGGGGGAAAATGGTTTGGGGGTTGGGGGTTGGGGGTTTTTTGATTTTTTTTTTGGGGTTTTGGGTTTTGGGGGGGTTTTTTTGTTGTGTTGGGGATGTTGGTTGGGTTGGTTTTGTTTTGGGGGGGGGGGGGGGGTTTAATTTGGGGGGGGTTTTTTTTGTTTTTTGGGTGGGGTGGGGGGGATTTTGTTGGTGTTTTTTGGGGTAATTTGGGGGGGGGTTTTGGGTTTTTATTGGGGGGTTTGGGGTGGTGGGTGGTTTGGTTTTTTTTTTGGTGGGGGGTTTTGGGGGGGGGGGGTTGGGGGGGGTTTGGGGGGGTTTTGGGGGGGTTTTGGGGGGGGGGGGGGGGTGTGGGGGGGGGGTTTTTGGGGATTGGGGGTTTTGGGGGGGGGGGGTTTTTTTGGGATGGGTTTGGGTTTTGGGGTTTGGGGGGGGGGGGGGGGTTGTTGTTTGAAAAGGTGGGGGGGGGGTTTTGGTGTGGGTTGGGGGTTTTGGGGGTTTGTGTTGGGGGGGGGGGTGGGTTGTGTGGGGGGGGGGGGGGTGGGGTTTGGGGGGGGGGGGTTTTTGGTTTTGGGGGGTTTGGGGGGGGGTTTTTGGGGGGTGTTGTTGGGGGGTTTGGGTTTTTTTGTTGGTGTTGTTTGGGTTTTTTTGGGGGGGGGTTTGGGGGGGGGGGGTTGGTTTTTTTTTTTGGGTTTTGTTGTGGTTGGTTGGGGGGGGGGGGGTTTTTGGGGGGGGTTTTTTTTGGTGGTGTGGGGGATTTTGTTTTTTTGGGTGGTTTTGGGGGGTTTTTGGGGGGGGGGGGTGGGGTATTGTTGGGGGGGGGGGGTTGTGTGTTTTTTGTTTGGTTTTGGTTTGGGGGTTTGGTTTTTGGGGGGGGGGGGGGGGGGGGGGGGGGGGGGGGGGGGGGTTGGGGTTTTTGTTTTGTGGGGGGGTTTTTTTTTTTTTTTTGGGGTTGGTGGGTTGTTGTGGGTTGGGGTTGGTTTGGTTGTTTGGGGGGGGTTTGGGTTTTTTGGGGGGGTTGGGGGGTGGGTTGTGGGGTTGTTTTTGGGGGTTTTTTTTTTTTGGGTTGGGGGTTTTTGGGGGGGGGGGGTGGGGTGGGGTTTTTTTTGGGGGTGGGGTTTGGGGGGGGGGGGGGGGGTTGTTTTTTTGTTTTGGGGGGTTTTTGGTTTGGGGTGGGGGTTGGAATTTTTGGGTGGGGGTTTGGGGGGGGTTTGGGTTTTTATGGGGGGGGGGGTTGGGGGGGGTTTGGGGGTTTGGGGTTTGGTTTTTGGGGTGTTGGTTTTTTGGTTTGGGGGATGGGGGTTTTGGTGTTTTTGGGGGGGGGGGGTTGGGGGTTGGGTTTGTGGTTTGGTGGGGGGGGGGGGGGGGGGTTGGGTTTGTTTTTTGGGGGGGGGGGGGGGTTTTTTTTGGGGGGGGGGGTTTTTTTTTTTTTGGTTGGGGGGTGTGGGGGGGGTTGTTGGTGGGTTGGGTTGGTGGGGGGGGGGGGGGTGGTTTTGGGGTTGGGGGGGTTGGTTGGGGGGTTTGTGGTTTTGGGTTTTTGGGGGGTTTGGGGGGGGGTGGTTTTGTGTGTTTTTTTGTTGGTATTGGGGGGGTTTGTTTTGGTGTTTTGTGTTTATTTGTATGGGTGGGGGGTTTTTTTTTGTTGGTTTTTTGGGGGGTGGTTTTTTTTTGGGGGGTGGTTTTTTTTTGGGGGGGTGGGTGGGGGGGGGGGGGGGTTTGTTGGGTTTTTTTTTTTTTTTGGGTTTTGGGGGGGTTTTTTTGGTGGTGGGGGGGGTGGTGGGTTGGGGGGTGGTTTTGGGGGGGGTTGGGTGTGGGGGGGTTTTTGTTTTTGGGGGGGGGGGGGGGGGGGTTTTTTGGGGGGGGGGGGGGGGTTTTGGTTTGGGGGGTTTTTGTTTTTTTTTTTTTTTTGGTTTTTTTTTTTTTTTTTTTTTTTATTTTGATGGTTGTGTTTTGGGTTTTTTTTTGTTTTTTTTGGGGGGGGGGGGGGGGGGGGGGTGGGGGGGGATGTTTTTTTTGGGGGTTTTTTTTTTTTTTGGGTGTTTTTTTTTGGGTTTGTGGGGGGGGGGTTTTTGGTGTGGGGGGGGGGGTTTGGGGTGGGGGGTGGTGGGGGTGGGGGGTGTTTTTTTTTGGGGGGGTTTTTTTATGGTTGTTTTGGGGGTTGGGGGGTTTTTTGGGTGTGTTGGTTTTTGGTTTTTTTTGTGGGGGGTTTTGTTGGGTTTTTTTTGGTTTGGTTTTGTTGGGGGTGTTTTTTTGGTTTTTTTTTGGTGGGTTTTGGTGGGGTTTGGTGGGGTTTTTTTTTTTGGGGTTTTTTTTTTTGGGGTGTGGGGGGGGGGGTTTTTTTTTGTGTTGGTTGTGGTTTTTTTGGGGGGTTTGGGGGGTTTTGGGTTTTTTTTTTTTTTGGTTTTTGTTGGGGGGGGGGGGGGGGGGGGGGTTTGGGGGGGGGTTTTTGGGGTGTTTTTGTGGGGTTGATTTGGGGTTGGGTGTGGTTTTTTTTTTTGGGTTTTTTTTTGGGGGGGTTTTGGGGTTGTTTTTGGGGGGGTTTGGGGTTTTTGGGGTGTTGTGGGGTTTTGGGGGTTGGTTTTTTGTTTTTTTTTGGGGTGTTTTGGGTGGGGGTTTTTTGGGGGGGTTTTGTTTTGGTTTTGGTTTTTTGGGGGTTGAGTTGTGGGGGTTGGGGTTTTTTGGGTTTTTTGGGGGGGGGGGGGGTTTTTTGTGTGGGTTTGGGGGGTTTGGGGTGGGGTTTTTTTTTGATGTTGGGGTTTTGGGGGGTTTTGGGGGTTTGTTTGGTTTTGTGGGTTTTTTTTTGTTTGGGTTTGGTTTGTTTTTTTGTTTTTTGGGGGGTGTGGTGTTGTTGGTTGGTTATTTGGGGGGGTTTGGTTTTTTTTTTTTTTTTTTTGTTTTTTTTGGGGATGTTTTTTTTTTGGGGGTTTTTTTGGGGGGTTTTTTTTTTTTGGGGGGGTTTTGGGGGGGGGTGGGGGGGGGGGGTTGTGTATTTGGTTTTGGGGGGGGGTTGTTTGGGGTTTTGGTTTTTTTGGTTGGGTTTTTGGGGGGTGTGGTTTTTTGGTTTGGGTTTTGGTTTTTTGGGGGTGGGTGGGGGGGGGGTTTGGTTTTTGGGGTTTTTGGTTTTTTGTTGGGGTTTTTGTGGAATGTTTTGTTTTTTTTGGGTTTTTTTTTGGGGGTGTTTTGGGTTGGGTTGGGGGTTTTTGTTTGGGGGGGGTATTTGGGTTTTTTTTTGGGGTTTTTTTGGGTGGTGGGGGGTTTTTTGTTTATGGGGGGGAGGGGTTGGGGGGGGGGGGGGGGGGATTGTGGGGGTGGTTGGTTTTTTGGGGGGGGTGGGGGTTTTTTGTTTTTTTTTTTTTTGGGTTTTTTTTTTTGGGGGGGGGGAATGGGGGGGGGGTTTTTTGTTTTTTTTGGGGGGTTTTTTTTGGATTTTGTTTGTTTTGGGGGGTGTGGGGGGGGGGGTTGGGGGTTTGTGGTTTTGGGGGGGGGTTTTTGGGGTGGGTTTTTTTTGTTGTGTGGTTGTTGGGTGGGGTGGATGTTGTGGGTTTTTTGATGGGTGTTTTTGGTTTTTTTTTAATTGTGTTGTTGGGTGTTTGGTTGGGGTTTTGGGGGGGGGTTGGTTTTGGGGTTTGGGTTTTTTTTTTTTTGTGGGGGGGGTTTTGGGGGTGGTTGGGTTTTTGGGGGGATTTTTTTTTGGGGTTTGGGGTTGTGGTGGGGGATTTTTTGTTTTTTTTTTTTGTTGGGGGTTGTTGGTTTTTTTGGTGGTTTTTTTTGGGGTTGTTGGGTTTTTTTTTTGGGTTTTTTTTTGTGGGGTGGTGGGGGGGTTTGGGAAATTTTGAATGTTTGGTTGGGGGGGGTTTGGGTTTTGTGGTTTTTGATTTTTAAATTGTATTTTTTTGATGATGGGGGTTTTGGGGTTTGGGGGGGGGTTTGGTTTGTTGGGGGGGTTGGTTTGGGGGGGTTTTTTTTTTTGGGGGGGTTGGGGGGGTTTGGGATTGTTTTTTTTTTTTTTTTTTTGTTGTTTTTTGGGGGGGTGGTAGTGATTGTTTTTTTGTTTTTGGGGATTTGGTTTAATGGGTGTGTGTATTTTTTTTTGGGTTTTGTGGTTTTGGGGTTGGGGGGGTTGGGGGGTGGGGGGGGGTTTATTGGTGGGTTTTTGATGGGGGTGTTGGTGTTTTGGGGGGTTTTTGTTTTTTGGGGTTTTTTTTGGGTTTTTTGGGGGGGTGGGGGTTTTTTTTTGGGTTTATAGTTTGGGTTGGGGGTTTTGGGGGGTTGGGGGGGGGGGTGGGTTGGGTTTGGGGGGGGGGGGGGTTTGTGGGTTTTGGTTGGGTTGGGTTTGGGGGGGGGTGGGGGGTTTGGGGGGTTTGGGGGTTTTTTTTGGGGGGTTTTTTTTTAATGTTTGTTGGGGGGGGGGTTTGGGGTTTTGGGGGGGGGTTTTTTTTTGTTTGGGTGGGTTTTTGGTGGGGGGTTGTTTGTTTTTTTTTTTTTTGTTTTGTGTTGGGGGGGGTTTTGGGGGTTTTTTTTTTGTTGGTGTGTTTGGGGGGGGGGGGTGTTTTGGGGTTTTTGGGGGGGGGGGGGTTTTTGTTTTTGTTGGGGTTTTGGGTTTGGTTTTGTGGGTTGTGGTTTGATTTTGGTTTTATTGGGTTGGGGTTTGGTTTTTTGGGTGGGTTGGGGGTTGGGTTTTTTTGGGGGGTTGGGTTTGTTTGGGGGTTTGGTTTGTTGATGGGGTTTTTTTTTGGTGTTTTGGTTTGGGTTTTTTGTAAAGTTTTTTTTTTTGGGGGTTGGTTTGGGGGTTTTTTTTTGTTTGGGTTTTTTGGGGTGTTGGTTTGTTTTGTGGTTTTTTTTTTGGGTTGGTTTTTGGGTTGGTTGTTTTTTGGTGGTGTTGGATTTTTTTTTTTTTTTTATTTTTTTGGGGAATTTTTGTTTTTTTTTGGGTGTTGGGTTTTTTGGGTGTTTTTTTGGGGTTTTTTTTTTTGGTTTTTTTGGGTTTTTTGTGTTTTGGGGGGGGTTTGGGGTTGTGGGGTTTTGGTTGGGGGTGTGGGGGGGGTTTGGGTGGGGGGGGGTGGGGGGGTATGGGGGTTGGTTTGGGTTGGTTTTTTTTGTTTGTTTGGGGTTGGTGTTTTTTTTTTTTTTGTTTTTTGGGTTGTGTTGGGGTTTTTGTTTTTTTTTTTTGGTTTTTTTTGTGTTGTATGGGGTTGGTGGTTTTGGGTTTTTGGGGTTTTGGGTTTGGGTTGGGTGGGGGTTTTTTTTTTGGGGTGTTGGTTTTTGTTTTTTTTTTTTTTTTTGTTTTGTTTTTGTGGTTGTTTTTGGGGGGGTTTTTTTTTTTGGAATTGGGGGTTTTTTTTTTTTTTTGTGTTTTTTGTTTTGGTTTGTTTTTTGTTGGGTTTTGTTTGGGTTTGGTGTGGGTGGGGGGTTTTTTTTTTTTTTTTTTTGGTTTTTGTGGGTTTTGTTTGATTTTGGTTTGTTTTTGGGTGTGTTGGGTTTTGTTTTTTTTGTTTGTTTTTGGGTGTTTTGGGGGTGTGGGGGGGGGGGGGGGGTTTTTGTTTTTTGGGGGGGGGTTTTGGGTGGGGTTGTGGGGGTGGTTTGTGGTTTTTTTTTTTTGGGGTGATTTTTTTTGGGTTTTTTTTGGTTTATTTGGGGGTGGTGATTTTTTTTGGTGGGGTTGGGTTTTGGGGTTGGTGGGGGGGTGGTTTTTTTTGGTTGGGGTTTTTTTTGGGGTGGTTTTTTTTTGGGTTTTGGGTTGTGTGGTATGGGTTTGGGGGTGGGTGTTTGGGGGGTTTGGTGTGTGTGGGTTGGTTTGGGGTTGGGTGGGTTTTTTTTTTGGGGGTGTGGGGGGTGTTTGTTGGTTTGGGGTTTGGTTTTGTTTGGTTGGTTTATGTGGTTTGGTTTTGGTTGGTGGGGGTTTTTTTTTGGGGTTTGTGGGTTGTTTTTTTTGGGGTGTTTGGGGGTTGGTTTTTTTTGGGGTGGTTTTTTTTTTGGTTTTTTTTTTTTGGGGTTGTTTGTTGTTTTTTGGGGTTTTGGGTTGTTGGGGGTTTTGTGGGGGGGGGGGGGGGTTGTGGGGGGGGGTTTTGTTTTTTGTTTTTTTTTTGGTGGGGTTGTGGGGTGGGATGTGGGGGTTTTGTGTTTTTTGGGGGTTTGGGTTTTGGGGGGTTTTTGGGGGGTTGGTTTTGTTGGGGGGGGTTGGGGGGGGGGGGTGTTTTTTGTTTTTTTTGGGGGGTTTGGGGGGTTTGGTTGTGGGTGTGGTGGTGGGTTGGGGGGGGGTTTGGGGGTGGGTTGTGTGTTTTTTTTTGGGGGGTTTTGGGGGGGTGGGGGGGGTGGTTGGGGGGGGGGGTTTGGGGGTGTGTGTGGGTTTTTGGGGGTTTTGGGGGGGGGTGGGTTGGGTTTGGGGGGTGGGTTTTTTTTTGGGGTTTTTTTTGGGTGTTGGGGGGGTGGGGTGGGTTGGGGTGTTGGTGGGGGTTGGGTGGGGTGGGTTTTTTTTTTGTTTTTTTTGGTTTTTTTGTGGGTTTGGTTTTTGGGGGGTGGGGTTTTTTTTTTTTTTGGGTGGGTTGGGGTTGTGGGGGGTTTTGTTTTGGGGGGGTTGTTGGGGTTTGGGGGGTTGTTGGGGGTTTTGGGGGGGGGTGGTTTTTGGGGGTTTGGGGGTGTTTTTTTTGTGGGGGGGTTATTGGTGGGTTTTGGTTTTTTGTGGGTTTGGGTGATGGTTGGTTGGGGGTGATGGTGGTGGGGGGGGGGGGGGGGGGTGTTTGGGTGGGTTTGGGTTTGTTTTGTTGGGGGGGGTGTGGGGGGGGTTTTTGGGGGGGTGGGTTTTTGGGGGGTGTTGTGTTGGGGGGGGGTTTGTGTTTTTTTTTGGGTTTTGGTGGGGTTTTTGGTGTTTTTTTGGGGTGTTGGGTTTTGTTTTGTGTGTGTTTTTGTTGGTGGGTTTTGGGGGGTGTTTTGGGGTGGTTGGGTGTGTTTGGGTTTGGGTGTTTTTTTGGGGTTTTGGGGGTTGTTTGTTTTTTTTTTGGGTTTTTTGGTGGGTTTTTTGGGGTTTTTGTTTTTTTTGTGTGTGGTGGTGGGGTTTTGGTTTTTGGGGTTTTTTTTGGGGGTTTTTGTTTTGGGGTGGGGGTTGGTTTTGGTTTGTTTTTTTTTTTTTTTTTTTTTGTTGTTTGTGTTGTGGGGGTGTGGTTTGGTTTGGTTTTGGTGTTTTTTTTTTTTGGGTTTGGGGTTGGGGGGGTTTGGGGGTTTTTTGTGGGGGTTTTTTTTGGGGTTGTGGGGTTTTGTTGGGTTTGGTTTTTTTGGGGGGTTTTTTTTTTTGGTTTTGTGTTTTGGTGGGGGGTGGGGGGGGTTGGGGGGGTTTTGGGTTTTGGGTTTTTTGGGGGGGGGGGGGGGGTGTTTTTTTTGGGGGGGGGGGTTTTTTGGGGTTTTTTTGTGTTGTGGTTGGTTGGGGTTGTTGTTTTGGGTGGGTTTGTTGGTTTTTGTTTTGGTGGTGGTTTGGGGGGTTTTGGGGGGTTTTTTTTGTGGGGGGGTTGTGGGTTTTTTGGGGGGATTGGGGGGGGGGGGTGTTTGGTTTGTGGGGTTTGGTGGGGTTTGGTTGGGGTTTGGGGGGTTGGGTGGGGGGGGGGGGGGGTTTTTTTTTTTTTTTTTTGGTTTTGTTTTTTTTTGTGTTTTTTTGGGGGGTGGGGGGGTTTTTTGGGGGGTTTTTTGTTTGGTTTTGGTTGGGTGGGTGGGGGGGGTGTTTGTGTGTTTTGTGTTTTGTTGGGTTTGGGGTTTTGGGTTTAGGTGTTTGGGGGGGTGGGTTTTTTGGGGGGGGGGGGGGGGTTTGGTTTTGATGGTTTTTTTGGTTTTGGGGTTTTTTTTGTTGGGGGGGGTGTTTTTTGGGGGGGTTTTGGGGGGGGTTGGTTTATATGGGTGTGGTTTTTTTTGTGGTTTTTTTGGGGTTGGTTGTTTTTTGTTTTTTTGGGTAGTTGTTTTTTTTTTTTTGTTGGGTGTTTTTTTTGTGGGTTTGTTGTTGGTGTTTTTTTTTTTGGGGTTTTGGGGTTTTTTTTTGGGGGTGTGGGTTTTTGTGGTGGTTTGGGGGGTTTTTTTGGTTGTTTGGGGGGTTTTTTGGGTGTTGGGGGGGGTTTTTTTTTTGGGTGTTTTTTTGGGGTTGTGGGGGGGTGGGGTGTTTTTTGTTTTTGGGTTTTTTGTGGTTTTTGTGGTTGGGTTTGTGATTTTTTGGGTTTTTTTGGTGGTTGGTTTTTTGGGTTTTTTTTGTTTGGGGTTTTGTGTTTGGGGGGTTGTTTTGGTGTGTGGGTTTGGGTTTGGTTTTTGTTGTTTGGGGTTTTTGGTTTTTTTTTTGGTGTTTGGGGGGTTTTTTTTTGGGTTTTTTTTTTTGGGGGGGTTTTTTTTTGTTTTTTTTTTTTGGGTTGTTTTTGGGGGTGGTGGTTTTGTTTTTTTTGTTTTTGGTTTTGGGGGGTTTGTTTTGGGGGGGGGGGGTTTTTGGGGGGGGGGGTTTGTTTAGTGGTGGGGTTGTGGGGGTTTGTAATTTTGGTTTTGGGGGGTTTTTTTTTTGGGGGTTTTTTTTTTTTGTTTTGGGTTTTGGGATTTTTGGGTTGGTGGGGGTGTTTTGTTTGTTTTTTTTTGGGGGGTGTGGTTGGTTTTTTTTTGGGTGTTTTGGGGTGGGTTTTGGGGGGGGGGGTTTTTTTGGTGGTTTTGTTTGTTTGTTGGTGGGTGGGGGGGGTTTTGGGTTGGGTTTTTTTGAGAATGTTGGGTGGGGGGGTTGGTTTGGTGTTTGTTGATTTTTTTGTTTTTTTGGGGTGGATTTTTTGAATTTGGGTGTTGGTTTGGTGGTGATTTTTTTTTTGGGGTTGGGGTTTGGGGTTTTTTTTTTGGGTTTTTGGGGGGGTTTTTGGGGTGGGGGTGTGTGATTTGGGGTTTTTGTTTTTTTGTTTTTTTGTTTTGGGGGTGTGGTTTAGGTTTTTGGTTTTTTAGTTTTTGGGGGGGGGGTTTTTGGGGGTTAATGTAATTGTTTTTTTTTTTGAATGTGGGGGGGAGTGGGGGGGATTTTTTTTTTTTGGAATTTTGGGTTTTGGTGGGTTGTTTGGGGTGATTTTTTTTTTTTGGGGTGTTTTAGTTTTTTTTTTTTTTTTTGTTTTTTTTTTTTTTTTTGTTGGGGGTTGGGGGGGTTGGTTTGGGGGGGTGGGTTTAAAATTTTTTTTGGTTTTTGGTTTTTTTTTGTTTTGTTGGTTTGGTTTTTGGTTTTGGGGGTTTGGGTTTTTTGGGTTGGATTGGGGGTTTTGTTGGGGGGTGTTTTATGGGGGGTATGGGATTTGAATTTTTTGTTTTGGGTTTTTTTGGGTGGGGGTTTGGGGGGGTTTGTTTTTTGGTTTTGGGGTTATGGGGGGTTTGGGGATTTTTGTTGGGTTTTTTGATGTGTTTGGGTGGGTTTTGGGGTTGGGGTTTTGGGTTTTGGGTTATTGGGGGTTTTTTTTTGGGTTTTTTTATGGTTTTTTTTTTTGGTTTTTTTTTTTTTTTTTTTTTGTTTTTTTTTTTTTTGGGGGGTTTTGTATATTTTTTTTTGTTTTTTTTTTTTTTGGTGGGGGTTGGGGTATTTTTTGGGGTTTGATTTTGTGGGGGGGGGGTTTTTTTTTTTTTTTTTTTTTTTTTGTTTTTTTTTGTTTTATAAGGGTGGTTGGGGGGGTTTAGGGGTTTTTTTTTGGTTTTTTTTTTGTGGGTTTAGTTTTGTTTTTTTTTTTTGGGGGTTATTTTGGGGTTTTTGGGTTTTTTTGTTTTGGGTTTTTTTTTTGGGGGTTTTGGGTGGGTTTTTTTTTGGGGTTTTGGGAAAATGGGTTGTAATAGGGTTATAATTTTTTTTTTTTTTTTGTTTATGTATTTTTTTTGGGGTTGGGATATTAGTTTAAATGTTTTTGGTATTTATTTTTTTATTGGGTTGAAAAGTATTTTTAGGTGTAATTTATTGGGGGAATGTATTGAAATTGGTTATGTGGGGGATTTTTTGTATTTTTTAAAGTATTTTTATTTATGGGTTTGTTATTGATTTAGAAATTTTATTTTTGAATGTAGTTTTTTTATTATTTTATAGATATTAATGAAAATGTTTTGTATTATGGTGTTTGGTTTGATTTTTTGGTTGAGGGGTTGTTATTTTATTATTTTTATTTATATGGTTTTTTTAGTAGGTATGTGGTTTATTGGTTTTTTGGTTTTGGATGTTTTTATTGATTATTTTTATTTGATGGTAGGGTATTTTTATTATTAATTGGTTGAAAAATGTATTGGAGTGTTTATTTTAATAGTTAATTGTGGATGTTTAGTTTGTTAAAATATTGTTTTGTTTTGGATTTTAAACTTTAAGTAAGGGTGTATAGTTTGTAATATTGTTGGTGTTGGGTGGAATTAAAATTAGTTTTTAATGAATTTTATTTTTGGATAATTGGTGATGAGGTTTTTTATTTTTTGTTAATTTGTCCCATAGATTGGGTGGGTTTTGTTAAATTTGTAATTGGTAACTTTTTTTGTTTGAAATTAATAAGATTTTAATTGGGTTTTTTTATGTATAGAATGGTTTTATATGAGTTTAGAAATTTATTTGGGTTTATTGAAAAGATTGTTGAATTTTTAAATTTGAGAAATTTAATTTTTTTGGAATAATATGTTTAGATTTAATGAAATTTTTTAAGTAAAATAATTTAGTGGTAATGTTTATATTTGTCACTCTAATTTTTTTAAATTGTAGGTATTATTATGTTTGTAGATTTTATTTAATGGTAAAATAGTATAATATTGGTTGTTGGTAGATTATTAGGAATTTTTTAATAGATGGGAAGTTTATTTAAAATAATTTTATTTATAAATGAATTGAAATTTTTTTTTGTTATTGCCTTTTTGAATTTAAGTGTTATGGGATAATTATTTTAAGTTTTTTTGGTTTTAGTGATAATTTAGTTTTTAAATGATTTTACACATTTTTTAAAGGTTTGGGGTTATTAGGAGTTGATTTTCCCAAGATTTTGTTATATTTTAAAACGGTTTTATTTAGAGATTGTTTTTTATTATGGTTGTTGCATCCCATTTATGTTATATTTTCTTGGGATTTATTAATTTCCAAACAAAGGTTTTTATAACAATTTAATGAGTTAGTGTTTATTTGGATATAGTTTGTATTTATGATAGATTTGTTTATTTAGGTTTAAAATTGGGTTATTGTAAATTTTTGGTGAAATATTATTATTTCATTAACTATGTATTAATAAGATATGGGTTATTTTTATTTATAAAAAATTTTATTTATGGTTGTAAGTGTGTTTGTTTATTAATTATTCCGATTAATTTCCCCCTGTGGGAATTATTTGTTGATTTGGATGTTTTAATTTTTTTTATTAACTTTTAAATTTGGGTATTTGACATTTGTTATAATCATTATTTAAAGAAGATATTTTGGTTTTGCCATGAAGTTTGACCAATAGATTTAGGATTCTTACAATGATTTTATATTAGGGTAAATTTGTAGGAATCAAATGATTTTGGAATACATAAAAATTGTTGTACTGCCTTATTAAAATGAATCACAATATTTTTTTTCAACTATTGAAATTTTATACTCATTACAGCAATGATTGATCCATTTAGTATTAATGTGAATAAATCGTTTAGGTACTTATTTATAAATATATAAATTTGGTGGGTAGAAGTCCATTTGGAGGACCGATTAGATTTTATAAAAATAAATGTATAAGAATGGGTATACAAGGGGGATCAAATTTATAATAAATTATTTGGATCAATTAGTACAAGAATTTTATTTAATTACAAAATATTTGTTTTGTTGGACCATGGGGCCTCAATAGGGGAAATATTTTAGTAAGAACGTTTTTTTTATGGACATTTTGTGTGTTTTTTAAATTATTTATATGGGTGCGATGGTGGATTGTTTATAATTATTTTATTATATGAGCGTCATTATGTTTAAATGATAGGTTTACGACTCTAGTTATTTTATTTTTTGTTTCAAATTTAAGAGATTGTATTTATTGGTTTTGTAGAAAATTTATTTATTGAGGCGCATTTAATATTATGTTTATAGAATGAACTTTTTTTATTTTTAACAGGTGAATTATTTTATTAGTTTATTTTATTGTTTTACGTTTTTTACAATTATTTTTTAGAAAATTTTTAATATTAGGAATGTAGATTGATTTATTTATAAATGTTGAGTATTTTTATTATAATCCGGACATAATGTTAAATTAGTTTATTTTATTTTTAATTATAAGAACGTTTATAAGTTCAGATATTTTTGGAAATGATGTTATATAAATGGTTTTATTTTATTAAATTTTTTTAGTAATTTTTTTTATTAAGTTTATATTTAGGTTAATGTTGGGTTTGTCTTATTTAAGTTTTGCATAATGAGGTATGAATTTATTAATAATTTGAATAATTTGATTAATAAATATATTATTTTTTATAGAAAGTGTATTTTTGTGTTTTAAGTTGTATAAAAAATGACATAATTTGAATCTAGATTATTTTGTTTGTATAATTACTTCAGAATGAACACCAAGATGAAAATCTCTTAATTTAACCAGTTAATTCATTTGACGGAATAGACATTAATCTAAAATGCCCATTCACAAACAGTTTAGCTATGAGGCTGTGCGTACAAAAATAAATCTTAAATATATGAAGAAAGAAAATTATTGAATAATTTTATAAGATTTACTAACCTCCTTTTCCCTTCGCAAATTTCTACAGAACACTAAAAAAGACTTAAAGGCTCCACAGATATGGATCAAGTTAGATACACATATCTTATGAGTTTATATTAGAACAAGCTATGCTTTGGGGAAAAAAACTAGCTCCCGCCTATGTTTGAAAACTCCGTTACTGATTTCTGGACGATGCCTCGTTCTATTTAGGGTTGCCCAGGATATCAGAAAAGGTCGTGGCTCGTGTCGTATTAAACTCCGCCTTGGTTAATCACAGTAACTAGGTGTCCATACTTGCATTGTTGAAGCTGGGTGTTTGCAATCCATTTAAGTGTTTTTTTAATTGGCTAAATTTGGGTGGGCTGTCGCAACCAACTCTTCAACGTTCCGAGCTGTGGGGTGCTGTGTCGTTTGGGGCGAGACAGTAACCATGGGTTAAGGATGTGACCGTCCAATGCATGAAATCATCACCCACCCCCTCTGTTCACAAAGTCCCTTATTAGGGGGGTGACATTCTCTGGCGGCGTGTGTATCCGTTTTTATCTCTTTGTCAGCGCTGCGGTTTCTTTATTCTCCTGGTTCATTTATCTCGCTTCAGTATCTCGTAATCAGTATGTTGCTCGGTCAGCGGTGTACCATCTGGCAATAAAACATTCCCGTGCGTGTCACAGAGTCCCTTTGGGCGACGTGCTAGTGCTGTACCAAGATTGGGGACATTGTGTTGTTGGTGTTATTATTTTCCAGCAGCGAATTAGGCATTAAACGAATTCTTTCAATGACCAAGCATGGGGGCGTTCCCCAAAGTAAAACAAATAAATGATATTGGAGTTTTGGTTTGGTTTAAGGACTATCTTCATTTGCATACGGACTACTCCAACAGTGCAGCCGATCTACCTCCCTTTAGATTTGGGACACAAGGAGGTAATCTCAGCACAGTGCACGAACTCCGTAGCACCGTCGAGAATCCCAATGTGTATATAAAGGAAATTACACAGCGTTCTATAAATATTTTTTTGTTTTGGGTATTTTTTTTTTAATTTTTAGAATTTTGCAAGGGCAGCGGCCTGATAGGCCAACTCTTTGCGATTTCCAACTACCGTTGGATTTTTAACGTGCGCAATTTGCAAACGGGACCTGCCTATATTTTTCGCACATTATCCGAGAAGGGCTAGACATATTGATCTCACTACCATGAGACCAGTGGGGAGTAATGACATCATAAGGACCATTGGTAGGATTATTATTCATCCAGAAATCTCATAATTTGAAACAGAATTCCACAACCAGAATAATCAAGAAAAAAAAAGAGCGTTAATTAAAGTTATATACCAGATTAGTTACCAGGTGGAACTCTACATCTATAATTATGAGTACACCTTATAACCCCCCTGACAGCCACACCAGTGCTTATGATGAGCATTCTAAACTTACTACTACAGACGTTTAGTTATTTACTGTTCATGTCATTATATAATTGTGTATTACATTTTATTTTTTACTATGATCGTATCTGTGGTAATGACTGATTTTACAAATATGTTCAGGCGCAACCTATAACCCTTACATGTAGTGGGTTTATTTTCTTTCCTGTACTCTCGTCGAAAATCCACATTTGTTTCCTCAGTTACTGGTGATGTCTTGGCCTAATGGATATGAACGCAGTTTTCATAATCCAGATATACCAGGTTCGAAACCTGCTGCAGGCGGTTTGGTAGCAGATCGCTTTGTGTGGATTTTTTTAACAATGGTAATAAGCGCCGTTACCGTTCAGAAAGCAATGGCAAAACTACTGAATGAAAAAAATTGACTAGAAAAAATCACAAACAGCCAATTAAAAGCTGGGGTTGATTGCCACGTCCTGTAAAGGATAAGCAACTTAACTAACTGTGATGGTGGTTTATCTATCAATAATATAATATTAATCATAATATTAAGTAAGAATAATAGGGGAAGATACGTTGCAAGGATCTAGGGCCCTACTGAGATATTATTGCTCTGTGAGAATATTCACCTTCCTACTTTCTCACTAAATCCGTATATGAATCTCAGTTTAACGAGCCACCTTATTAGATCATTTATATACTATATACTATTTTCTCCTGTATCATCAGCTAGTCATATCGGTAATCGAGTATGGGCTGATGATTAATCACGCTGTCAGTACCAAAATGTGAACGACTGGAACGCATTCAAAATGAAGGGATGCGTCTAGTCTTGGGTTGTACGCGAGATAACCCTATTGTGACGATGCGGCACATGCCTGGATTTCTGTCAATTAGATCCAGATATGCGATGGCCCAGGGAAAAGCCTATATGCGAGTAAGCACCGACTAAAGGGCATCCCCTGTATGAGCACGTACCTGACATCAAAGGAACAAGAATAAATCGGGGATGTCATGGATTTGCGCAGGCAGAGGCAACTATATAACTACCGTTATATTTAAAGGAGAAAGGTGGAGTAAGTCAAGTGAGAACTGGATGAAATTACCAGCAAGTCATCATCAACCTTGGTAGAGAGTGCAGAACTTGAGCCAATGGGAGTACAGAGCCAGAAATTGATCAGCTGATAAATGATCATGCTGGGGATTATGATGCCATTGTGTACACTGATGGGTCTGTAATCCGTGGTGAGAAATCTGGGGATGGGGGGGGGGGGGGGGGCTCTGCTAGAGGAAGGGGAAGAATCGGCCCGGAAAATCGCGGCGCTTACATGATAACAACTTCCAGCATGAGAACGGAGGTAGAGGCTGCTGCGATATGAATTTGGCAACAATGTAGTTGCACAGAAAAAAATGGCTCTAGTATTTGGGGAGATGATGATATTTTTTTGAAGAGAGCACTGAGATGCACATTTGTTGAACGCGGATGGTGGAAAACAGGGGATTCAAGATGGATGCCTAAATCATAGGCTAACATTTGTGTTCTGAGTTCTATTATTCAGAAAGACATGGAATGATGCTGCCGTTGTGACTTATAATAGTCATGGAGGGAATCATATATTATGTATTTGGTAAGGTATTAAGCTTTCGTGGCCTGGGAGGTTCATACATTGTTACATCAGAGTTTTTTACAACCTTACCAGTTACGGAAGGGTGCGAAGGGTCATTGTGGAGAAGAGTGGATTCACTGTTTATGAATTGAATATCCCTACGGTCCAAGATTGACAATTGTACTGAATAGTGTGCCTTTATGCTTATATGAAGACTGACGGGACATAGAATTTTAATGACTTTCGCTACGTATTGTACCTGAAGTATTGGAAATAAATATGTTGATTTTTTTAATAACAACTATGGACATTACGCACATCACAGTTGGCCGTTGTGCGCCATGCATTGCAGTTCAGGATTAACTTTGCTGTTCGTTATATGACTGCCTATTGTGATGGGATGACTAGATGTTGTAGCATACCCACGATTGGTATTTTCGCGTGAAGTTTGACCGGGGCAGTATTGTGTTGCATACGGTGTTGCAACAGAGGCAGCTACTGCACCCTTAAGGTGACTATCTTAAACTTTATTTACAAAGGCAGTCATTGTATCAGACTTACAATCCATGCTTCGGGAGGTCCAAAGTGGATGGCTCCGGCATGAATGGAAAACCTCCATAGAAGCCTCGAATCTGCAGGAAACAGATGTGGATCTACTGTCCTGGTCATGCAGGGTTACACGGCAATGAAAGAGCTGACAGACTAGCTTCAAGAGCACCCATATTAAGTGCATTGAATATGGATAAGGAAGAGATACCGAGGTAAATTAATGATCGCCTATTAGAGAATGACACTACAGTCGATGAATCATCAAGGCTAAGATTGCTGGAATTAGGCAACAAAAGACCAGCAGAGACAGACGTATGAGATACATCCGGCGTGTAATACAACCAGCGCGCAACAGGAACAGTTAACATTCATATCCTTCGAAATTTAATGAAGGAGACTGAGCACCAATGGGTTTTGACCGGGGGGGCAGAGACGTCGATTGTGATCAACAATAGCAATATATTCTTCATACATTCCATAGATCTCATCTTATTTGATCCACCCACGCCGCCACAGTATTCAAAGAAAAAGAACAAGTGCCCAGTTTTTTTCAGCCAGCAGAACTGGACTTCGCGTGAAGGGGCGAGCCGCTCAAGGCGCGAGAAATGCAGTTAGACATCGACGAAATTATGAACAAACGTAGACTGACGCTAGCAAAAGTCACAAACGTTGCGCACGTATTGCTTTTACCAACTGCTCTAACAATACAATAAAACGGGCTGGTTAGGTTTCGAATTAGGGCACAAGAACGCCGTAGGAGGATAGACGTATTAAGGTGTAAGCAAATATTTGTTATACAGTTAATCCAGCTCACTTGACTTAATCGATGACATGCCATAAGCGATATTTTGATTGACAAGTTGTCACACTCAAGATTACGTGCTACACATAAAACGGTGACTTCTACGTGGCTGCTTGAACTGCTTACTGGTTATCTATCAATCCGTCTGGCCATCCATACACATGCCCACAAGCCTGCCTGTCAGTACAGTACATCAAATCGAGTCACATATATCTATGCATCGGTCTCATGTCTGTGAATATTTGTTGGCTGTATGCATTTAGTTTGGTTTCGAGTCTGTAAACTTCGGACGTCTCGTCTTTGACAAAGACCTTGCATATATGTAGTATCCCTTTCAATCGATGAATGACCAAATGACATTAAAGAAAAGAAAGATTAAAGCTCTACAGTATTCCGTAGGGAACAAAAATCTATCGTTTTGATCCAAGTTTTTTCCCATGCTGTTACGAAACTTAACATGGCCAGAACACGGATAAACGAAATCAGCTATCCACTTTGGCCTCGAAGAAAATGCTAAGCACATTATCAAAATACAGTTCACTTCAACTTCCCGTGGAGCATAGGCCTTTAAGAAATACACTTCAACCTAGTCAGTCCTGTGCCATTCCTTCAAGGGCTTTCCAAATCTGTTTCAATCTTATATATATATATATATATATATATATATATATATATATATATATATATATATATATATATATATATATATTATATATATATATATATATATATATATATATATATATATATATATATATATATATATATATATATATACAGAAATTTCTGAAACAGAAATCAAGAAGAGAATAGGAATGGCCAAAGCTACATTCAACAACATGAAACATATACTGACATCCAACAGTTATCTCACAAATTAAAACTGAGAATCATAAAGTGTTATATATATTCTGCATTACTGTATGTGTAGAAACATGGACGATGAATAAGCAATTGGAAAAAAGAATTGAGGCTCTTGAAATGTGGATATATAGAAGAATGGAGCGTAGCTAATGGAAAGAGAAGAAAACAAATAAGGAGGTCCTAGAAAATCTAGGTATGAAAAGAGAACTAATGAGGGAGATCAAAGTTCGGCAGCTAAAATATTTTGGCCACATAAAAAGGCATAACACCTTGCAGGAGACCATAATAGAAGGGAGAGTTGAAAGCAAACGTGCAAGGGGAAGACAGCGCTATAAGTGGGAAGATAACATCAAGAGATGGACAGGAAAGAGTCTTTCAGAGTGCACCACCAAGACAAGAGACAGAAGACGTTGGAGATCCATTACAGCCAACCTTCGTTGTGGAGATGGCAACTGATTATATATATATATATATATATATATATATATATATATATATATATATATATATATATATATATATATATATATATATATATAATATATATATATATATATATATATATATATATAATAATAATAGCCCCTTCAGTCATAACTGACTATGGGAATGCGCCCCATAGGTGACAGCCATCAGCTGCTTATTTTCCTGGTGCTCCTTTCGACGTTTTCTCCTCTCCTCTGCCTGTTGTGTGAGCCTATTTTCGCCCAATCTGAGGTGGCGCCGTAAAAAGCATCGCCACTTAGTGCGATCGGCACTTTCATCCTCCCATGTTGCTTGTTCCATGTCCGGTGCCCTCATATCTCTCTTGCACACATCTTTGAACCTCAGCTGTGGTCGCCCAACTGTTCTCTTGACATCTGCTAATTTTCCGTAGGAGATATCTTTCTGAGAGTTTGCTTATTTCTATTATTACGATAATTGCTTGGTGCAAAATGTTCTGTCCACAGTTCGGGTTTGACCCTAATCCCCATGCACCCAATGGGGAAAGCAGACAGTGGCGGGAAAACACCTTATTGACTGGGAGCTGCCCAGCTTGAAGCAGGCGGTAGCTGTCCAGTGAGATCCTAGAACCTCTCCCACTGCCGGAAGTAGCCCCAGGCGCCATGCCCTATGCCAATTTGGCAAAATGTTTATAACCGGTAACTGCTACTTCTCGTGTTTTGCCGACACCTGTAGGGTGAAGCTGGAGTGTCCTCTCCAGGGCGCGAGCTTGGGCACAGTTATATGGAGATCAAGCTGTTGCCTATGCAACATGTTCCCCCCTCTCCACACAGCCGGTTCCAAAGGAACGGCAGTAGCCGATACAGTTTGGTACCATCCACGTCGCAGGAGTTGCCAGAATAATGTCGAATCAACATTAGACTGCCTTGGGGACTCCGACTTTGGATTTACTATATATATATATATATATGGGTGAATGTGTGTGTGTTTGTGTGTTTATATATACATATAAACTAGAGGCCTTACTCTGTAAAAAAAACCTTTTTGTCAAACATAAAATGAAATAAAAGAAAAAGTAACTAAAGCTGAAATTTTTGTTTAACTATTAATCCGGTATTTATTTAAACTGTGTGACATACTTTTATTTAACTATAATTTCCTATCTACAGTACTATTGATCAAATCTGTTGTTGACTTCTTTCCATGCCATGATTTCAAAATGTCCTGAATCTTCTCTCTTTGTCGCCGCCATCTATTTTTCCTTCTATCTTTACTATTGCCACGATATACTCCAGCTTCCTTCTCATAACATGCCCCAAAAGAAAGTGGATTGTTTGTTTCTAACCTGAGAAATAAATTAACTTTGTACATTGACATCTTTCAAGACATCCACATGTTAGCTGTCCATGTTATTTGTGACCATTCTTCTGTCAAACCACATCTCTGTGGCATATGGTGCTTGTCCTACTTGTTTACTAATTGTCCATAACTCACTGTCGTATGTCAGGATTGGTCCTATATAACTCCTATATAAGAGCTCTTTCTTACTCCCACTGGACAAAGAGTTGTTGCATACAATGCTTTTAATTTCAAATAGAATACTGCTTTCACTTGGTATATTATACACTTCACTTCTGAGATACAACATCCATCCGATTTTTATTTTAATGTGCCTAGGTATTTGCGTCTATGGACCTGTTTTAAAATTGTTCCATTTACTTTTAAAAAGCGTTCCGAAGGTCGTTTTCTTCGAGATGACTATAGCTTCTGTCTTTTTTTGCTATTAAGGCTAAGGCCTTTATTTTAACTTTCTGTCACTTCTGTATCAGTCATTTCCTACAACTCATTTTCACTATTTGTCATTAAGAATGTCTCATCGGCGTACCTTAAGTTAATTATATTATGTCCACCCACTTATATTTCTGGCATGTCCTTTTTGGATTTCATTTTTTTTTCACTGTGCAAATTGAACAGATCTGATAACAGCACACATTCCTGTGTAACACTTTTTTTTTTAACCTGCTGAAATGTTCATATTTGGCTGCTAATTCTGACTGCAACTATTTGTTGCATTTATATATATATATATATATAATATATATATATATATATATATATATATATATATAAATATATATATATAAATATATATATATATATATATATATATATATATATATATATATATATATATATATATATATATATATATTGGACATGAAACTTGTATTATAGAAGTTAATGTTTTTCCCTTTTCTTAAAGGATTAGTTTTCTTGATTTTGTGTCGTTTATATACACTAGCATTCCAGTTTTTGCCTGTAAAGTTAAAGGAGGTTGTGTAGGAGCAGCTAAAATACAGTGCAGTCTGCATAAGTAGAAGTCGATGAAACCATCTATTATACTTCTGCTTATCAGAATTTCTCGCTAACACTATCTGAGGTTGCTCAGATTTGAACTGCATATTCCAGGTGCTGCATAATTTTTACTGAAACTCTTTTCTTGCAGTCTGCGACGATCCTTTGTTCACAGAGTTAGGCCCTTGATTGCTTTCGTACTTGTGAATGTTTACATTGAGCTCTGCTACCCGATCCTTTGACAGTTATGAATTTGTTTAAATTGCCTGTTCACCAAAAAATTAATGTAATACTACAGGTCAATAACTCAGAAATGCTCGGGGACAAAAGTCGGCCTAAAAAACTTTCAATTTTCAGGTGTGTGGTTTCGCGTACCTTCTTACTTAGTCTTTCCTCTTCTACCGTGAGGTGTAGCAATTTGGAAGAGAGAGTGTCATACTATCCTATCGGCTGTCTTCCTCCTGGCCTGGTTTCATTCTAGCAGATTTGAATACTAATAGTATAATGTGCACCAACGGGCTGATCACCCGTTTGCCAGTCACTTTGATTACGGAAACAACGACAAATGGATTGATTTGTCATTGCCCTAAAGACGCCATTAGGCGTGATGGGAACAACGGCAAAGAAAATCTATTCGCTGTTGCCCTTAAGACGCCACTAGGCGTAATGGCCACTGACTGCTTTGCCGGTCGTTGGCTAAGGACGGAAGAAGAAGAAGAATATATATATATATATATATATATATATATATATATATATATATATATATATATATATATATATATATGTATATATATGTATATATATGGGAGCCGCGCTGGTGTAATGGCTTCGGCGTTGTACTGGCGACCAGGTGTTCATGGTTCAAACCCGGGCGTCGGCGTTTGAAGAAATGTTTACGGCCGGAAATTTGACTGAATAGCCTGAACGGCTCCTGTGATAAACCCTCTGTGGATGGGAAGGAGCGAAGCTCCTGACCGGGTTGGAAGGAAAGTCCTCAGGTTCCCCAGCCTCGCAATGACATGTCATTGGGCCGAAGGGCTGAAAGCCCAAAGGCCGCTGGTTAAGAAAAAAAAAAAAAAAAAAAAAAAAAAAAAAATGTAGTTTTATATAAATATATATATATATATATATAATATTATATATATATATATATATATATATATATACGAGGGAAGGTCAAAAAGTAATGCCTCCTATTTTTTTATGTATGTAAATACTGCATCGGTGTGCAATTTGTAAATTTAGCAGGATTCCTCAAACACTCTTCTACACTGTTTAGCATTACCAACCTGTTTCAGTAACAGGTGGCGCCACTGTAACAGTTTAAAAATGGCTGCCAAAGACGTTCGGTTAAAACAACGTTATGTCATAGAATTCCTCAATGCTGAAGACGAGACCCCAATTCGCATCCACAAACGTTTGAAGAATGTTTATGGAGATTCAACAGTGGATGTCAGCACTGTCCGACGTTGGGTACATCGTTGTGACGAAGCTGAAGTTGGTCAATCCTCAATGGCTGACGCAAAGCGGACTGGCCGTCCGTCTACCGCAGTGACTCCACACAACATTCATCGAGTTGATGGCATCATTCGTGGTGACCGTCGGGTAACACTGGATGAACTTTCTTCCATGTTGTCCATTAGTAAAGGCAGTGTCCAGAACATCATTTAAGACCTGGGTTATTCGAAAGTTTGTGCTCGGTGGGTACCCAGAATGTTGACAGACAGACATAAAGAAACAAGGAAAACCATAGCCATCAACCTCCTGCACCGTTACGAAACTGAAGGAGAAGAGTTTTTATCGAATATTGTGACAGGTGATGAGACTTGGGTTCATTTTTTGAACCAGAATCCAAGAGGCAGTCAATGGAATGGCATCACACAACATTGCCGACAAGATAGAAGTTCAAAAGTTCACCATCTGTAGGGAAAGTTATGGCTTCCGTGTTTTGGGATGAGAAGGGTGTGATTCTTCTCGACTTCTTGGAACAGGGAAACACGGTGAATGCAGACCGTTACATTGAAACTTTGAAGAAGCTTAGAGGTCGTCTTCGGCGACTTTACCCATTAAAAGATCAGAGAACTGCACTACTGTTGCATGATAATGCGACGCCACACACCGCTAAACGCACCATTGATGCGATTGCAGAATTTGGCTGGACATTATTACCACATCCCCCTTACAGTCCCGATCTTGCACCTTCTGACTTCCATCTGTTTGGACCACTGAAATAAGATCTTCGCGGACATCACTTTGAGGACACCGAGACCCTTTAACGCGCCGTACGCCAGTGGTTTAGGAAAAAGGACACACATTTTTACCGTACGGGGATACATGTCCTTGTGAGAAGATGGACACAAACTGTAACAAATAACGGAGACTACATTGAGAAATAAATTTTTGAAGTTCAGACTTGGGGCTAAATTTCAGTGTGAATTTTATCTGTTTTCTTGCCTATTGAATGAAATTAAAAATTAAGAGGCATTACTTTTTGACCGTCCCTAGTAATATATAATATATAATAAATATAAATATATAAATATATATAAATATATAAATATATATATATATATATATATATATATATATATATATATATATATATATATATATATATATATATATATATATATATATATATATATATATATATATATATATATATATATATATATATATATATATATATATATATATATATATATATATAGATATAAAATATATAATATAAATATATATATATATATATATATATATATATATATATATATATATATATATATATATATATATATATATATATATATATATATATATATATATATATATATATATATATATATATATATATATATATATATATATATATATATATATATATATATATATATATATATATATATATATATATATATATATATATATATATATATATATAATATATATATATATATATATATATATATATATATATATATATATATATATATATATATATATATATATATATATATATATATATATATATATATATATATATATATATATATATATATATATATATATATATATATATATATATATATATATATATATATATATATATATATATATATATATATATATATATATATATATATATATATATATATATATATATATATATATATATATATATATATATATATATATATATATATATATATATAATAGGAAACTCCATACAGAGCTTTACAACAGGAGGCAATCTGATCATCAGAAGTAGTTCCCCCGTCGAACAAGTGTTTCGGCCCTTTACTCCTGTACACTCTAAGGGGGGCGGGCCCACTTGGGTTATGACTCCTAAGTGTCTCAGCCTCCTGTTGTCTTGTATCGAAAATGAACCCATTTCACTTTGGTAGCAACTTTAAACTCCACAACTCCGCGAGCTGTGGAGGCAACTGTGAAAGTAACCAAAGAGAAGACACATTATTTCGTTCGTTCCGCAGCACACCACGACTAGGGACAGACACTGACACACCTGCACGAAGCCGACGAGGCTAGCCACTGCACGCTAGCAACTGTAATTCTGTGCCCAACACCTCTTATAATATACGGCGCGTGTTGCCTGTAAGTCACAGCCCTTTCACCAGCTCAACGAAAAACTCAACGCACTGTGGACCTAGACAAATTCCTGATGTTTCCTGTACCGCAGAGTTTACCGTCCCGAGTTCCATAGCCCATTGCGGTTGTTCCACAGCCAGCATGATGCCTTTTCCGCAGTTTCACTAAGCCTCTTCAGTGCCCTTGTTCTCGACTGTCCCCTCAGCCTTAACAGTTTCAATAAATCAAACACTGATGCAGCCACGAGCCCTCTTGCACCCACCTCAACAGCCATGACCCTTGCAGTGAACCCATCGTGTCTCAGATCTGCGGCCAGATCACTATACTTGGCCGCTTTGAACAAATGTTGCTCTTCCAATCTGGATTCAAATGGCACTGTCAGTTCAATCAATATAATCGGGTGCAATGATGAAGAATGCAGCACTATATCCGGCCGTCTTCGAGATTTTCTGATAATCTCTGGATATGCCCCTCGTCCAGGTAGGTCTACCGCCATCTCCCAGTCATTTGCACAGTCAAGGAGAGATGGTACACTGTTACCTGATTTACTCGAAATTGGGTGTGCTGACTTTCCTGCTCTCAGAAAGTATGTGTTTGCGGTTTTGGCCTGACATTGCTATTCACATTCATCCTTGCCAGATCTATTGTCGCAGCCAGCTCAGTTAGCACTTTGTTGTGGCGCCATGTGTATCGCCCTTGCCCCAATGACACCTTGCAAGCTGAGAGCACGTGTTCAAGTGTCTGCCTCCCATGGCACAGGGGGCACTGCTCATCATCTGACTTTCCCCATCTCAAAAGGTTTGTGGCCGATGGCAGGAGGTCATACATTGATCTAACAACGAAGCTGAGCCTAAGTGGTGCCATATGCCATATATCATTCCATGTCAAGGACCTTTGCAGGTCTCCTTCCCAAGTAGTCCATTGGCCTTGTTGGGCCTGCTGCACTGCTTTTTGCCACCTCTTATCATTCTCAGCTCCTCGTATCTCCTGAACTACCATGTCTCTACGCTCCCTGCTTGATGCCTTGGACAACCAGCGGATGTCTCCATGACCAAATCCACGCCTATTCGTTTGTGTGTATCCGATTACCTCCCTCAGTTTGAGCCACTCTTGGGCAGCATCAACAGCTTCTTCCACTCTCCACTTTCTTCCCGTTTTCAGTGTGGGCTGAATGGGCTTAACCACATCATCTGCTGACTCGCGTAGCATCATTGCAAGCCTTGCCTTTCCAACTTTGTACTCTTCAACAACTGACTTGAAAGGAAGCAGAAGTTTTGACTTTTTGCAGTATAGTGCTACATCTGACAGACCTGGTGGTACCCCTAGCCATTTCCTCATGAACTTGTTAACCTTCTGCTCTATAGCTTCCACTGTACGTGTGCTTATTTCATATATAAGCAGTGGCCACAGCAACTTTGGTATCAACATGAACTGGAGGCACCACAGTTTGAATTTTCTTAGGAGTCTGCTTTGGTCTATTATCTGTAGCCCTCTGCCTGCCAATTCTATTGTCTGTTGCACTGCCTTCGAGTCTTTTAATGAGGCATCGTACACCCTGCCAAGACTTTTAACAGGTTCCTCGATGACAGTAGGGATTCTAGGGCTAGAAACCATGAATATGACCTCTGCTATCTTCACTTTCCTGACTGATAGGCTTCTCGACTTCATGGGTTTGAAGCTCATTCTGCACCAGCTGACTAGTTCATCCAGGCGTGCTAACATCCTCCGGGCCTGATGTTCATCCGATGTCAGAATTGTTGTGTCATCCATGAATGCTTTGAGCGGTGGCATGTGCCACATTCCACCAAGCTTTGGACCTATAGCCATTCCTTCAGCCGCATTGAGGTTTACCTGCATAGCCATAACGAATAGAATCGGAGAGATGGTACATCCCATCGCAATTCCAACTTCAAGGCCAATCCACTTCGTTGTGTACTCTCTGGTTGAAAATCTGACAGAAAACCCTGCGAAATACAGCTTCAGCATTGCTGCAATCTCTTCTGGAACATGATACATTTCTAGGGCCTGCCACAACATCTGGTGTGGAACGGATCCATACGCATTTGCTAGATCCAACCAGATTACATGGAGGTTTGTTCTGTCAGACTTTGCCTTTTGAATTGCTTGCCAGATCATTGTGGCATGCTCTAGACATCCTGGTGTACCTGGGATACCTCCTTTCTGAATGGTAGTGTAAATGTACCCATTGCCAGGAGGTATGTAGTGAGCCATTTCGCCATCATTGAGAAGAATATCTTATCTTCCACATTAAATAGTGAGATTGGCCTGAACTGACTGATGTCTGTGGAATTTTGTTCCTTCGGGATGTAGACTCCGTTCGCCTTTCTTTATTCCTTGCTTACAAGTTGAGTTTTCCATGCATTCTTCAGTAAACGGAGCAGTCGTTTGAGCACCTCAGGGCATCTCTTATACACAACATATGGAACACCGTTAGGACCTGGAGCTGACTTGCATCGAGCTTTCTGGACAATGCTTTCTACCTCTTGCATCGTTGGGGGCTTGGTGTTAAATTCAGCTCCTGGCTTACTCGGCCATTTAAGGCCTGCCATGCTGCTGAGCGGCTCATCTTTGCGACCATCTGAATATGTCATTCTAAGATGGTCTTCCAGGTCTTCTTTCTTGATGTTTAGCGTACCCGACCGTGGCTGCTCAAACAGTTCTTTGGCAAACTTGAAGGGTTCCCTGAAGAATCTTTCCCTATCCCTTCGAGTCTTCGTTCTCTTCCTGCACAACCTTTCTGCTCTACAAAGGGCATTATGTTGGCCTTTCAGGTGCTCCCAAACCTGTCGTAACCCTTCCTTCTCTGTGGCAACTGCGTTCTTGAACAGTTTTCGGGCATGCTTCTTCTGTTTCCTGATTTCTTCTATTTTAATTTGTCTTCTACTTTTTCGTGGTGGGTTACCTTCCCTTGCCTCCCTGACTCCGAACACTTTGCGACAGTGAAGATATATTATGTCGCCGAAGATTTCCAGCTTCTTCTCCAACGTTATCTGCTTCAGGTTGTTATCCAACTCTTTTGCTAAGGCTTCGTCCAGCTGTTCCCAAAGCCCTTTTGCACTGGCAGGTGGAAACTTGATTGCATCTCTCTTCCCGTCCAAGAAGTGTGTGAGATCATCATCAGGCAGATCAACTTGAATGTACTATGGATTGACTCCTGGCTGCGTTCTTCTAACGTCTTACCCGTCGAAACAGAGCGCGGTTGATCTCCCCGTGATGAGCTCCCACATCCCTTTTTCGTTCTGTGGATTTTCATTCCTCTCTGAGTAGAGAATTTCCTATCACAGACACATGGAAATTCCAGCCGTTGTTCAGAGCTCGTAGTCCGTGTAACGGGTCTGGTCGATTCCAATGAGGCGCCCGTGGATTCATCATTCTCTCCCCCCCCCCTTTCGGTGAATATATATATATATATATATATATATATATATATATATATATATATATATATATATATATATATATATATATATATATATATATATATATATATATATATATACATATGATTCAATCACTACCCTTTAGCTCCCCAGAGGAGCATAGGCCTTCAACAAACACATGCCAAGTCCTCCTGTCCCGTGCCATCCGCTCAAGTTCTTTCCATGTTTTCCTCATCATTTTCACCTCTTTATCCAGTTCTCTTCTCCATGTGTTTTTTGGTCTACTTCTGCATCTCTTTCCCTGTGGATTCCAGAACAAGGACTGCCTTGTAAAGCTATAAACAGGTTTCCTTAATGTGTGTCCTATCTATCGACAGCGTCTTCCTCTCAACTCTTGTTCCACTAGCACTTGTCTGGTTCTTGTCATTGTTACGGGTGATATTATTCTGGTAGTGTGTAGTTGAAAGTATTGCAAAGTTCAGTGACAACACAGGCATCGTACTGACAGACACGAATGGATACCGGCAAGAACATATATGACATCAGTTCAGACGAAACCAAGCCGCGACGTGGATGGGTCCACATAATATGGTTGACAGCAGATAACGACATCATGGGGAAAATAGCTTGGCATACATATCGATACTTCGTCCTGTCCTTCAATAGTCATGTCTCATCAAACATTTCTGGCCGCTGTACTAGAGGTGCATACGACCGATGATCACCCAAGTAATGTGGGTCAGACAATTGCAGACGATTAATTATATAATGAATACTTCATAGGTAGTCACAAACCTCTCACTAGGTTCTGGATCATCTTATACAATATCTTAATAATAGTGGCGGCCTTCGAATAATAAAATATGCCACAAATCGCTCAACTTCCACATGATCTTAGGAGCTTTCATAAATACGTCCTTCCTCGAAGAATACAAATCACGAAAGGCCAAGAATCTAAACCGTTAGAATAAATTAGTCCAGAACGCATTACGCCACTAACTACCGATGACGTATTAAATATCTCGCGTTCAATATAAGTGAAAACCCGTGCAAACACATGATTAACCACAGAGAGACATATTACCACATGTATTAACTGCTAATAGCCTTTGTATGGTCAAGATGCATTTTACATTAATATTCTGCATTAACAGTCATTAATTCCAAATTTGTGACGTTGTCATACCATTTAAGTCCTTCTATTCTACACAAGCACCCGTTTATAAAAGTCTGTAGCTTTGTGGTTGTTGTTTTTGTTGCTCTCCATGTCTCAGAGCCATACAATAGGACTGACTTGACATTTGAGTTGAAGATTCTTATTTTTGTGTTGGACTTGATTTCTCTTGTTCTCCATATGTTTCACAATGCAATGAAAGCTCCTCTTGCTTTTTGTATTCTTATTTTAATATTATTGTCTGTCCCCCCAACTCTGTCTAAAGTTTCCTGTTAAAGTTAAAGATTCTTATTTTCGTGTTGGACTTGATTTATCTTGTTCTTGTATATATTATTATTATATATGTACGTTATATATATATATATATATATATATATATATATATATATATATATATATATATATATATATATATATATATATATATATATATATGGGGGGTAGGGCAGGAGGGTGTAAGGGATAGTACCTCACAGTGAGAGGCAGCCACATCCCTTTTGGGATGGCTGTCGTAGATTTGTGATAGGGGAATTAAGACATAGATTGGTCCTTCTGAATAGAAATAGAACAGGTGATAGCTCAGTGGGAGATAATAATAGAAATAGATTTTTACGAGTGAGATGGTGGAAAATAATAGAGTCTGTCCCTGACACTCGAGAAGATTCTCTCGGTCAGCCTATCTCTACAACAGATCTAGATTTGTCAGACAGTCTACTAGAATATATACATTAATATATATACCACTCACATACACACACCCATAAGTGACGACAGTTAGACGCACAGACGTGAAAACTATAACAATGGAATATACTCGTAGATATTTTGGACGAGCTGACCGACACACTTGAATAAGTTTATGTAAATTTTATTTATCATAAGAATTTCACCAAAACCATAAATTTGAATATCAATCACATATAAATACACATACACATAAGTTAATGAATTACTAAAAGAATAGACCCATAGGTGTAATCCTTTCCCCCTCTGTTGAGCCCATGATCCCGTTAGCAGAAAAGTTATAGCCCCCAAAGAGTCACAGATTTATACGCTATGGTCTAGGATTTCCCTCTACAGTTAAGAACAGAGTTGATATATTAATCTATTCTAAATGGAAAACATCATTAGCAACAAACTTGCATAAAGAAAACACAAAGTGGGTGCATAAATTATACCATACGGGAATCACTAAGTCCTGCTTTCTCTCTGTTCATTCACCAGTGGCCACTGACATTCTTTCTTACCTACAAACGTGATGTCTTGCACCTTCAGGCGCAAACTTTAGGACACACACACACCATGAATCCGTGTTCGTTTTGATAAAGAGAACCCCAGCTCTGCAGATACAGGTTTCATCCAATGTTCCGGGGAGCGTTCACTTTACAACTATATTTTAGGATTACTGTTTATGTCACTTGAATCAGTTCAGGTAAGAAATTTTAAATGGGCTCACAATGTCAGAATCTCAAGGTTTCCAGTACTTAGGAAATGACAGGGTGGTAACTTCTCTCAATATAAAATTATTGGTCACACCACAATTGGCCAAACGTCGGAAATGTTACTGTTTGTAATTTTTCTCGCCACATGGGCTGAATGTACATGAGATTTAGAGAAGAAATATAATCTGGCTCGATAGGCCCAGTTACATCATTTAGTCTTAAAGTTCGTGAGATGGGTACTCTGTCTCTTTTCTGGATGCAAACACAATGCCAGACAGGTTTTAACTTGTAAACCCACGTATTTAAGTACAAAAATGTTTTCTTCTAGGTTATTCTCATATATATACTGAAACCGCTGGTAGATTTTGGGTTTGACCCAAATACTGTATAAAGAAAGAGAAAAACATAAATACTCAACCCTAATAGTATACACAGTCCTACGCGCAAATAGAATATGTTCACTTCGGTTATTTAACTTACATTATAAACCGCAAACTTAGAGCTTGTCTTACCGTTTAAAACTCCCGTGAAATAAATTCTAGTCATTAAAAAGAAATCAGTCATCATGAATTAGAAATACGTACACATTCCGTCAATACTCAAATGATGAATCAGTGCATTTACTTAGTTAGTTAAATATATTCTCTGACTGGGTACTAGCAATTTAATTAAATTTATTTATAGCTGAATGAGTTTTTAGCTAGAAATTATAATTTATCCCGCTATCCACTGTAACACAGTAACTTAGAGAATTAGAATGACTGGCCTAACTGGCAAAATACACTGCACAAAAATCTAGTGAAGATATAATTCGAATTAACAATTAATCACTCGACAATACTAGTCACTAAATTATTACCTCCAAAACAGAACTACAGGCTATCTCCACGAAACTGAGAACTTCACTTATACAGGTATTCTAGAACTCGGCTAGATGTCGAGAAACTAAGAACTTCACTCTACAAGGTATTCTAGAACGAAGCGATCTGTCTTCTGAAACTGAGGAGTACTGAATGAATGAAGTCTAAACTGCTGGGGTTTAAATATAGGAAAGGAAGAATATAGCCCAGACTTAATACATTTAGCTCTGCGCCCAGATTTACATATTTCCTGCTCATTCTGCGAATCAAACGAATTCTTCACACTGAAAACAAAATAGACTCAGGCAAATCGAGCAAACAGTCTCTCTTAGATCTTGTATAACATGATTTACCAGACCGTGCGAGATTTTCTTTGCTCGAGAATTCACACTATTCTGCCTGTAGACTATGGTCATAAACGCAATATAAGCGAGCTCGTCTTTGATCTCAAATCTTTCACCGTGAATAATTAAGCTATAGGCGAACAGATCAGGGAAAAGTGATAGACAATTGTCTTCCTTATTATCTCTGTCGAGAACGAATTAACACGATTCGATCTCTCATTAAAGAACTTAGCTAACCGCAATGAAATGCGTTGCTAAATTAGAAAGGAAATGACAAAGGTTTTAATTGCTAACAATCTAGCGTATGCGAAAGAAAGGTAAAGGAGCGAAAGAAAGGTAAAAGACAAGTGTAGAATAAAGAAAAGATATATAAAATCTATTAATCATAATATCTCTGCCACAATGGCCTGGATCCTATTTGGTTCCCCCGCTTCTGCCCAGCTCACGAATGGCTCCCAGAGTCTGCTTGTGTACGGCAGCGCCACCCTCCGGGCAACGGCTTTGGCTAGCCGGCTAAACTACGCTGAGCAAAGTGAAGAAGGGAGTCACCCCTCATTAGTACACACAGCTGCTGGCGGAAGAGATGGATGATCGATTAATTCGACAACGACTTTGAAGGCAGGAGCTGGCTCGGCCTGGTATCGGGCTTAAGGGCGCACCAGGGACCAAAGTTGGTAAGCGGCCAGAACCGTTCAGAAAGCAATGGCAAACTACTGAATGAATATTGCCAAGAAATCATGACAGCCAAGAATGATGAATCTCGAAACACAAAGATCGGATGGTGTGGCCTCCAGGCCAGGCAGATCGACTATGCGAACTGGGGAAGAGAACGATGCCAGAGCAAGTACAAGTAATGGTGATGACGGCCAAAAACCTGACTGTGTTACTGCGGAAAGCCCTGACATCGGACTAAAGAAAAAATTAAGAATAGGCACGTGGAATGTAAGAAGCCTACATCAGGGAAAACTTTGTATGATTAGTAAAGAAATGGAAAGAACCAAAACAGACATACTGGGCATTTCTGAACATAGATGGGCCAGACAAGGTCATTTTATAACTCAAACAGGAGAGACCTTCATATACTCAGGGAAGGAAAAGGGCGGTCAGAGCGGGGTTGGTTTCCTCCCGACAAAGAAAGCATTTATAGCACTACTTGGATACAATCCGATTAGTGATCGACTTCTCATGATTAGACTCAAGAGAAAGAAAAGGAACATCACAATTTTACAAGTTTATGCACCCACATCTGCAGCAGATGATGATGAAATTGAGGAATTTTACAACAGTTTACAAGAGACTTTAGGGAAAGTGGAAAAAAGGGTAATCATGGGCGACTTTAACGCGAAAGTTGGCATAGAAAGAACAGAGGAAGAGAAAAAGATGTGAGGTCCATTCGGTATAGGACATAGAAACGAAAGAGGAGAAAAACTAATCGCATTCTGCTTATAAAACAACCTTTCCATTACAAATACCCTATTTAGACAACATCCCAGAAGGCTCTATACATGGACCTCACCAGATGGCAACAGCAGGAATTAAATAGATTACATCTTGATACAACAAAGATGGAGGTCAGGTATATATATCATCTACAAAGACACTCCCAGGAGCAGATTGTGATTCAGATCATGAGCTACTAATTGCAGATTTTAAGTTAAAATTGAAAAAAAGTGACAAAAGGTGCTCGACCTCTCCGTCTCGATGTAAGCGCCATACCACCTGAATATAACATAGAAGTACAAAACAAATTCGAAGCACTGATGGCTGTACAAGAGGATATGACACCGGATGAGCTAGCCACACATGCGAGAGATATTCTCATCACATCAGCAGAAAACATGATAACTAGAAAAGTGCATAAGAAGCAGATATACATCACGGAGGAAACATTGAGGCTCAATGAGGAAAGAAGAAAACTGAAGCAAACAGGGGTAGAACGGAACAGTGATAAATACAAAAACTGCACAAGAAACATCAGGAGAGAGATTAGGAAAGACAAGAAACAGTACATAACGAATACCTGCAATAGAATAGAAGAGCTGCAATTTCAGGGAAAGGATAGGGATATGTTCAAGGAAATCAGAACGCTAACAGAGGATTTTAGACCATCATTATATGTAATCAATGATAAAAATGGTAACATATTAACAGAAAGTGAGGATGTATTGGAGAGATGAAAGGATTACTGTAGATAAATGTATGAAGATAGTACAAAGACCCCAGACATGACGATTGAAAGTGAAGAGAGAGAGCCAGAACCTATATTAGATGAAGTACGTGCAGCAATCAAAAGCCTGAAGAAAGGGAAATCACCAGGATGCGATGATATACCAACTAAACTAATCCAAGCAGGAGGAGAGGCCAGTGTCCTCGTTTATCATGCACTATGTGTGAAGATCTGGAACAGTGCAATCGGGCCCAAAGCATGGAAAAGATCTGTGTATATCCCTCTCCCAAAGAAAGGCAATTTAAAACTGTGTACCAACTATCGTACTATTGCTTTAATAAGTCATGCCAGCAAAATCCTCTTGTGGATTATCATGAAGAGGATAGAAAGAAAGTTAGAACATGAAATACACTTTCTTCTTCTTCCTTCTTCTTCCTCGTTCGTCCTGAAAAGGACGGTGGTTGCGTTGTGTCTGTTTACGCCTAAGCTGTGATATCTGCACCTTTCGGTCGACACATCCGACTTCTGCACGGCATTTTTAGGACCGGGTTTGCCTTCCCATTGCGATCCACACTCGCTCAGCCAGACTGCACTGTTGCAGACTGTTTCCAGGACCACCACGTGGAGGTGGAGTGCGGTCTTGACCAGCTCTGGTTCGCTGGTCCTGACGCAGGCAGTCAAGCTATGAGTCGCTGACTGCGTTCACTATTGCTGCGTCTTTTGGTCCCATGAAATACACGAAGTACAGGCGGGTTTTAGACAAGGCAGAGGTACGAGAGATCACATCTTTAACGTGAGAAACATCCTCGAGAAATGCAGAGAATACAATGTAGATCTTCATGCCTGTTTTGTAGATTACACCAAGGCCTTCCACTGCGTACAACATCAGAAATTGAGGAACATCATGAGAGAAAAGGGATTTCCAGCGCATTTGATCCATCTAATTGAAACACTATACCATGAACAACAAGCAGCTGTCAGAGTAGCGGGAGAAACATCAGGATGGTTTGAGGTGAAAAGGGGAGTAAGAGAGGGTTGCATCCTCTCGCCATACTTGTTTAACATCTATGCAGAAAATATAATGAGAAATGTTCGGAGTTACCAAGAATGTGAACTTTGCGATCCGTTCACAATTGGTGGAAATGCGATCACAGAACTCAGGTACGCAGATGACACAGTTATTCTTTCAAACAGTGCCAAGGACTAGAACAGTTAATCCTGTCTGTCAAAAGACACAGTGAGGATCAGAACCTTTTCCTGAACACAAAAAAACTAAGATTATGTCCACAGACAAAACAAGATGCCAACCAAAAATTACAATGGGTGGGTTTGAAAAAAAATCGAAAAAGGGTGATTCGTCTTACGAGGACAAAAGACAAAGAAAATAGTCTACGTTACGGCCACAAGGCCTTCGTCAGGAAAGGAAAGAAAGTGAAGTCTAGATAGGACACATAAAAAACTTAATAAAATAAAAACTGGGTACTTCCCTGAAGGCAAGAACCGAAATTCGCTGTCTGTTGAAGAGCTCTTCAACAGACAGCGAATTTCGGTTCTTGCCTTCAGGGAAGTACCCAGTTTTTATTTTATTAAGTTTTTTATGTGTCCTATCTAGACTTCACTTTCTTTCCTTTCCTGACGAAGGCCTTGTGGCCGTAACGTAGACTATTTTCTTTGTCTTTTGTCCTCGTAAGACGAATCACCCTTTTTCAATTTTTTTTCAAACCCACCCATTGTATTCCACGTCTTACCGCAGTTCCCCTCAACTTCCTCAACCAAAAATTACCATCAATGATGAGGAAATTGAAAATGTCACAAATTTTGAATATCTTGGCTCCTTAATTAACAACAATGGAGACTGCTCCAAAGAGGTCAGAAGGAGACTGGCCATAGCAATGCAGAGGTCAAATAAAATGAAGAACATATGGCATAACACCAGCAAATTAATAAAAGTAAAACTTCTGAGAACGTGCATCTTTCCGGTAGCAACATATGGATGTGAATCATGGACCATTACTCAAACATTAAAGAAAAAAATCGAATCTTTCGAATCAAAGTGTTACAGAAAAATTCTCAGAATATCGTGGACCAAGAAGAAGAAAAATAAAGACATCCTGCACGACCTGAACATCGAGGAAAACTGGCTCATAAACAATATCATGTCCCGGAAACTGAAATATTTTGGCCACATTAAACGCCATAGGGGCTTAGAGAGAGCAGTGACGGAGGGTATGGTACCTGGAAGGCGAGGCAGGGGCCGACCAAGACGACGGTGGACACAGGACATTGAAAACACCTTGAACATGACATTGGAGGAGGCAGGAGGGCTGGCTAGAGATCGAGAGTCTTTCAGGGTCTTAGTGTCTCGTCTGTATAATAAAGGTGGAATGCCTGTGATTTTTTCCATTTCATTTATTGGTGTGGTCTTCATGGCACCCGTGATCAACCTAAGCGCTTGATTTTGTACTTTATCTAAGGCTTGTAGGTGTGATTTGGCTGCTGTAGACCATGCTGCTGATCCGTACTCTAATATAGGTCTTATTGCACCTGTATACACTTTCTTTAGTGTTGTTTCGTTAGCTCCCCAACTTGATCCAGCTATTTTCCTCAGTATGGAAAGTTTTCTTCTCGCTTTAGCCTCTGTTCTCTCGATGTGGTGCCTCCATGTCATTCTCTTATCTAATGTAATGCCCAAGTACACCGGTTCCTCATCTGTTTGGACATGTATATTTCCAAGTCGTATCTCTCCTGCTTTGTCTTTGTTGGAGAGCGTGAAAAGTGTTGTTGATGATTTTTTCAGCGTTGATCTGCACCATCCATTTCTCTGCCCATGCTGCTATGTTGTCTGCTGCCCTTTGTATTCGCTTATTAGCGATAGTTAGATGTTCTTCTACACACCACACCACCAAGTCGTCAGCGTATAGGGCAGCTCTCACACCTTGTGGCAGATCGTGGATGAGGTCATTGATGAATACAAGGAACAGGGTGGGAGACAATACTGAGCCTTGAGGAACTCCATGTTTTAGGAGGATTTTCTTGCTGTTGTGACCTTCCATAGTGACTCTTGCTTTCCGATTGTGTAGGAACGACTGGATCCATTTTCTCATATTACCCTTGATTCCGTTCCTTTGCAGTTTTACTATTAACCCGTCTTTCCATACTTTGTCAAAAGCTTTTTGGAGATCTATCCATAGGGTAAAGACTTTTCTCTTTTCTTGGAAGGCATCTTCAACGATCTGTGACAGGTATGTGATTTGGTCTTCTGTGCTGCTGCACTCTCTAAACCCTGCTTGTTCTGGCACTAAAATTTTCTCGGATTCCAAGTACCATTTCAATCTTCTGTTGATCATCCTCTCCATTGTCTTACATACACAGCTTGTTAGGCTTATTGGTCTGTAGCTGGTGGCCTTCCTGTTGTCTTTTCCTTTCTTTATGATGGGACACATGAGCGCCTCTCTCCATATCTGTGGCACACTGCCTGTCATCCAACTGTAGTTGTATATCCAAGCAGAAAAGTACAAGAACATGCCCGCACATCCAATGAAAACTAGATTTGGAGATTTAGCCAGTGGGAGGTTGAAGAGAAGCAGTTTTGTGCATCGGTCCAAAAAACTAATTAGAACATACAAGGATGAACTACCAGACATCACTAAGGAAATAACTCCCACACTCCTCCCAACCCCATGGGAACAACATCAAAATTTCAGTATTAAGACCTCCATAACTACCACCTGCCCCATGGGAGAGCTAAATACTCTCCAAAGGAAAATAGCAGCATGTGACATGATTGAAGAACTATACCCCAGAGAAGCATGGATCCAAGTATATACTGATGGATCTGCAACCAGAGCAGTGAAGAACGGAGGCGCAGGAGTTTATGTGGTCTATCCAGACAAAGAAAATGAATCCACCTGTTCACCTACTGGAATATTCTGTTCAAACTATGCTGCTGAAGTACAGGCCATAAGCATTGCTGCAGGAATAATAAATAACACAATAAGCCAATGTCAGCAGGTTGTATTCCTTACCGATGCAATGTCAGTTCTGCAAACCCTCAACAGTGATAAACTGCCAGAATTAAACAAAGTCCTATGCGAAGTAAATATCAAAAGAAGGGTAGTGCTACAGTGGATACCATCACACTGTGGCATACCAGGAAATGAGAGAGCAGATATGTTAGCAAAAGAGGGAGCAACACAGGAACAAAAAGAACAAACAATCACATTCCAGGAAAAGAAGACCCTTATCAAGGCCATCAGGAAAATTGATCAACAAAGAGACAACTATCAATATCTTGATCGAGCAAAACAGGTGATCCTGTTCCGTATGAGAACAGGACACAACAGACTGAACAGTCACTTATACAGACTGAGATTGGTCCCATCACCCCTATGTACGTGTGGACAGGCAGCACAGACAGCCGAACACATCCTGCAAGACTGCCACATGCTTAGTCAATTGCGAACTGAACATTGGCCCACAGAGACGCACATCCACACAAAACTGTTTGGGAGTCTTGAAGAACTTTCAACCACAGCAACATACATCCAGAAAACCGGACTTCTTGTGTAGACATTTCTAAACAACAGCGAACGAGAAGAAGAAGAAGAAGAAGAAGAGAGTCTTTCAGGCGGGCTGTGATGAGAGCGACGTTCTGCAAAGGACATGCCCTCTTTCTATTTGAGCCACAAAGCTCCCCTTCCACAGCCTGACTCCCAGCCACAGAGGGGTCTAGTTTAGTGCCTGTTGTGGGCATTCCCTCTGGACATGCCCTAAATTTTTGCACCGAAAGCATCGGATAGTCCTCGCCGGCCTTCTCTGCCTGTCTTTCATTTCAGCCATCTGGCGCTTCAGCTGTGCGACCTCTGCTCTGAGCTGCTCCACTTCGGCGTTTCCTTTGTGTGACCTGGGTGCCATTTCTTCGTCAGATGCTGTGACTGTGGCTATCCCAGCTCTTGCTGTTTGACCACTCCCAGTCCATCCCAGAGCATCATCTCTTATGGACACAAATGATACTGCAGGCTCGTGACGGACTCTGCCCTCCATCATTCTCCGCGTCAAGTCGTCCCTTAGACTGGCAACAAACTGGTCCCTTAGCACTGTTTCGTCAAGCTTGACACCATTGGCTTTCTCCTGCGCCCCTGCTGCCTGCTCAAATATCTCATGCAGCCTATGGGCAAACTCACGCACCGATTCCCTTGGCCCTTGGTGCGCTGAATAAAATAGCGCCATTAGTTCTTGGGTGCTCCTCGATTCCCTATACACCCTGAGAATGGCCTGAAGCATTGCCTTGCCTCGTTTCGTTTTCTCTTGTCTGGACTGATACTGGAAAAGGCTGCTGCTAGCCATCGCATTCTTTATATAGGCAATAGGCTAATCACTCGACTTTAGTGCGCTGCGCGGATTAATTTTGCCCCTTAAATAACACTCGCCTTTATTGCTCTATTAGGCACGAAAACACAGATAAAACCTACCGCTATTAAATATAACACACGACTATCAAATATAACACACCACAACTAATTCTTAGGCTTTATTATGGCCTAGTCATCAATCTTTTTCTTTGTCAGACTTTTCACATCCCAGCATGCTGTGCGCACATCGAAAATATATGGGCGATAAATATGCCCTGAACATGAAGGGGGAAGCCGGGGTGTCTTACATGAAGGGGGAAGCCGGGGTGTCTTTACGGCCCCATCACATAATGAAAACGCTCCCTTCTTGGTGTGTATAATGGAACATTTTATGCTCAACATGGAGGCCCATTTTGTGCAACTTCTAGTACGTAGTTATTTAATTTCTTAAGGACTAAAGATGTTTAAACGGAAAGGTATAGATATTTCAACAACGGGAATGTTACTTTAGAGGTAGGTGCAAAGACTTCCTCGAATAGTAGTTTAGTTAAAGAGAAAGATCGTGTAAAATGCCATCTAATATCAGGGTAGTCCCCAATTTAGTTAGTTAAAGTCTGCATAGATTTAAATGCATTTTGCTACCTAAATAATTATTATATAGATCGGTAGAGAAAAATCCCTAGAATAATTTAAGCTTTAAATAATCGAAATCGGCCCAGAATTAAGAAAGATAATGAATATTAAAGATTTTGCACATTGAACAGAAGGCAAAAATACGCACCAGTTTTAGATTTCTAACACCGTATTTTTCCCCATGCTGTCCGAGACGGGGGAGCGGTAGTATATAAGTCCTTGAACTTGGCTGAATTGAGGCCACAACTTTTTCAAAAAAACAAGCTGAACAGAAGAGAGCGGTAAAAGTGTTACTGTCATATACTTTGCCACTGCATCTGCATAGTAGACCTAGATGCCCATTAACAGCCTGTTACAGCTTGTGTGTATTGCCTGAGGGTAAGAAAGATATATATAGATATGTATATATAATTATGTAATTTTCTTGTGATTAATCCACTTGTGCGTTAGAAAGGTGTGGTATGTGTTAAGAAATATTACAGGACGAGTGTGCTGCCGGCTGGAACGCAAGCATGTGTTGACTTTTAGAGACGAAAGCCAGCATTGTGAAATGTGTAGAATAATTGAGAATGATGGCAAAAATACGACTGTAAGTTTGATAATGTATTTGAAGGAGTATTTCTTAAAGGAATGATATTTATCAGGAACCTAAGAAAGAATTGACAGGAATTGTTGTAATGAATCGATCAAGGTGTTACTTAGTAGTTTATACTAGACTAAATCATTGCATGGAAGCGGATCATGGACAAATGGATCTAACTTATGATTTATAAGGAAAGTGTAACCATATTGAACTAGCTGTGAGTGGTACTGAGGTAAATTGTTCTGTGCAAATGTTAGCACAATGTCGGACAATGTTTGTTACGTCCATTGTGTGTGTGGACAGAATAGTGCTGGACCATACAGGGGTTGTGATTATTTGTATTCCAGGTGTTATCCTGCAACTATCAAGATTGTACGAGACATCCACTTCTGTGGAACTCCGTTCTGCGAACGTTCTTGAGGTTCATAGAACTAGCCACCCTGTTTTCCCGGCCTGGAAATCCAGAACATTGTGTGATCATGGCTAGAGTCTGATGCATCTCAACTTAACAGATAAGTGGAAACGAAATTCCACTGTTCAGCCTATCCAGAGACTTTATATATATATATATATATATATATATATATATATATATATATATATATATCTATATATATATATATATATATATATATATATAATATATATATATATATTTAATATATATTATAATATATATATATATATAATATATATACTTATATATATATATATAAGAAATAAAAATACAAATAACACAAACTTAGTGAGTGATGACTCATGAAGGACATTATTAAACTGACTACTAACTTCACAGTCCAGCGAAAGTGATAACTATATGTGAAATATATAATTGATACTTGAAATATAAATATATCATAGTGAACTATTTTGAAAATTGACATTCCATGTTTATTTATTTTATTTTGTAAAAACATTTGAATTCTTTATAAGTTACCTAACCGAAAAGATAAACGGAATAGGATCAATAAATTGTAAATATGTACAATCAGTCTTGCTGAATTATTTAAACTGAGTTAAAGTTCTGGTTGATATATAATTACATATTTAATTAATTAATTAATCCCCAAGCAGAGTCAATACAAATATAATAACCATTATTCAAGGGAGCATCTGGAGAGGTAGCCCATAGACATTCAGGAACAAACACTATCATCATACCTGAAGGTTTATAGAGCTTGATCCTACCTTTGATTGTCGATACACCCTTGCTCCTTTCAGAGAAGGGGGTATTTCTTGTAAGACCAGTCTCTTATCTGGCACTATCCTGGTATCATCTGATACATCTTTTTGTCCAGGATATCTTACATCTTAATAACATCTGAACCTCTCGCAATAATATCATCATGACTCCATGCATTGACATTCAGTTACTTGCACTTTTGGCAGATTATAGACGTCTGGTATGGATTTGCAGCAATAAAGCCGTCAATGAACAAAGGATTTTTTAAACTCAAAACGTTTTCTAAATATATTCACACAGAAAACAAAACACTTTAAATCATTCCACGTAGTTTTCAGATAAGACAAGCACCCTCAACCTTGGTACATATTGCGACATTAGATTTATTTTTATGAAAACAAAAACAAGTATTGGTAGCGAATGTATGTATGTTTATACTTAAGTGTGTATATGTATGTGTGCTTAGGCTTGTATCAACGCATGTTTTTGTCCTTGTATTTGCAGTTACATTTCTTTATAATTTTGATAACTGAATTGTAATGTCCGTTATGTCAAATATTTTCATTTGCATTGTAAACAAATTTACTGTTGAGAATAAAAAAATGTATCTTCAAATACAGAATCAGCTGCCTGGCATTGCCACAACATACAAATTCGTTGGCAATGTCATAGAAGATAACTTATTAGTTCACATGTTAATAATGCAAAATATTCAATTTAAAGGCACAACTTACGCCAATATTTAGGCTCATAGACTGCTGGCTCAGAGAAATAGTTTAAGGCAGCTTGACGATGTCTCTTACACGTGGTCTGGGGTGTTGTTATTTTAGCAATACGTTCCCACTTTGACTTTGTGTTAAAGTTTCCTCAGATTCAAGTTTTCCGTGTTCAAATTGTAAGGTTTTCCTGGGCTCTAAGTCCTCAAGATGCTTAAATAAGGCACGGACTGGTGAATGAAATCTGTTGCTATTCTTAACTCTGGAAAGGTCTGGTTGTCTTCTTTGCGCAAGGTGAATTTTCACAGTGTTCTAATCAACTAAAGTGTCAGGTTATATTACACTTCGCTCCCACCGCAGTACTTTGTTAAGATTTAGGAAGGGTCCAATTAGAAATGTTGTTCCTATGTTTCGAATGCCCTCCAATCGTTTCAAAACCTGTGTGTTTTGGTGGGGTGATTCAAAATATTTCCACAAGGAAATTTATGTGCGTTGTCGTAAATTTATTTTGAGAGAAAGAGTCTTAGAAATAGTGGTCCTTTTTAGAGTAGAGAATGGTGGTGAAAACTCAGTGATAGAAAGGTAGAGAGTAAATAGTTGCTTCGCAGAGTGCTGGGGAGAGTAAGGACAGACTTATTTACGACAAATCGTTCCTCTCAATCTTCTCTTCACTCTCCTGGTCAAACAATTATTTGCCAGTTTCCAGACACACACCTGCGCTCACACCGATTAGGTGCTTCAAACACACAGACGCACGTGAATACAAACTATATTAAATAGATAGGGGAAATTTTGGGCTTTGGGTATTCCAACACAGTACTAAATAAGTTTATAAGGTTTATTATCATTTAAAACGATCACAACAACTATCATGTGTTACAGAAAAATTATCATATGTACAGAAAATACAAATAACAAGGTGAGGGGGGGTGAAGAAGATTGGTATCTACTAAGCCCTTCCCGCTTGTATTAGACAAAGATAAACCCTGTCCAAAGATAGATAGTTATCAGGAACATAGGTAATGTAACCCAACACTGAATTTAATTACTCTGAAAGAGGTGTTACAATATTAGGTATGGGTGGTAGACAAAAATCCTATTATTCCCAATTGTTCTTCCCTTTACTAAGCAAATGAAAGGTGGGGGGGGGGGGGGGGTAAACAGAGTTAACAAAATATCCCACCTAAAGGAACAATGCAGGGTATAAAGAAAATGTATTACCCGGTAGGCAAGTTAACAAATGGTTTGCAAAAATTAATCTCCTGTCATTCATGCACGCGCGTGAGGATCCACACTCATATACTCACACACACTACCGATTGCAGCATCAGACAATCCATAGAATTATATAAACAGCAATTACACTCTTGACATATGAAAGTGTCTGGTACTTCGATGTCCCGCCCCAGATGTAGCGAGGTTTGCTGATAGCAAATATTCCCACTTATCGCCGGACTTGAAGCCTAAGAGTTCTTGTGTTTTATTATATAAAAAGGAGTCTATGGGATGGCACTGACACAACTCAACACAGGGGTGAGGATGGAGTGGTCTCTTTAATTTCGCTGTTGGAGGTAAAATTCCTTCAAGGCGTGATGATAGCAACTGACCGGTAGGTTTTAAATCTAGTTAGGAAAAACTAGGCCCAGTCACAGTTCAGGTAAATATGTACTCTCTCACAGTAGGGCAGTAAATAAAATATCGCTACTGGCACTGTTCATCATCCAGTTTATCTTACAGATTGTAATTTAATTTGATGGTTTCTTTTAAATATTCTTGGGTAGGCTTTCTTTCATGTAATTATGATAGCTAGGCCGCATTTGACCGCCGCAAGATTAAATTTAAAATGTTTCATCAATATGTCTGGAAGTTTTAAGATGTATGATTTCTTTATTGCTGGGATCGCAGGTTACGATCACTCTGTATGAAAGAAAAAAACATGTAATATACCGAAAAATCAAATAACATTCTAAAGCGCGATGAATTTCCCGTTAAGACTATAAATATACACTCGCGTATTTAATTATATATTTAAGAAGACACTTCGCGAGTTTAAATGGTTAAAACACACATCTATATATATGACTTAACTCAATTAGTTATAAATTCCTTCGCGACTTTTAAAAGTTAATTTAAGCATTTAAGCATCTATTATCTTTTGAAATAATATAATAGATATATCATTACATTTACACCTGGAACTATTGAGATGGTTTAATTTAATAGATTTAAATTAACACAAAATCCAGTGAAAAAGAATGAATGAACTAGACCACTGATCACTTTACACAATTATATTTTACCGTTTTGCACAGAATAGAATTCACTGCAAATATATATGAAAATCCAGGGGAAAATCTAACACGATTTCAAATATAGCTAGTGCTTCTGTCAAGGTCTGGCCAACGAGTGATAAAATGCATTTCTTCATGGTCTGTATATATCTAAAATCGAATGTAAGATGAGTGGGACATGTTAGAATTTGACACCTTTTTAGATCTCAGGAGACTTTCGGGGATCTGACCGCCAGACTAAAGAGAGATGCCGCCCCTGGTCTTCTGTATCTCCGCTCGCTGCATGCGCGTCGGCTTTCCCGTTCGCTCCCACAGCGATCGGTTCTGTGGTTAATACCGAGATGCGAAATACCGGCAGGAAACTTGCGTCGTTCGTTTCAGGGACCCCTACTGCCTTTTTGATAGCGTGTCGCTAGGCTTTCCTGAGATCCCCCCCCCCGTGTCTTTGATCGTGGTCGCTACTATCGTTTGATGCTGGCAACGCCCCCCACTGGCCAAGTTAATGAAAATAACTGCATATGATTGCTCAAGAGATATCCGTGGGCGTGATTTAACCTCTCCTTAAATCAATGCGATGACCAGAATGAACGGTAAATAAACTGTCCACATATTAATCAGCAAACGTGTTGACCATCTGCGTGAAAAGGTTGCATAGCTAATGAGTCCAGGTGAAAAAATATCCCGTTTGACGAAAAGTTACCACAATATTCGGGGGCACTGATGCTATCCGAAGGGGTCGTTACTAAGGGTCGTATCATATCATCCAACAATTCAGGGGTACCGATGTTATGAGAGGGTTCTTACCATCATCTAACAAATTCAGGGACGGCTGAGTTGTCTGTCACAATCGTCCCCTCTTTTGAGACAGGAAAACATCTTTTCATGTTTGATTTATGACAATGAAGCTGCCCTGATCGGTAGCTTTAGGATGATTGGTATCTTCAACTTCCTCCTCTTCCTCCGTAGTCCAGTTTCTACTCAGGAAATCCGCCCTGACATTCTGTCTTCCCGGAATGTATTCCACTTTGAAAGAATAAACGCTTAAAAGAAGGGCCCAACATATGATCCTTGCGTTAAATTCTTTATTGGCACCAAGCGCGGTCTGTTTGCACCGTGAAAGATGTACCATAGAGAAACTCATGATGGCATCTGATACCGTCAATCAGAGCGAGACATTCTCTTTCAACTACGCTGTAGTTCCGTTCAGCTTTATTTAATTTCTGATTGCCATAGGCAGCTGGAAATAGCATGTTCAGGTCACTGTCCTCGGCTTTAAGCAGTGTTGACCCGATGCCCTGACCTGACGCGTCGACGCGCAGTACAAAAGGTTTCTTGAGGTCAGGCAACCTTAAAATGGGGTATGCAGACAACTGCCCTTTCAAAGTGCTGTACGCGTGTTCGCACTTTTGATCCCATATTACCTTATCAGGACAACCTTTCTTTGTGAGGTCAGTCAGAGGTGCCGTCAGTCCGTTGAAGTTCTGGATGTATTTCTGATAACATGCACATAGTGATAGGAAGGAACGTACGTCTTTCTTCGTTCGGGGTCTTTTGGCTGCAGCTATTTTCTCCACGTTCTTCTGAACAGGCCAACTACAGCCGTGAGAAATAGTATGCCCCAGGAAGTCCAACTGTTCCAACCCGATGAGACATTTCCTAGGTCTGGCTGTGAGACCAGTTTCCTGTAGTCTCCTGAGGAGCATAGCAACCGTAGCAATATGTTCTTCGTAGGTTTCCGATGCAATTAATATGTCATCCATGAAATTATGGATATGGGGACTTTGCAAAGGTTCTAGAAGCTTCCTCATCATCCTGTTGAACACTCCTGGTGCGTTATGCAATCCGAACGGCATCACATTAAATGTGTAATGTCCTTCACTAGTGCTGAAAGCTAACAAAGGTTTAATTTCCTCCTTGACTGGTATTTGATAATAACCTTTACTGAGGTCAATCTTGGAGAAAATCTTTGCTTTGCTGAGCTTGGTGAACAACTCAGAAACAGTTTGGAGAGGTTCGGGCTGGAATTCCGTAACAGCGTTTAGCAGCCGGTAATCGATACACAGCCGAACTTCCTTATTGGGCTTCTGCAACAGCACTACACTCGAACTGTAAGGAGATGTAGACTCACTGATAATTCCTGCCTGACGCAGCTTGTCTATTTCTCCGCGAAGTGCATCAGCTTTAGCGTACGGGATGGGGTAAACTCTGGTTCGAACAGGGGTCTCGTTTGTTAATTTCATATCAAATTCGATGAGATTTGTTCGACCAGGTGCATCCGTTAAGACTGCACTGTACTGTTTTAGTAGCGCCCTGGTTTCTGTTTGTTGTTCTGGTGAGAGATTGTCGCCGAACTTGACATCTTTAAAGGATTCTGTGGGTTGCAATGGGTACTCCATGCAACCATCATCATCTTCCTCGTCTTCCGTTGCTATTGCGACAGCCAGGAGATGCTCGGAGGATGGCACCGGTCTTTCCAAATATTTCTTAAGCAGATTTATGTGGAAGACCTTCTTTCCTTTGATGGAGATCTTGTAATTGGTACGTGAGATCTTTTTAAGGACGGTAAACGGCCCTTGCCATCCGATGTGAAGTTTATTGCTTCCATTTGGAAGTAGCAACAAAACTTTCTCCCCTGGTTGTAGTTATATCTCTTTTGCAGCTTTGTTGTATCTTTTAGCATGTTTAGCGCGGGCTTTCTTAAGGTTGGTTGTAGCTAGATCCCATCCTAGCTTCAGCCTTTCCTTGAGCTCAGATACATACTTGCTTGCAGAGACGACTGTCTCGTCAGCCTTTTGGTCTGTCAGGGACCGAAGTAAGGCTTATAGTGGCCCCTTTATAGGTCTGCCAAATAAAAGTGTAGCAGGCGGGAATCCCGTAGACGCTTAAGGTACCTCTCGGTAGGCGAATAAGGCAGCCGATATATATAGGTCCCAGTCTTCCGGTTTCTCCTGACCCAGCTTACGTAACATGGTGGTGAGGCTGCCATTAAAATGTTCTACGAGCCCATTTCCGGCCGGATGGTAGGGATTTGTGTGGATATGTTTGGCCCTCAAGATCTTAAAGATCTCCTCCATTAACAGGCTACGGAATTGGGATCCATTGTCCGTCAAAACTTGTTGAGGGAATCCCAACCGTGTAAAGATTTGCACGAGGGCTTCTGCGACATGCTTGGAATCTATGCATGTTAGCGGTACAGCTTCGGCCCACATTGTGCAAGTGTCGACTAAGGTCAGGATGAACCTGTTCCTTCTTTTGGTCCTTTCCAGGGGTCCAATGATGTCGACAGCAACCCGTTCAAATGGAGTACCCACTATTGGCATTTGCCCCATAGGTACTGGGAGTGTCAAGTGCTTGGGTGCGACCCGTTGGCACTGGGCGCAGGATTTAACGTACCTGATAATGTCAGGGTTCATTTCTGGCCACCAATAGTGGTTTTTTATTCGCTCAATAGTGGCGTTTTGTCCCATATGTCCGCTAAAGGGAAGAGAGTGCCCCATTTCTAAGATCTGGCTTCTGTACTGCGTCGGTACTAGGAGCTGGTTATTTCCCGTGTCCGGGTTGCCTGTTCTACGATACAATACGCCATCCTTAGAAAAGATGTCTCCGTTGTGTCTGGGGTCCTTAGCCATGGGCAGTTTTCTAAAGCAGAGCTCCAGAGTAGGGTCCTTTTGTTGCGCCTCCTTCAGTTCATTCGGCAACAAATTTAGCGCAGGCTCTCTCTCCTTCTTGGTTTGCCCTCTTGTGGTTACCGCTGCCACAATCGGCTCCTTTGGTCTCCCAATAAACACGTATCTACATCCCAGGATAACTGGGTAGATCGGATCATCCATTATGGCCGCTTTAATAACACCTCTGACAAAATCAGAGTGTATCTCTACCAGTGCGATAGGAAGCGTCCTGGGTGCATCACTCCTGAAAACTCCACTAAGTTTGACGGTTTCTTCTGTCTCCTGACCTGGTTTGACTAGGTGTCTGGCGACAATACAACTAAAGCTTAGTCCAGTGTCAAAGAGACATGTAGTTGAGGTACTATTCAAAATTACAGTTCCTCGCGTTGAGGGTCGGTCCCCCTCAGGTTGAGAATCACTGACATTGACTCTAACTGGCGAGGCTGTATGCAGGCATCCGATGCGGTTAGGCCCGGTTTGCTTGCCCTGATCAGACGTTCCTGATGTAGGGGTCTTCCCTTTTCTTGACCTTGGTGGCCGCGCTGCCACGTAGGCTTGGTGGGTTGATCAGAATTATTTTTTGGGGAAAATCGGGTTTTGTAGAATTTCGATTTTTCCTGGGGAGGTCTCTGGGTATTATTTTCTCGTTGGTTATAATTCTGAGAGGAATTTGAGGAATAGGATGACTGCTCTAGATTTTGTTTACGAGATGGTTCATCTGTGGGTTTACGTTTAGTGCTGGGAAGTTCGGGCATTGCATTGGTATAGCGTTCTGCCTTATTGAGGATGTCCTCAAGCCTGACTGCGCCCTGTTCAGCCAAAAATCTACGGGTTTCGTTTGACAAAGTTGACTTTATCTGTTCCACAAGAACAAGTTCAAGTAGTCCCTCATATGTAAGAGGTAGGTCAGATAATTCAATGCACTTTGTCAAATAGCCCGTGAGACGTGAAGAGAACTGCGGAAATGTTTCCGTGCTCTCTTTCCGGCTGTTTCTGATCATTTGCAGAAATTTTTGGGCGGTCATCTCAAACCGCTCTAGCAAGGCCTTTTCCAGCATGTCGTAATCATGTTGGTTGGTTCCCAGCTTTGTGTACACGTCATACGCATTACCTTTCAACGCAGTTGAGAGTTTAAGTGCCCAACGGGAACTCTCTAACCCATACAGATTTGCGAGCCTCTTGAATTTCTCTAGGAAGGTGTCAATTTTTTCATTGGGGCTAGGAAAAGACTTTAAAGCAAAAGACATCGCAGTTAATTGGGCAGATTGAGTGCTGGAGAGATCCATTGACTGAGACTGGGGCGAAGACGGCTCTCCGTTATTTGAAGTAGAGGCGCCCCGACTCTCTAAAGCCTGAAGCGCCAGTTCGTGCTGTCTTTCCCTGTCTCTCTCTCTGTACATGCGAGCTTCTATCTCTTCCTCAATTTTCTTCTGCTCCAATTGACGATCGCCCGCTACATTCTTCCTAGCTTCTGCCCTCTCTTCCTCCGCGTCATACCTTTCAAGTTCCCTGTTGACAAACAGGTTCGCGGCTTCTCCTTCTAATTCTGAGTCCTTCGCCTCCTGTCTCAAAATGGATCTCATCCTAATTCTGTCTGCCATGCCAAAGAACTGGATGCTTCTAAGACTAGAGAATAGTAAGAAAGAACAAGAAGAGTGAAAAAACTCAAAGCCGCTACGAGAAAAAACACAAAGTATAAATTTACTTGTGTTACCTCCTACTTTGTAATGTGCAAACTTATCGCTGCTATTATTGTCACTTAAGACTTTTAACGCAAGCGACTATGCCACGTTAAAATGCTAAGTTACACTAGAAAAAAATCTACTTTTACTAACAGTAGAGAAAGATTTATATTAAAACAATTTAAAAGGAAAAAAAAATTTCTCCCTATAATTTTAATTCTCCGTCCCAAAACTCCGCCCCTGAAGTCAGTTTATGAGAAGAGACGTGTTAACTAGACTTAAAGAAGTCAGAACACGGCGCCTTTAGCTAAACTCAACTCTTTTTAACTTCAAAAACCTTTAGTGACTGTAAAAACAATCACGCAATCCCAGCAAATCTTATAAAGAAAAACTTTAATTTTATCTGCCAGAGGATAATTTAGCTAACTGAATTTATGATTATCCGTACTTTCTACTGCTGTGGAAAGAAAACAACCTGTAAATATGCTGTGTGGACGACCCAAATACTAAAAGGCGTTGTCTAGGGGTGTAATTAATTATTTATTTATTTCCCTAATTCACAAAGACATATCATTCACACTCTATCTAGTTAGACCCAGACTTAATCAGATTCAAAAATATCTTTATCCCGGCGAGCCAGCCAAATATTGTGGTAAATTTATTTTGAGAGAAAGAGTCTTAGAAATAGTGGTCCTTTTTAGAGTGGAGAATGGTGGTGAAAACTCAGTGATAGAAAGGTAGAGAGTAAATAGTTGCTTCACAGAGTGCTGGGGAGAGTAAGGACAGACTTATTTACGACAAATCGTTCCTCTCAATCTTCTCTTCACTCTCCTGGTCAAACAATTATTTGCCAGTTTCCAGACACACACCTGCGCTCACACCGATTTGGTGCTTCAAACACACAGACGCACGTGAATACAAACTATATTAAACAGATAGGGGAAATTTTGGGCTTTGGGTATTCCAACACAGTACTAAATAAGTTTATAAGGTTTATTATCATTTAAAACAATCACAACAACTATCATGTGTTACAGAAAAATTATCATAAGTACAGAAAATACAAATAACAAGGTGAGGGGGGGGGTGAAGAAGATTGGTATCTACTAAGCCCTTCCCGCTTGTATTAGACAAAGATAAACCCAGTCCAAAGATAGATAGTTATCAGGAACATAGGTAATGTAACCCAACAGTGAATTTAATTACTCTGAAAGAGGTGTTACAATATTAGGTATGTGTGGTAGACAAAAATCCTGTTATTCCCAATTGTTCTTCCCTTTACTAAGCAAATGAAAATAGGGGGGGGGGTGTTAAACAGAGTTAACAAAATATCCCACCTTAAGGAGCAATGCAGGGTATACAGAAAATGTATTAACCGGTAGGCAAGTTAACAAATGGTTTGCAAAAATTAATCTCCTGTCATTCATGCACGCGCGTGAGGATCCACACTCATATACTCACACACACTTACCGATTGCAGCATCAGACAATCCATAGAATTATATAAACAGCAATTACACTCTTGACATATGAAAGTGTCTGGTACTTCGATGTCCCGCCCCAGATGTAGCGAGGTTTGCTGATAGCAAATATTCCCACTTATCGCCGGACTTGAAGCCTAAGAGTTCTTGTGTTTTATTATATAAAAAGGAGTCTATGGGATGGCACTGACACAATTCAATACAGGGGTGAGGATGGAGTGGTCTCTTTAATTTCGCTGTTGGAGGTAAAATTCCTTCAAGGCGTGACGATAGCAACTGACCGGTAGGTTTTAAATCTAGTTAGGAAAAACTAGGCCCAGTCACAGTTCAGGTAAATATGTACTCTCTCACAGTAGGGCAGTAAATAAAATATCGCTACTGGCACTGTTCATCATCCAGTTTATCTTACAGATTGTAATTTAATTTGATGGTTTCTTTTAAATATTCTTGGGTAGGCTTTCTTTCATGTAATTATGATAGCTAGGCCGCATCGGACCGCCACAAGATTAAATTTAAAATGTTTCATCAATATGTCTGGAAGTTTTAAGATGTATGATTTCTTTATTGCTGGGATCGCAGGTTACGATCACTCTGTATGAAAGAAAAAAACATGTAATATACCGAAAAATCAAATAACATTCTAAAGCGCGATGAATTTCCTGTTAAGACTATAAATATACACTCGCGTATTTAATTATATATTTAAGAAGACACTTCGCGAGTTTAAATGGTTAAAACACACATCTATATATATGACTTAACTCAATTAGTTATAAATTCCTTCGCGACTTTTAAAAGTTAATTTAAGCATTTAAGCATCTATTATCTTTTGAAATAATGTAATAGATATATCATTACATTTACACCTGGAACTATTGAGATGGTTTAATTTAATAGATTTAAATTAACACAAAATCCAGTGAAATAGAATGAATGAACTAGACCACTGATCACTTTACACAATTATATTTTACCGTTTTGCACAGAATAGAATTCACTGCAAATATATATGAAAATCCAGGGGAAAATCTAACACGATTTCAAATATAGCTAGTTCTTCTGTCAAGGTCTGGCCAACGAGTGATAAAATGCATTTCTTCATGGTCTGTATATATCTAAAATGGAATGTAAGATGAGTGGGACATGTTAGAATTTGACACCTTTTTAGATCTCAGGAGACTTTCGGGGATCTGACCGCCAGACTAAAGAGAGATGCCGCCCCTGGTCTTCTGTATCTCCGCTCGCTGCATGCGCGTCGGCTTTCCCGTTCGCTTCCACTGCGATCGGTTCTGTGGTTAACACCGAGATGCGAAATACCGGCAGGAAACTTGCGTCGTTCGTTTCAGGGACCACTACTGCCTTTTTGATAGCGTGTCGCTAGTCTTTCCTGAGATCCCCCCCCCCCCCCGTGTCTTTGATCGTGGTCGCTACTATCGTTTGATGCTGGCAACGCCCCCCACAGGCCAAGTTAATGAAAATAACTGCATATGATTGCTCAAGAGATATCCGTGGGCGTGATTTAACCTCTCCTTAAATCAATGCGATGACCAGAATGAACGGTAGATAAACTGTCCACATATTAATCAGCAAACGTGTTGACCATCTGCGTGGAAAGGTTGCATAGCTAATGAGTCCAGGTGAAAAAATATCCCGTTTGACGAAAAGTTACCACAATATTCGGGGGCACTGATGCTATCCGAAGGGGTCGTTACGAAGGGTCGTACCATATCATCCAACAATTCAGGGGTACCGATGTTATGAGAGGGTTCTTACCATCATCTAACAAATTCAGGGACGGCTGAGTTGTCTGTCACATGCGTTAATGCAAAGGTCATGTCTTCCAAATATGGAAGTAAGATTTCTGTACTATTTACAAATACAACTCCTTATTTTTATATAAAGTAATATGTTCGTAATGAGTCGTACAGGAAGCGATTATGTCATATCGAGTCTGCTGAATGCTTGCCAGCCGGTCGATATTTTATCTCCTGGCATTCCCAAGTAAACACAATTCGTCGTATTACCATCTGGATAAGAAAGTCACACTCGCCTTGTCAGCGATTAAACAAATTCGCTGGGCGATTTTTTATGTGAGACAGGGGGTTTGGTATACGAGAATATTTATCACAGGATATTCGATTAATGTTGCATCATCCGCCTACTCTTAACAATGTCAAGCGGGCAAACAAACATGAAGACTTATTACGGTAGGGAGTGTACGATGATTTGAAAATAGTAATTATCTGCTTGACAGCAGAGAAAGGAAAAGTGCCAACCACTGAAATGTTCACGTAATCAGTACTCACAACAAATAAAACTGACTACTGTCGGCGAGGAGAAGAGATTGACCCAATAATTCCGTCACATGGGGATCTTCCCGACCACATCAATATTAATAGAATGTGTGATTCCTGTATACACACGTTGCGATCCTCGCCGGTGCTGTGGAGTTCGTGCAATGAGCTGAGATCCCCCTTGTGTGATCTAAGAGAGGAGCACTTATGCAGTGTGCAATAAAGATGTTCCTTAAATCCAAACCAAACCACCTACACGCGTTTTGATTTTAAGCGCCTGCAGTATCCTGTGCGGTTTGCATTTGTCATGACTATAAACAAGACCCAGTGACAGCTTTTCACACGGGTAGCTAATATGGTGCTCCAGAGTGGGCACACCAAGGAATTATTTCACTTTCGCTCCTGACGGCAACATCAAAAATGTTGTTTGTCAAGGATCGTTAATTATGTTGCAATATTAAATGTAGAAAATAACAGTACGTAAATGTGTACGATGTGATCAGTTATATTGATTGTCATTTATGGGCATTTAAAAAACACAGAATAAAAATTAATCAAAATATCGTAAAAAGGAAAAGGTAAAGGATCCCGTTACACGCCTATTGAGGCATATTGGGAATATGGTGTTAGGCCCGTATTTTCTTGACCATCATATCGGCACACTAGGGGGATGTGGTCAGCATCACGCCGGCCGTCTTAACCTTCCCAGAGTTGTTCTGGTACCCAATTCATGAGGCTGGGTCGACCCCGGACATCTCGTAGTTTGACTTTTATATTTTCAGAAGTTATACAAACCGCCATTAGAAAATCCGGGTACATACAGCTAGGGTGTACTTGAATGTTGATAGATAGATAGAACGAACGAACGAACGAACTTTATTTTCGAAGTGTAAAGAATCGGGCGCGCAGGCCCGTCTAACATTCTGCCCTTCCACTCTCATTAATCTTGCATACTATATCCTTTCATTCCCACGTGATGTTTTAAGCATTAATTTAAAGGCATGCAACATTATAAAGTTACCATGACAGCATTCATTTACAGTATGCAATCATAATAAAAAAATGAGTAGGTTTTCTTTTTTGAAACAAACAAGCTAGTAATTGGGGGAAAAAGTAATAATAAAATAACATAAATAAAACAATAAATAAAAATAAATAAATTCTGTATACCGAAACTCACTCATGCGGTCAATCCGTCTACAATTAATCTGTATGACAGATAGATAGATAGATAGATAGATAGATAGATAGATAGATAGATAGATAGATAGATAGATAGATAGATAGATAGATAGATAGATAGATAGATAGATAGATGGATGGATGGATGGATGGATGGACGGACGGACGGACGGACGGACAGACTGACTGACAGACAGACAGACAGACAGACAGACAGACAGACAGACAGACAGACAGACAGACAGACAGACAGACAGACAGACAGATAGATAGATAGATAGATAGATAGATAGATAGATAGATAGATAGATAGATAGATAGATAGATAGATAGATAGATAGATAGATAGATAGATAGATAGATAGATAGATAGATAGATAGATAGATAGACGGACGGACAGACAGACAGATAGATAGAACGAAGGAACGAACTTTATTTTCAAAGGGTTAAGAATTGGGCACGCAGGCCCGTCTTACATTCTGCCCTTCCTCTCTCTGTCATCTTGCATACTGTATCCTTTCAATCGCACATGTATTTTGAGCATCATTTAAGCATACAACATTATCAAGGTAAAATAATAACATACATTTGTAATATCCAGTCATAATCAAATTAATGTATGTTAAAAAAATAATAGAAAAAAAAATAATTAATTAATTTTAAAAAAAAACCAAAAAGAAACATATAAACAAACATAATCTAAACCATTCATACAGTAAATTAGACATCATTTGAAACATAATCAGTGTAGCAAGTGTAATTTGCTGGAGAGGTTATGATGTTATAAGAAAGAAAGATTGCAGTGTATGTGTCAACCGTGTGAGGTCAAGCTATGTAAGACCCTGATTCTAATAGTTGATGAAAATGATGATGAGTATCAGGGTACCTAACGCTACCTCTCTAGATCTCACACGTTGATATATTTTATTTCTAGTGTGTGGTGTTTGATGTGGCTAGTGTCTAGGGAATGCAATGAAATGATGATACATCAAAACAAGATACTACAACACACTAATAGTAAAGTAATAAGTCTGTGGTTTAAGTTTTTCTTTGAAAATGAATTTTTTTGGGTACAATTTTAATCTGCCTGTCCTGCCATCTCTTTTGGACAGGTCTTTGAAAATGAGGAAAATATATTTTACACCAAATGATTAACTAAAGAAATGGGACTCTTTGTCCAATAAGAATAATAATAATATATTGTTTCTGTAGGTGTATTCACAGACTGTTAGTTAGTACCTAGTAGTGAAAGTCATTATAGGAGGAGCTGTTGTTATCATCACGCCCCCTATCTGTAAAGTTAATTTTTGGGAAAAACACTTTATTCAGATGAACTGTCAGATGTTCCGGCTAATGGCACATCACCTTTTTCTTGTTATGTGGATGAAAATGTCCAACACTTCTCTGCAGATAATATGTCAACACACAGAAGCTCCTTCTGGTTAATTGACGACAATATAAACTTTCAATGAAGACTGTTGGTCTTCAGAAATTTTCATCAGGTTTCCTGTCACCGACTGGTAACAGGAAATAAAACCCACAAATTCAATGAAATATAACACAAGTGACGATGACTGGCGAATATGGCCTCAGTTTCTCTGCCGTTGTTCAGACTGTTAATTTTATTTATTTATTTTACAATTAACACTTCTAGTCTTATCGTACTTGGATACAGAATATTTTCTATACAAATGGCCACGAGCCTTCCAAGTTTTTGCTAATATCTATTTGGACTGGCCAATGAAATCAGGCGACTACCAAATTTTGAATTTATTTTTGAAAAGCAAAAACAAAACCCCAAACATACTATGAGTCTCGTAGTCCATTGGTCAGTCTGCCTTAGTTATTCATTCATTCATAACCCTCCACTCCCAAAGGAGCATAGGCCTTCAACAAACACATGCCAAGTCCTCCTGTCCCGTGCCATCATCTCAAGTTCTTTCCATGTTCTCCTCATCATTTTCACCTCTGTTTCCAACTCTCTTCTCCATGTACTTCTTGGTCTTCCTCTGCCTCTCTTGCCCTGGAGGTTCCAGAACAAGGACTGCCTTGTAATGCTATCAACAGGTTTCCTCAGTGTGTGTCCTATCCATCGCCATCGTCTTCTTCTCATCTCTTGTTCCACTGGCACTTGAATAGTTCTTGTCATCAGTTCCACGTTGGTAACCTTGTCATACCATTTTAATCCCTCTATTCTACGCAAGCACCCATTTATGAAAGTTTGTAGCTTTTTGGTTGTTGTCTTTGTTGTTCTCCATGTCTCCGAGCCATACAATAGGAGTGACTTCACATTTGAGTTGAAGATTCTTATTTTCGTGTTGGATCCGATTTCTCTTGATCTCCATATATTTCCCAATGCAATGAAAGCTCCTCTTGCCTTTTGTATTCTTATTTTGATATCGCTGTCTGTCCCTCCAACTTTGTCTATATTACTGCCAAGATATGTGTATGATTCTACATCTTGAATTGGTGTTTCTTCAACTTCAACCCTGTTATCATTACCTGCATTTATTATCATTATTTTTGTCTTTTCCCTGTGTATTTTCAGACCCAATTGCTGTGACCTCTCATCGAGTGTTTTCAATTTGTCCTGCATCTGATTACGGTTATGGGACAGAAGAGCCAAGTCATCAGAAAAATCCAGATCATCCAACTGCTTAGTCAGAGTCCACTGGATTCCATTTCTGTTGTGTGTTGTCGATGATCTCATAACCCAATCTATTGCCAGCAAGAAAAGAAATGGAGACAAGAGGCATCCCTGTCGCACTCCTGTTCTTATCCCAAACGGTTCTGTAAGCTGTCCTTCGTGAAGAACTCTGCATGTCATGTCTTCATATGTTTTCTTTATTAAATTAATGATCTTCAGGGGAACTCCATAATGCCTCATCAATTTCCAAAGTGATTCTCTGTCTACACTGTCAAATGCCTTTTCGTAGTCCACAAATCCGATGTATAGTGGGCCTTAGTTATGCCAATGCAAAAAGATGTCTAGTTTTTGGCTAACATTTTCCTGCCGCCCCCTTTACTCCTAAAGTCAACCAATCAGATTGAAACACTCCTATGCCTCTTTTTTCAAATTTGCGTCCCCAATGTTACCGATAAAATAAGCAAGAACGATAGTCTGTTCGTCACACTGTCCAAGAATATATAGTATTTCTACAATATTTTAGGTATTACTGGAGCGATTTTTGTTATTGAAACATATTATTGGTCAGAAGACTATAACCTATCAGCTGATATAAGTTTTATGTCAGTCTTTAGTGTCGTTAACAATTTCTTCTTTTTCCTTGCATTTTGGGTTTTCTTATATTTTATCACAATATCAATAAAATCTATCTTCTAATTTATTTAAAGGACTATGGAGGATTTTTATAGGTAATAATATTAACTCTATCCTTCCAAACTATCCTTTTCATTTTATAAAGAAAGTCAGTTTCACTTTTGGTATCGTTTTCCTTACTCCCCCCTTTCTCTCAATACTAATTTGAATCGTCGCTAACTGCATGTCTAGCCTAACGAAGTGGCGGGGTAACACGGAGTGACTTTTTTCACACCATAGTGCAAATTTTCAAACTCAAGGCTATTATGCGTCTAGATACAATACACTACCGTAGTTAATTTTTCTCTCACTCGATTACCCTCCCCCCTTTGTCTATTTCGTCTGTCGCTCCACTGAATGAAGGAAGTATTTGCATCGCGCAAACTGTTTCATGTTAATTTATTCTTCCCAAGACGGAGTGACGAAAACGCGGGCGGGTGTGGGATAGGCTTTCATTTTCTCTAGCGCAAACACTTTTTTAACATACGGTTAGCCTCGCGGCATCGGTGATGATGTCGGGCAATAAACACAGGCTTTATTTAGTTTTTCTTCTACTTTTTGACTCTTTATTTAAATATTAATGGAATTTTCATCTATTTGTATCACTGAACTCATCACACATCCCTCCTGTTAAGAACATGCACCCACGTGCTAGTTTAAAATCTGTGATACACATTAGATCAACTAACTCAACTACTCTATATGGATATTCTGGGTTTCTTCTGGAGGGTGTCTACTTAAAAAGTCCGCCCCAACATTTTGCGAACCCGGAATATATTCAATGGTGAACGAATATGGTTGTATGAGTAAAGACCACCTTAGCAAACGGGTATTCCCATGTTTTGCCTGGGCCAAGAATACTAACGGCTGATGGTCTGATTGGACCACAAAAATTCTACCATATAAATAAATCTGGAACTTCTTAATCGCCCAGACTAATGCAAGACATTCTTTTTCAATTGTAGAGTAGTTTTGTTCAGCTCTGTTTAACTTGCGACTGGCATAAGCGATTGGGTTTAATTCCCCATTTGGTGAAGAGGACCTCTGTAACAAAGTGGCCCCCAAGCCCACATTACTAGCGTCCGTTCTTACCACGAATTCCTGAGTCAAATCAGGTAATTTCAAAATCGGCCTACTAGTGAGTTTTTCTTTTCATTCATTATAAGCCAGTTCGCACTGTGCCGACCATTCAATCTTATCATGTTTTCCTTTACGAGTCAAATCTGTCAGAGGCGCACACACAGAATTAAAGTTTTTAATATATTTTTGATAAAAGCCACAAAGTGACACGAAAGATCGCCCATCTTTCTTGGTCTGTGGTCTGGGTGCACTCTGCAATTTCTCTAGATTCTTGGGGGTCAGGGGTCATGCTACCCTGGTGTACAGTATGTCCTAAGAATTCTAGTTCCTTACATCCTATACAACATGTCGTTGGTCTAGCAGTCAAGTTGGCCTCTATGAGTCTCTCAAACAGCATGTTCAAAGAGTTAACATGGTCCTCAAATGTTTCCGTCGCGATAAGAATGTCATCCATGAAATTAGAGATGCACGCATTTTTCAGCGGTTCCAACAGTTTTCGCATCATTCTGGAAAACACACTCGGCGCATTTTTCAACACAAACGGTAACATGTTGAATTCATAATGCCCTTCCGATGTGCTAAACGCCAGATAAGGTCGAATCTCAGGCTTCACTGGGATCTGGTAATACCCTTTACTGAGATCTACCTTGGAAAAATATTTTGCCTTATTCAGTCTGGCAAACAGTTGGTTAGTATCAGGTAATGGATCCACCTGACTTTCTGTGACAGCATTCAGTTTCCTGTAATCTATGCACAGTCTATGTTCCCCAGATTGTTTTCTCAACAAAACCACACTAGAGCTATAAGGAGATTCACTGTGGGAAATAATCCCTTCTTGTAACAAATAATCTATCTCCTCTTTCAAAGTTTTTCCTTTGCGAATGGGATAGAATAGGCCCTCATACAGATGTTTGTTGGGTCTAGTAGTTTCATATCATATTCCAACAAATTTGTGTGCCCCGGCTTATCCGTTATCACGTCTGTATGTTTCTCCAGAACCTTTTGAATCTTCTCCCTCTGTCCTTACCTGTGATTACCGAATTTCACCTGTACAAACGTTTCACTGGGTTTCAGTGGATATTCAAAAGAGGTGAGAGAATCATTCTTCATTTCGGTTGCTATGGCCAAGGTCATTAAGTGTGTTCCTTCCAAATTACTTCTTTCTTGGTATTTCTTTAGGAGGTTCACGTGACAGACTTTTCCCTTTCCCTTCTTGTCTATCTTATAGTTTGTTCTGGATACCTTTTCCAAAACTGTATATGGACCTTGCCATCCGATTTGAAGTTTATTGCTGCTACCGGGTAGTAGAAGAAGCACCTTCTCCCCTACAGCAAGCTCCCTATCCTTCGCTTTCTTATTGTAATATGCAGCGTGTTTCTTCCTGGCTTTTCTTATGTTATCATTTGCAATTTTCCAGCCAGTTTTAAGACGAGTGGTCAGCTCGTTCACATATTGATATGATGAGGTAACAGTCTCTTCTGCCTTCTCATCGGTCCACGTCCTCAACAAGGCTTCCAATGGACCTTTTATTGGCCTCCCAAATAATAGGGTTGCGGGTGCCATCCCGGTCGAATTATGTGGAACTTCCCGGTACGCAAACAACGCAGCGGGCAAATATTGGTCCCGTGTATCCGGTTTTTCATGTGCCAACTTCCTAAGGATAGAAATGAGAGTCCCATTGAACTTCTCTACCTGGCCGTTCCCTTGGGGGTGGTACGGACTACAATGGAAGTGCTTGGCTCGGAAGATCCTGAAAACTTCCTCAGTTAGTCTCCCCTTGAACTGTGATTCATTATCAGTCAAGATTTGGTGAGCGAAACCTAACCTAGTGAATATGGTGAGTAATGCCTCTGCCACATGTTTCGAGTCGATCGATGACAGGGCTACCGCCTCTCCCCACATAGAGCAAGTGACCACCAGAGTAAGGATGTATCTGTTCCTCCTCTTGGTACGTGTTAGAGGTCCCACAATATCCACTGCAACTCTTTCAAAAGGGGTTCCCACTATTGGCATCTCCCCTAGAGTTGCAGGTGCAGTCCAATGCTTTGGAGCTACCCTTTGACATTCTGGACAGGATTTTACATATCTCTTTATATCTTCCGTTATTCCTGGCCAGAAATAATGACAAGCTATACGCTGTCCTGTTGCGCTAATCCCCATGTGACCACTGAAAGGGATAGCATGTCCTAACTCCATTACCTTTTCCCTATATGAAGTGGGAAGGACCAGTTGTCCGTGACCATTTGAACCAGTTCCTGCCTTCCTATAGATCAGTTTATTCTTCATATGAAATTCTCCTTTATTAGGAGGGGTATGGCATTTTGGGAGTTTCTTAAAACACGGCTTCAGTGACCTATCTTCAGCCTGTGCCTTCCTCATCTTCTCTGGATGAGTATTTATAGGTTCATCTTCTTCCTTCTTCGACTGTGACCTGGTCTGCACTGTGGCCATAATCACAGGTCTCTTGGGAGTCCCCAAGAAGACATAACGACACCCCAATATCAGAGGGTACATGGTTTCGTTTATCACTGCTGCTTTGATTACTCCTTCTACATAGCGAGTTTTCACAGTTATCCTTGCGATGGGAAGTGTCATGGTTGCTACGTCCTTGGTTGCCGCTTGGATCTCCACGGTTTCTGTGGTGTATTGATCTGCGTGCACCAGGTGAGAACTCACAACAGAATCAAAATCTAATCCAGTATCATAAAGGCACCTTATGGTGACCCCATTACATACTACATCTTCACACACTGGGGGGTGAAAAGGTTCCTGCTGTTCCGTAGGTTTCACCTTTAATCCCTTGTTCCCCGTTTTCATTGCAGCGAAGGAAGGAGGTTTCCTGTTACAAACTTTGGTGTCATGAGTGTCCCTCTTACACCATTTACACCATATCTTTCCTTGGTTGAAAGGTTTTCTTTCATTGAATTTCCGGTCATTGAACGGTGGGTTTCTATCTCTATGGTCATATCGTTGCCTATCAAAGTTGGGCTTGCCTCGGTTACCCTCATCTCTATTGTCAAATTTATTTGAGTTTTATGGGGCCTTATTGTTATCTATATGTTTCTTTCTTGCGCCAGCCACTTCTGCCTGGGCCGCCTGATACCTCTCAGCGACATTAAGTACCTCACCCAAACTCTCTGCACCTTGTTCCATGAGAAACTTTCTCAGGTCTGGAGCCATGGATTCTCTTAATTGCTCTATCATGACCATCTTTTAAGATCTTGGGTTTTCCCCAGAGCAGTCCATTTCTCCAAATAGGTTTCCAATCTGGCAGAGAATTTGTGGTATGTCTCCCCAGACAAAAGATTGGCATTTCTAAACCTCTTTCTATAAAACTCACCATTCTTCTCGTATCTAATCAACAGAGCCTGCTTTAACAAGTCATAATTGTCTTGATCGTCCCTGCTCATTTTCGCAAAGACTTCATAAGCTGTTCCCCTAAGACCCTGTGATACCTTCAAACTCCACCTTTCTTTTTCCAACCCATAAGTTGTAGCTAGTACCTCGAATCTATTTAAAAATGATTCTATGTCATCATCCCTCTCAACAAAATGATCTAGATGGAAACCCATAGCTGAGTTAGAGGCCCCCTGACTGGCAGTAGCATCAGAGGTAGAGGGCTGTGACCATTCTCAGGAGCATGGCCTTGCAACTCTAACTCCCTTAGTCGTAACTCGTGCTCCCTCTGTAATCTTTTCTCCTCCTTTTCTGCTTCCCTGTCTGCAGCCAGTCTTCTTTCCTCTGCCCCATTTGTAACCGTTTAATTTCTTTATCTGCTTCTAATTTCTTTTCTTCAGCTAATCTATCTAACTCTAATTTCCTTTCTGCGGCTAACTTCCTATCTTCTCTATCAATATATTTGTCACACTCTGAGGTTACATACTGGACCAGCTCTGACCCATCCATGCCCATCTCTCTGGCAGTCTGTACAGCAGCAGATCGAAACTTTGCCAAGTCCGCCATCTGATCAATTCTAAAATGTTCTAACTCAATTTCTAAAATAAATACAACTCTAATTAAATTATTCCAGGCTCTGACAATTCATCAATGTCCCAAATCTTGGGCAATATTTATAATGGGGATTCCCTGGGTAAATTAGAAATGATGTTTGTGGTGGATTTGGTGTTATTATTTAATGTTATTTGTCTACCAAGTGAGGTCAGCTGTGTAGGTCCCTGAGTTTAGTAGTTGAAGGTTAAGTATTTACAGGGAACCTATCTGCTACCACCCCTATGATCTCACTTGGCTCTAATTTTTTACTTATTAGTTATGTGATTACGTCTAAATGTCTAGGGTAATGAATATATAATGTAGTGTAAGACAAATCAATACAAATATACTTTAATTCTAATACATATATAGGACTGGGTCAATACAACAACCACATACAGACTAACACACTATGATATATCTTATAGAAGTCTGTGGCTGAATATTATGTACTAGATTATAATACAATTTATTTGCCCTGAGTCAGAATCTTCTGAGTCAGGACCAACAACAAAATGAAATTTATGGTTTTATTTACATACAATTAAATAGCACAATGGATCTTCTGTCCATACAAATATTATTACCATATAACTATATTTTGATATTTCTATAACTAATTGAACACTGGTAACTACTGGTGGGGTTGGGGTGTTGTCATCATCCCCTTTCTTTCTTTTATTCTCTTGTGGAATGTTTATATATATCAGTCTATTATTTTATGTTCTGTTAGTACAATAGTTGGATGAACTATTGAGTGCCCACACTAGGCACTTTTCTTTATGTTGTTTGTAGTACAATGCTGCCACTCTCCTGTATTTCAAGAGTTTATTCGTGATAGACAGCGTGTATTAGCAAAAATTCTCTTTAATGACCAATCTGACACAGTCCCTGGTGTATTGTGATAGACAGCGTGTATCAGCAAAATTCTCTCTTTCTCTCATGAAGATACAGTCACCAGGGTTCTGGCACTAACTTTAGTACCAGAAAAACCCTGAAACAAGGTTATGATTCTTTATAACACATCTACAATCTCATTCCACAAGTAATACATGATATAATTCAATAAAAGAAAAAGGGTCAGATCTCTCTGACCACCCCATGTCAACCATTTCCATCTGAGATCACAACTCATACCAGTGGTCCTATTCTTCTCCCTAATGGCTACAACGCCTCTGACACTGCAACAATGATTCTCTCCCATAGGATAATGTGGGTTACCTTCCCACTGGAAACAGTGGAAATCATATTAAGTTATACAATTCATGTCAATTTTTACTGCTTGTGTGCAACACCACAGGCCCTGCATAAGTCTGCTGGGGGACCCATGTTCTTAGTCGCAAAACATTCCCAATAATAACAAGATTAATAAATTCGTTCTTACCACAATTCAAAGAATTATCACAAACATACGTTGACTGGCATTAGCATTAATAGGTAAGTTTAGCTTTGCCCCGGTCCAGACTGCCAAGGTTTATTATTTCACTCTTAGCACTGCTGTTCTCAACGCAGCTTGCTTCCAAACTCTTCTGTATCAACTGGCGACAAGCCTTTGAAAGCTTTTGCCAATATTACTAGACTGGCCCAATCACAGCGAAGGTCTAGCTTTTCAATTCAAATTTAAAAAACAAAACTCCAAACTTCTAGGTGTGAGTCTTCAAAATATATTTAGCTGTTTGCCTAACCAATAACCTCCTTCCTATCCTCCTATACCAACCAATCGGATTTGAATCACTCTAATGCCTCTTTTTTAAACTTGCGTCCCCAACTAACGTTATGGATAAATGGGCAAAAACAACAGTCTGTCCGTCCTAGCGTTCGTAGATATATAGTATTATTTCCATATTTGGGTTATTAATTGGATTACCATGTATATTAAAACATATTATTGCTCAAGAGACACTAAGCTATCCTTACATATGATTTTTATGGCCATATTCATTGTCGTTTAGATTTTCAGTTTTGTCACTGTTAATCGTCAATTATAACTTTCCCCCTCCCCTCTACCATTTTTATTCAAAATAAAAAACTTGTTTGGGTTACGTCAGAAATACACTACTAGGCATGAAATGAGAACTGACTGTGTGTGTGTATATACCGTCTGGCGTCCCCAACCGAGTGGATATATGCGTGGAACGGCGGGACGAGCGAGGAGGCGTTATGCAAGGCGGCGTTAATCTTTGCGTTAATACTTGCTGCAGTTTCGTGCCGCAGATCGGGAAATTGTCCGGATTGCTACAATTAGTGGCGTTGAAGTTAAAATACTACGTTAATTATAAGACTTGCCGCAGTTTCGTGCAGCAGATCGGGCAAAATGTTAAAATGTTAGTCTCAAGGACTAAACTAGGAAAGCGTGTTAGATTTTACGGCGGGATCATTTTATAAGCATTTCCTCTGCACAAAAGGCAGCGCTCTACTGGCGTAAAAGACGAAGAGAGGCATACACAACCGGGCGGGTTTAATTATTATTATAGGAGCAAAATCTTTCTAAATTTAGCAATTATCTCACAGATTTCGCTACAATGTTAATGCTAAATCCCAGAACAGGACCCCAATTTATGTAGTAATATTGTACAAATTTAAAATTATCCCCGGGCGAGCGTCCCAATATATGTAGCAAGTGTAATTTGCTGGAGAGGTTATGATGTTATAAGAAAGAAAGATTGCAGTGTATGTGTCAACCGTGTGAGGTCAAGCTATGTAAGACCCTGATTCTAATAGTTGATGAAAATGATGATGAGTATCAGGGTACCTAACGCTACCCTCTAGATCTCACACGGTAATATATTTTATTTCTAGTGTGTGGTGTTTGATGTGGCTAGTGTCTAGGGAATGCAATGAAATGATGATACATCAAAACAAAATACTACAACACACTAATAGTAAAGTAATAAGTCTGTGGTTTAAGTTTTTCTTTGAAAATGAATTTTTTTTTGTTCAATTTTAATCTGCCTGTCCTGCCATCTCTTTTAGACAGGTCTTTGAAAATGAGGAAAATATATTTTACACCAAATGATTAACTAAAAAAATGGGACTCTTTGTCCAATAAGAATAATAATAATATATTGTTCCTGTAGATGTATTCACAGACTGTTAGTTAGTACCTAGTAGTGAAAGTCATTATAGGAGGAGCTGTTGTTATCATCACGCCCCCTATCTGTAAAGTTAATTTTTGGGAAAAACACTTTATTCAGATGAACTGTCAGATGTTCCGGCTAATGGCACATCACCTTTTTCTTGTTATGTAGATGAAAATGTCCAACACTGCTCTGCAGATAATATATCAACACACAGAAGCTCCTTCTGGTTAATTGACGACAATATAAACTTTCAATGGAGACTGTTGGTCTTCAGAAATTTTCATCAGGTTTCCTGTCACCGTCTGGTAACAGGAAATAAAACCCACAAAATCAATGAAATATAACACAAGCGACGATGACTGGCGAATATGACCTCAGTTTCTCTGCCGTTGTTCAGACTGTTAATTTTATTTATTTATTTTACAATTAACACTTCTGGTCTCATCGTACTTGGATAGAGAATATTTTCTATACAAATGGCCACGAGCCTTCCACGTTTTTGCTAATATCTATTTGGACTGGCCCATGCAATCAGGCGACTACCAAATTTTGAATTTATTTTTGAAAAGCAAAAACAAAACCCCAAACATACTATGAGTCTCGTAGTCCATTGGTCAGTCTGCCTTAGTTATGCCAATGCAAAAAGATGTCTAGTTTTTGGCTAACATTTTCCTGCCTCCCCCTTTACTCCTAAAGTCAACCAATTAGATTGAAACACTCCTATGCCTCTTTTTTCAAATTTGCGTCCCCAATGTTACCGATAAAATAAGCAAGAACGATAGTCTGTTCGTCACACTGTCCAAGAATATATAGTATTTCTACAATATTTTAGGTATTACTGGAGCGATTTTTGATATTGAAACATATTATTGGTCAGAAGACTATAACCTATCAGCTAATATAAGTTTTATGTCAGTCTTTAGTATCGTTAACAATTTCGTCTTTTCCCTTGCATTTTTGGTTTTCTTATATTTTATCACAATATCAATAAAATCTATCTTCTAATGTATTATAAGGACTATGGAGGATTTTTATAGGTAATAATATTAATTCTATCCTTCCAAACTATCCATTTTAGTTTATAAAGAAAGTCAGTTTCACTTTTGGTATCGTTTTCCTTACTCCCCCTTTCTCTCAATAGTTGAAAAAAAAAAATACACACCCACACAAATAGTAATACGTCTTACAAGGAGAAGGACAAGAAAAACCTACGTTGCGGCCACAAGGCCTTCGTCAGGGACAGACAAACAAGAGACAGGAGGGAAAGAAAATGAGAATTAAGTAGAGAACATGAAGCTATAAAAATAAGAGAAAAAAACTCCCTTAATATTAAGTCCAGTCACATGTGAAGCAAGATCAATACTAATTTGAATCGTCGCTAACTGCATGTCTAGCCTAACGAAGTGGCGGGGTAACAGGGAGTGACTTTTCTCACGCCATAGTGCAAATTTTCAAACTCAAGGTTATTATGCGTCTAGATACAATACACTACCGTAGTTAATTTTTCTCTCACTCGATTACCCTCCCCCCTTTGTCTATTTCGTCTGTCGCTCCACTGAATGAAGGAAGTATTTGCATCGCGCAAACTGTTTCATGTTAATTTATTCTTCCCAAGACGGAGTGACGAAAACGCGGGCGGGTGTGGGATAGGCTTTCATTTTCTCTAGCGCAAACACTTTTTTAACATACGGTAAGCCTCGCGGCATCGGGGATGATGTCGGGCAATAAACACGGGCTTTATTTAGTTTTTCTTCTACTTTTTGACTCTTTGTTTAAATATTAATGGAATTTTGATCTATTTGTATCATTGATCTCATCACAATCAGATTATGGTGGCATATAATATGAACTCGCGTGTTGTCAGCGTATGCGGAAAATGTTCCCAGAGGTGAGCAGCTTTGAGTCCCAAGCAGATACTGCCACAGGGAGTGAATTGTTGACACCTCCACTATACGAGATCCAGCTTTATGACCTATGCTCCTTAGGGGGGTAAAGGGTGTTGACTGATAGATGAGAATCGTGTATATAGGCTCGTCTTGCATTTTGCATTTCTTCTTACTCATCTTTTATTACTAATTATCCAGACATTCTCCAACATACTTAAAGTATTAATTTAATGGCTATGCAACATTATAAGTAGTATAAAGCATACATTTACAGTATCTGATTACAATTAAGAAGTAAGGTATATTAAAATGAAAAACTAGGTCATCAGACCCTCCATACAGTATATTAGATAATAATTCGAAACATAATCCCTTAGGGCGGCATATAATCCGCACTCATAATGTATTTGAAAAGTCTACGATTATATGAGTAAGGACTGTGCATGTTTTTCAGGCCATGTGGAAGATTGTTCCAAAGATGAGCAGCTGAGTAAGCCAAGCTCTTTTTGTACAAATCTAGCCTGGGCTTGGGTACCTGTAACTTGTTTAAGCGCGGACTACGTTTTTCATTGAATTTTAAAAGTGGCCACAGATACGTTGGAGCATTCTGTGACAAGATTTTGTGAACGAATTTAGCTTTGTTAAATAGGAAGCGCTATCTTTGGAGCATTCTGTGACAAGATTTTGTGAACGAATTTAGCTTTGTTAAATAGGAAGCGCTTTCTTTGGGGTAATATTTTAAGATAGTTATATAGATCTATACAATGTGTTTGGTGTTTATCAGCAACTAGGCGCACTGCACGTTTTTGAAGTGAATGGAGCTTTTTTTTCTCGATATGGAACAACCATCCCAGATTGTGGAACAATAGTCTAGGTATTTTTGTATATGAGATGTGTACAACATTTTCCTTGCCCTCTCATCCAGGAAGTGTTTGATTTTGGCTAATTGGTAAACTTTTTGTGCCGTTAGCTTTGTGAGTGCACTTACATGTGAGTTCCAACTTAGGTGCTGGTCAACAGTTAGACCTAGAGTTTTATGTTCATTTACGTTTTCATTTAGTGATGTTCCAATGTAGAGCTGAAGTGTTGTTTTCTGCGAGTTTTGTAGTTTTTGTCTGGTTATATTAACACACATTTCGTTTTACTAATATTTATTTCCATTCGATTCTCGTTGCTCCACTTAATAAGATTATGTGTATCAGTTTGTAAAGATAGTTCTAGTGAGGTGCAACTTTTGTCACTAGTATAAACAGTACAGTCATCGGCAAACTGGTCACAGGATGAATGTTTGATGTGCAGAGGAAGATCATTAATGTATACGACAAAGAGTAGAGAGCCGAGGATAGAGTCCTGGGGAACACCGATATCGACAACAGTTGGGTTGGGCAAAGAATTATTGTAAGACACCACTTGTTGTCTGTCTGACAGGAATGATTTAATTAACTTCACCAGCTTAAGATTTACTTTCATTGTTTCTAATTTTCTGATTAAAATAGTGTGATCTATCATATCGAATGCTTTTTTAAAGTCTATATTGATTGCTCCACATATATTAGATAGATAGATAGATAGATAGATAGATAGATAGATAGATAGATAGATAGATAGATAGTTAGATAGATGGATAGATAGATAGATAGATAGATAGATAGATAGATAGATAGATAGATAGATAGATAGATAGATAGATAGATAGATAGATAGATGGATGGATGGATGGATGGATGGATGGATGGATGGATGGATGGATGGATGGACGGACGGACGGACGGACGGACGGACAGAGAGAGAGAGAGAGATAGAGATAGATAGATAGATAGATAGATAGATAGATAGAGAGATAGATAGATAGATAGATAGATAGATAGATAGATAGATAGATAGATAGATAGATAGATAGATAGATAGATAGATAGATAGATAGATAGATAGATAGATAGATAGATAGATAGATAGATAGATAGATAGATAGATAGACGATAATAAAGAAATGACAAGTGGGTTGTCTTGATTCTTATATTCCCTTGTGGACACATGTTTGGAGGTTTTTCTGTCCTCTCTCTCGTCCCAGTCTTTTTTGCTTCCCATTGCAACCACAGATTGCTGGACATTCTTCATTCTTGGCATTGCTTGCACAGTCTAACTCACTCGGTTTTCCAGTCATAGAGCATTGCTCATAATATGCTTTCTATATATTTCAAATATAGAGCATTGTATTGCTCCTAACCATTAATGACAGAAAAGTTATAATATAACATCTACCATCTTCATACTCACTCAAGTTGGTTTCTCACGACACTGACGGCTTTTATGTCGTTACCTCGCTTCAAACTCCGCCAATGCCGGTCCCAAGCCCGGATGAAAAAGGAGGAGGGCGGCCTGCATGGAGGCCGTAAGGAGGCAGCCCCTCCACCATGCAAAGGCACAACAGGCCAATCACCTGTTTGCTTTAAATCACGATTACTAGCAACACAAGAGAGAAAACTGGACTGATTCTAAAGGCGACGAACTGGAACGGACTACGGACTATAAGGATATCATAAAGACAGCTGCTGCAGAAGCATGCGGTGAAGTCCGACTTGGGAACAAGAGAAAGAGGACACCTTGGTGGACAGAGGAAGTCAAAGAGAAAATAAGAGAGAAGAAAATGGCATGGAAACAATACTTAGGAGCTAAAAACACAACAGGACAAATGGAAAAATATAGAGAATATGTGACACTCAGAATAGAAGCAAAGAACAAAGTGCCAGCAGCAAAACAGAAGTCCTGGGAAGAATTTGGAGAAAAGCTAGAAAAAGATGCACAAGAAAACCAGAAATTGTTCTATAAGACCCTAAAGAACATGAAGAAGGAAAAACAATGCCCTCTCAAATTTATAAAGGACAAGCAAGGCAAATTGCTTACTGCCCCGAAGGAAGTAATGGGAAGATGGAAAGAATATTTCTCAGAACTCCTGGATGGTGAGCATGGTGAAGCATCAGAAATGATAAACACTAGCACAGAAGAGAAAACCAATGATGGTGAAGATGACATAAAGATGGAAGAACTGGAGGCAGCATTGGAGAAAATCAAGATGGGCAAAGCAGCAGGGCATGATGGTATAACACCAGAAATGGTTAAGTTCATGTGAGCATCAGGCGACCTATTACTCTTAAGGGTTTTACAGGCAGCGTGGTACAACAAGACCATACCAAAGGATTGGGAGATTGCCATCATAACACCAATTTTCAAAAAGGGTGACAATCGACAGTGTGGAAACCATAGAGGCATATCCCTTCTCAGTGTCCCTGGTAAAATCGACTCTAGAATCCTAGAGCAGAGACTCCGACGCCTAGCTGAGCCACAATTGGATGAGGTCCAGTGCGGATTCCGAGCAAACCGAAGTACTCAAGACATAATCTTCACACTCAGACAGCTGAGTGAAAAGGCCCTTGAGTATAAGAGTGAGATGCATCTTTGTTTCATAGATCTGGAAAAGGCGTTTGACAGGGTCCCCTGGAGCAAATTTTGGGACTGTTTGGCAAGGAAGAATATTCCAGCACCTCTGATTCATGCTATACAGAGCTTCTACAAGTCTTGCAGAAATTATGTGAGGACAGCAAACCATAAGTCGGAAGAGTTCAGGACCACCACTGGTGTAAGACAAGGTGATATCCTATCACCTTACCTCTTCATACTCCTTATGGACGATGTCATCAAGGCATGTAAGGAGAGAACAAGAAAGTATTCAGTGGGGTACTGGAAGATGAGACAGGTCTATATTTCGGAGCTGGCATTTGCTGATGATGTTGCCCTGATTGCTAAATCAGAGGCACATCTCCAATCCAACCTGCAAGTCTGGAAGGAAGAGCTGGAGAGGAGAGGGATGGTCATAAGCAGCTCTAAAACAAAATCCATGGTGATATCACGAGAAGAAAGAAAACATCAGATTAAGCTAGGAGAACAGGTCCTGGAGCAGGTCGACCACTTTAAATACCTCGGAGCTATTATAGACCGAAAAGGGGGCATCAGAGAAGAGTTGGCCACTCGAAAAGCAGCAGCTGGGAGACTTTTTCAGGCCATAAATCGAGGATTCCTCAGCAAGAGAGAGGTTGGTAAGAAAACGAAGATGGCTGTATACCGCTCCACCTATGTCCCAGTCTTGACATAAGGATGCGAGTCATGGGCAATGACTACAACCCATAAAAGCCAGATCCAAACCTCAGAAATGAGGTATCTGAGGAAGGTGGTTTAAGTAACAAGAAGAGACATGGTACGCAACCAGACGATACGTCAAGGCCTTAAATCTTACCCCCTGCAGACCCAAGTAGAACAGTCCCAATTAAGATGGTTTGGCCATGTCTGCAGAATGGGAGAAGATCGGATACCACGACAAGCATGGGAAACAAAGAGCCAAGGATCCAGACCCCGAGGACGACCCAGAGTCCGCTGGGAGGACAACATTAGACAATCTTTGAAGGATCAAGGACTAGAATGGAACCAGGCCAGGAGGAAGACAGCCGATAGGATAGTCTGGCGCTCTCTCTTCCAAACCTCTACACCTCACGGTAGAAGGGGAACGATTAAGTAAGTAAGTAACCTCGCTTCAACCGTCGCGCAGCAATTATTGCAGCATACTTACTCCTTAATTTCTCCTAACATCTGTACTGTTTTTTTCCACACGTTGAAGAACATACAGACGGCCACAGTTCCAGCGCTTCAACTAATAGGTGCTGCTTGAGCGTGCAATTGGACATCATATTACAAATTAGCCGCTTTGTCCTAAATTCAACATTTCTGGCTACTGATAACACCGTTAGTGCCTGTCAGATATTATTAGTAGGGTACAATGGATGGGTATGTGTCGTGTGGTGTGTATTGGGGCAACTACGACAGTAGTTTTTGCCAGGAATAGCCTATGATGTATTAGGTAGAAGGTCTCTAGAAATTGGCTCGTTGAGAAAGAATAAAGACCTATTCGAGAAAGGGACAAGAAGACGAGAATGCGAATGCTTTCCACTGGACAGTATTTTCTAATTAGTTATGGAAAGAGTTCTGTTTCCCCTTGACCTTAGCTTCTGCCCTTAGATCACGTAACAGAAAAGCCCCCAACCTCATCTGAGTAGAGAAATGTTCCTGTAGGTGAATATGTAACACCGACAGCACGAGTGATACATTAACAAACTAGATAATGATCAAACGATCGTTGGGTTTATTAATGAAATATCCACACATATAGGATTAGTAATGGTTAGTTAGAACGTGATTATGGTGAAAGACGATTCACACAAAACACACAGATGAGATAATAAAATTGCAATTAATTAAGTAGTAGTTAATTAAGAATGCACTGGTGCAAAGCGAAATGATGATGATGTGATATGATACGTGTTACCAAAATGGTGAGTAATCTACACAGTCCATGGGTCTCTAAATGCTTCTCATTGATATGATGATTCACACGTATGCATAACATTTCCCAAGTTGTTATACGTTATGTCGAGTGGGGTATCTCTAAGTCGAGGATGTTCTGATGACAACTTTTGTCAGACTGAGAATGGTGACGATATATATATATATATATATATATATATATATATATATATATATATATATATATATATATATATATATATATATATATATATATATATATATATATATATATATATATATATATATATATACTTACTTACTTACTTAGTCGTTCCCCTTCTACCGTGAGGTGTAGAGGTTTGGAAGAGAGAGCGCCAGACTATTCTATCGGCTGTCTTCCTCCTGGCCTGGTTCCATTCTAGTCCTCGGTCCTTCAAAGATTGTCTAATGTTGTCATCCCAGCGGACTCTGGGTCGTCCTCGGGGTCTGGATCCTTGGCTCTTTGTTTCCCATGCTTGTCGTGGTAGCCGATCTTCTCCCATTCTGCAGACATGGCCAAACCATCTTAGTTGGGACTGTTCTACTTGGGTCTGTAGGGGGTGGCATTTTAGGCCTTGACGTATCGTCTGGTTGCGTACCATGTCTCTTCTTGTTACTTTAACCACCTTCCTCAGATACCTCATTTCTGAGGTTTGGATCTGGCTTTTATGGGTTGTAGTCATTGCCCATGACTCGCATCCATATGTCAAGACTGGGACATAGGTGGAGCGGTATACAGCCATCTTCGTTTTCTTACCAACCTCTCTCTTGCTGAGGAATCCTCGATTTATGGCCTGAAAAAGTCTCCCAGCTGCTGCTTTTCGAGTGGCCAACTCTTCTTTGATGCCTCCCTTTCGGTCTATAATAGCTCCGAGGTATTTAAAGTGGTCGACCTGCTCTCTCTCTCTCTCTCTCTCTCTCTCTCTATCTATATATATATATATATATATATATATATATATATATATATATATATATATATATATATATATATATATTCCTTCACTGTTTGAGTATATCTCTGTAGTGTTGATCAACAGTTAATAGCTGTCATATGAACAAAAGGTCTGTTGTCTAATCTCCCGAGGGTACTGGTTAGGCTGGATATCTTCACGAAATGTTAGTGATATGTAGACTTATAATCTTGCGTATGTAGTCGTGATTCATAAAATATACTTTAGAGTTTGCTTCATAGAATGCGCTTAAGAGTGTGTTGCACTTGGTATAAATATTAGATTCCACTTTTGAGCTCTTTAGCTTGACTTCAGATAATAATGATCTTTCGAGTGATTTGAACTTGTGATAACTATGTATTGAACTTGTGAGCCAGCAGTATATGGGTGACGAAAAATGCTGCGTCCACCTTTTAACTTGTGGGTGAGACAATATTCCTTTTTAATTAAGGAATGAAAGATGTCCTATGGCGAATTATGCTAGCCAAATGTCCGTTTTTGATAACTTATTTCTGGTTAGACGTCAGACACGTTGCGTGTAGACTCAGACTTCTGATGAACTTCTTTTCCCTTCGCAAAATCCTTTAAGAACACAATTCAGCACAGAAATGAATTATAATCCACTCTGAATAAACACGTGCATTTAGGCTAGGCGTTATAGGGATTGTTTCTCTGCCTCACAATGTAAAAACTGGACTGCTTCCTTTAGCAAGCTACACGGTATTATATTTCTGGAAGTCCAATGTGGGTTTCTTAGACAGGTAATGTACAGCTCCGCCCATACAACCAATCCCTGAGAGCCTCTCTGGTCACTCATTCACAGGATCGCTCTTGTCCCCTGTCAGTCCAAACGTGGGTGTGGTAATTCGCGACCAACTTTCGTTTCCTGGCTTGTTTGACAAACAGGTAGTGAGATAATTGGCTGGCCAAGTCAAAAGTGCTGTCACATTATTCTCTGGTTGTTTATCGTTCCGTGTGTTGGCGGCACTCTTAGTTACCTCCGCCCATTGTCGCCAGCATGCTAACATGTCCTCTTTGTGGCACCGCCTATTGTGTTACATGCCGGTTGCTTTAAACAGCATGAGACGTTTTCACCTGGCCAAGCTGGGCGTCCAATGTGGTGACCTGGCCGAGCAACAAAGATAACAACAGTTCACAGAAATTGTATAATGCCCAGATGTCTGATTGGGGTGACCAGATGTGTTTTCACAAGATTTATCACGATGCAATGTGGGCTTCAAACGATAATGTCAGGTATGGGGACACAATCAAAAGACTTTATTTCCCCCGATGAAAGAACAAATGCGGTTCTTTAGATACCGATCGCGAGTAATCACAACGATGAAATATCAAATGTGGGATAGCAAATGTGGGATGGAAGAGCAAATGTGGGAGAAAATACAATACGAGAGATGTAGGAAAAGATAGAGCAATAAGGCCTTTGCGCTCGTTTATCACACTATGAAAAAAAAATCGAAAAAAGGTGATTCGTCTTACGAGTACAAAAGACAAAGAAAATTACCATCTGGAAAAGAAAGTCACACTCGCCTTGTCAGCGATTAAACAAATTCTCTTGGCGACTTTTCATGTGAGACAGGCGGTTTGGTATATTATTAGTAGGGTAACACCGTTAGTTCCTGTCAGATATAATAATGTTACTTATTAATAGGGTAAACGAGAAAGATGATCTGGTGATGAGTTATTTGAACGGAAAAGTAGGCATGAACTACCACTGCAAGGGCTGGTCACTGCCTTATTGCTAGTTTCTTATAGAGAACTAAAAGCATAAGGTAGTCCCAAGTTCCATACGGAGCAGGGAGGGAAAGATGAAAGAAATGATGTACATTCTAAGTATAATACTTACAGTTTCAAACTAGTGTAAATGTCTGTATAAACATATTCACTTTAAAATTAATGAAAGTTTCAAACTCTTCAATCAGTGTAAATGTAAATGAAAAGATATTCAATTTATATGGTGAACACTTTTCAATAAGTGGAAATGTAAATGTAAACATGTTCTATCTGTACTATTAACTTTTTCGTTTAAATATAAAATAAAGATAAAGCTATTCAATTTAAATATAAAGAAAGTTTTCTCTCGAGGGATTAAGTTTAATTTTCATCGAGGGTACATTCTGAGTTAAATGGGATGGTAGAATAGGAGAAAGGGGGCACATAAGTATGTGTCGGGAAACGCAATACTCAGGAGAGCGTTTCGTTTCTATTCTTTTACCATAATTGTTGGTGGTGGGACCAGTGAAGGTACTAATCTCTGGAACAAAGTGAGGGTAGAAGAGGACTGACGTAGAAACGCGGGAACAGCTTGGCAGTTACTCCTTGATTGTTCTGGTAAGGCTGCACATTTAAGCTTAACCAGAGACGTGAGAACTCCAGTGACCTATCTGCACAGAACACATCAGCGGGAGCAGAAATTACTATTGGCAACTAAGTGAAACCTATAAGCTGCCAAAGTAAACTTTTTTTATAAAACCTACTATCTTTCAATGATGAATATTTTTTTTTAGGTATCACAGGATAGTCACGGTTGTGAAGGTATCTGCTTCAGAAAGTATTCAGAGTAAAGTCAGACCCTAAGTTGCCACCTTTGCTATGTAACTAACCTATGATGGTGCAGCACTTCTGGTCTATACTTGTGGTATATGCAGCAGTTGTCTTTGGACCCTGCACTGGACTAACCCACACCTGAGAGAGTCAGTGCGTGCACAGAATCACACCAAGGTCCTCCTTAATGTAGCAGTGAGTCACGAGTGGATTCAAATTCGGGTTCCTGCTGTTCTATTCAAAACATTAACCCTCTTAAGATGGTTGAGAAGTTCAACTTTGACTGAGGAATTGATGGAGATATATATATATGGCCCGGCATACTGATGGAATAATAGCTTTCTTGGCACGCTGCTCTCACTCCACCAACGCTGTCTTCTGATTTGTATTTTGCGCTCTGCACGTTTTGAAAAAAATGCACCCTTTCCTTTTATAGGGAGAGCGCGGATGTCTGAGAGAGTACGGTACCAACTACCGGCTGAAACTTTGCTTTTCTCGCCGATATGGGGAATCTGTGCTTAGCCTGGTCCATAACCTAAGCTCGTTCTGTTCATCCAGACCATGTATTACTGTCAGCCATATCTCCTTTAATCTGTACGATATATATATATATATATATATATATATATATATATATATATATATATATATATATATATATATTATATATATATATATGTATATATATATATATATATATATATATCTGGTTTTCCATAATTGTTTTGCTTTTTGATTTAATATCAATTTTTGAAGTCGATCTACACAGTAATTTCTACCATACTGGTACCTTTTCCTACCTTTTTCTCCAAAACGAAATCAGGTAGCAAGTTTTCCTTGGAAATGCATATGGTTTGTCTCCTCCTTAAAAAAATGAGACCAATATCATCACTTTCCCTCTATCACTTCTCTTTTATTCCTTCTAAGTGTACGTTCTTCGATGCACAAATATCTCCATTTATTTATTTGCCATTGTGAACCTGCTTGACGCAAGAGAGCGTTCGCGATTTCTGATTGGTCAAGGCACTTCCCCTTGTTCATTAATAACAAGACATAGTTTATCATACTAAATTAGCCAATGTTTACAACTGCTTATCTAGCAGCCCAGATAAAGTCTCTCGGCACATTGGTCTACCTTAAACTTGAGTTATTTACTAATTATTAAAGTCCTTTAGTTTGAAGTCCGAGGTGTGCTTCAACGTTACTCCAGTCATTCAATACCAGGTATCACTTAATTTTATTCCATGATTTGGAGTGGATTGATGGGTGCCACGACATATACCGCTAACCAGTGGGTTCTGCACACACTATTTCTGGAGCTCCAATTGCTTCGAGATCCTCTACAAGGTTAGTTCAGACCCCGCAAGGGGTCATATATTCTAGGCTCACGAAGGGAATACTCAATGTGGGCAATCCTGAGCCCATAACAATAAGAAACCAGAAGCCGGAACTAACATATTCACATACCTAGGATGCATAGTAACACAAAACGGCGAATCAAGCAAAGGCATTAACAACAGAGTGAATTCATCGAAGAACAGCCATTGCTAGTCTTAACAACATCTGAAAGTCGTCTCAGTACAGCACAAACACCAAATTAAGATTCTATGCGAGATGTGTACTTTCTGTGCTTCTCTATGGTGCGGAATGTTGGAGAGTAACAGAGTAGGAATGTCGAAATTGTCCTCTTTCACCCCAATTTGCCTAATAAAAATTATCCCAATCTTTTGGCTGAATACCATCACCAACCAAGAGCTGCTAACTCGGAGCGACCAAAAGGACATGAATACCATCATAGCTGGCAGACGCTGGAGTCGGGTTGGCCACGTCCTCAGAAGAGACTCTGGTGACATCACAAGAACAGCTATGCTATGGACTCCTGAAAGATAGCGAAAGAGAGGCTGCAAAAGAACTTGGCAAAGAAATGTCGAGGCCGAGATGCAAAGAATAAACTAGAGTTGGTGCACTGCACAAAGGATGGCCGCCGACCGAGCAAAGTGGAAGCAGTTTGTTACTGCCCTACAATACTCTACAAACTACTTGGCAAAGTCTGGGAGAGAGAGGAAATACCAGCAGAATGGAAGGAAGGTTATCTGGTCAAGTTGCCTAAGAAGGGAAATTTACAAGAGGACACAAATTATATAGGAATAATGTTACTATCAATGCCAGGAAAAGTATTAAACAGAATCATCCTTGAGAGATTAAAAGATTCCGTAGACAAGCAACTGATAGATGAACATACAGGTTTTCGACAAAAGAGATCCTGTACAGACCAGATAGCCACATTGAGAATAATAGTTTAACAAAGTCTGGAATGGAATTCACCGCTATACATTGGATTTGTGGACTATGAAATGACATTTGACAGTGTAGACAGAATCACTCTGGAAATTGATGAGGCATTATGGAGTTACCATGAAGATCATTAACCTAATAAAGAAAGCTTATGAAGACATGCCGAATAAATGCAAGAAATGATAAAAAGGTTGAACTTGAAGAAACACCACTAAAAGATGTAGAATCGTACACAAATCTTGGCAATAATATAGACAAAGTTGGAGGGACAGACAATGATATCAAAATAAGAATACAAAACGGGTGCTTGCGTAGAATAGAAGGACTAAAATGGTATGACAAAGTCACAAATGAGGAACTGATAACAAGAACCAGACAAGTGCCGGTGGAACAAGAGTTGAGAAGAAGACGCTGGTGTCACACATTGAGAAAATCTGTTGATAGCATTACAAGGCAGTCCTTGTTCTGGAATGCGCATGGAAAGGGGGGCAGAGGTAGACCAAAAAACACATGAAGAAGAGAACTGGACGCAGAGGTGAAAATGATGAGGAAAATATGGAAAGAGCTTGAGCGGATGGCACGGGACAAGAGGACTTGGCATGTGTTTGTTAAAGACCTATGCTCCTTGGTGAGCTAAAGAGTGTTGATTGGTTAACTACAATACGCTACCAGACATGATGGCCACTGATTACTTTGTCAGTCGGCGGCTAAGTATCAAAGAAGAAGGCGAAGGGGATGTATTGCATAGGTCTTCTGGACTCACAAAGCTACCTCGTTCGCCTTGCGACTAGCTTGTTCCACATTGCAGTCTCAACTTACTCTGATGCCACCTGAATGAAACACTGCGCTACTAAAGCATTGAATGTGCACTACAGCTTTACCTTGTTTACCGACAATTCCAGAGCGTGATCGATTTTCTAACTAAAGGACTTCTGAGCTCCGAGGCTGGCTATTTGTGCTCTAACGTAATGACATCATCTACCACTTTGTCCAGTTCTAACAAGAAAACAAAATATGTGGTGTATCTGCATAAATTAATGTATTCCAGTTTTTGGTGAGTAGTCACTGAGTCGTGGGCGCTGAGTTGCCTGTAGTTAACCTGAGACATGATTCAATCGTTCTTCATTCTAGTCTGAATAATGACCGTGTGCCTTTTTCCCCAGATTGCCAAATATGGAATGGTGTAATCTTATAAGCTTCTGTTTGCTCAACATCTTTATTGGTAATGTATGCCAATAGCTTCGGTTCTTTAGTAATAATTTGAATTGCTCATTTAGATTTCTTTCTTTTAAGCTGGTAATTTAGCTAACTTTCTGTTCTTGCTTTATTCAGGAAACAAGCCCAGGATTGGAAGCAATGGATTGTGGGATAATTACATGAATAAGCCAAGTCTGTGAGGCAAGTGTATAATCGAACTCTGAGAATTAGCCAGACTATGTACTAACGGCCCTGTACCGAGTGTTCAGAAATCATGAATGAGAGCTGCAAGCTATTTAACAACTTTCCTGCTGTTCTGGTTTAGAAAACACTGTATGTACAAGATATTTTATAAATAAGATAAATAAATAAGCAACAACGACAATAATAACAATAGTTGAATAATAAAAGCAACAGTTGAAAAAACAAATAGCGTATCAACGTATGAAAAATTGAGTTTGAATAATCGTAGAAACGCAGGCTGTAGTGAAAGACAAATCAAATTGAAGTTGTAACTGTAAAGAAAATGCCTACAAAAAAGTGTAAGAAGGAATATGTGAACGGTAAGCCCCTTCAACCAAAAAGTAAGACACGTTTGTCGTCTGAGCTCATCAGAGACTTGACCGAGCAACCCATAGTAAAATTTGGACTTACTAACGTCATTTATGAAAATAATGCACTCGAGGAAGAGGAGGAAAAAAATGGGACCCAAACAAATTCACATACAGACATGGCAAGGGAAAATTCTTGCGATTCCCAAATTAATTCTAACATGGCCATACCCCTTTCATTACATGATACTGATGGTTATTCCTTCATTTCACGAGAGAGGGATATTAAATGCTCAACAATTACTATGGGAAAGGTTATAGCCAGCAATGAAGATTCCAGTGACAGCTCTCCTGTCCAGATAAACGACATTTCCCTTTGGAACGGAGAGAAACCTTCATCCATCAGCACGGAAAAACCAGTTTTCAGCCCACAGAGCCATGTGTCTATCTATGGGTCCAAGAGCGAGCGCAAGAAAATGACCGATAGTAGCACGAAGATCTCTGCACATTTAAAGAACGACAACTTGCCAAGGCGGGAAAGCGGGCTCTTTCTGTTGTCAGATCCTGCAGGATGTCGTGATTTACATTATGGGTTTCGAAATTTTCAGTTAGGAGGTCTGTCGATGTCTGGATCGTCCTCCGAAACCTCCGAACTCAGTTCAAGGTCAGCCAGTACGAGAAGTGTGCAAAGCAATATGTTGGTGTAAGTACTGCTGACGGTTTAAGTGTTGACTGCACTACATTAGTAAATGTTTCTCGTGTTCTAAAATATACGTATGTGTTCTTGTTGTACCCTGTAAGTATTTACCTATTAATAAATGTTGTTCTTGCTGTATTATATAAATGCTGTAGACAGTAATAAGTGTTGCTCATTGATACGTGTCGTTCTTGTCTATTGTTTCGGAGTGGTCTCCGTAGCCAAAGTAAATTAGGGGTAGTCCAACAACACGTAGTCAGTATAACTGTATTGAGCGGACCAACACATTTCTTACAGTTATACACAAATACAATTTATTATAGTTCCACAAAACAGCTGCAATATACTTATGTAGGCCCAAAGGCAAATGGAGTATTACAGTTTCGTCCAGTCCGTTCTCTATGAAACGCTGGTCATTTTCACTCGTTCCAAATTTTATTTAATTAATATCGTCCCTTGGACATCATTTTGAATAATCACACATTTCCTTACTAGAAAGAGCCAGGGACACCTGAACCAAGTATCTTGGTGTCCTGGTGATCCAATAATTCATGAAAAACACAAAATACTGCAGGAGCTCAAAACACATGCGTCGCTCACTTCAGAACACAATGGTAGAAAGCACTGCAGACGATCTCTGCCTTCTGCATTATTAGTTTCACGTCTGCCCAATACACCCTAGAGGCATGACGTCACTTCCTGTATTAATAAATGACACCGTATAAAATAAACAAACAAGGAGCCCTGTCGAGCTACCTAATGATATCGACACACTCGTTACGAATTTTAATCATAACATTACTCTTCCCCCCGCAACAATAATGGAAACAAAGTTTTCATTATTCCCGTCGTGTGAGTATAACATCACCAGAGTGAAATATGGTAAAATCAAACGTCACTGTAAGCACGAAATAGCATAGCACCGAGGTTTCTGCCCTAGGGTAGGCAATTTAACACTACAAGTGTGGTCGATGGTTAACACCAAAGCCAATGTCTACTTTGGACACATCCCTTTTTAACAGCAATGTGAGGTCGCCATAACTAATTGTACTCAACATATAAAAGAATGATGGTAGCAATACATGCACTCACATACCCCACACCGTCCAATAACACCTATTAGTCAAGTCCAGTATCAGCTGTCAGTTAATTAACTTATTGATCAACAGCAATAATGCAAAGCCTTAAAGAATAAACAAATATGTAAAAGCGTAAATAGATGACATGAGGTAGACAATCATAATAGTAAAGTGAATGAATGCAACATCGTACGCTAAAAGATTAAAGTCATGTGTACATCTTAAGTACTTGTCAGAACAATTGTATTGTGGTGTCATTTAAAAAAAATATTACTTTGCACCTAACGATATTGTGTTTGCAATTAGGTAAGAATACGCTGATGTATGGTACAAATTGACAATAGTATTGAGAATCCTCAAAATGTTCACTCAATAATTAGTGTGAGTGTAGTAATGTCTTGTATCAAAGACCGAATCTTATCTCGCGAATTAAAATTGCTCAACAGTTAACTAAAGCACTGTAGTTAAAATGTGTTGTGTAATAGTATTATACACACTAGTGACATAATACAAAACTAACGTCCAGGGAAAATATTACTAATGAAGCACAAAGTTCATGTCCATGATTCTCTGCCATATTATCGTATGTTCATTTCTAAATTCATGATAAGTAACAATGTTATCTGTCCAACAGAAGACACGATAGGATTTCAGTAGTTACATCCCTTTGACCATGCGAAGCGTTCATGAATTATGTCCCTCAATGTGTAGACGCAGTTTCAAATAATCGAATAAACCAAGATTTTGCATTCAAAATATCCAAATGTCACAATTCTTAGATTATTAATGAATGTGTGTGTGTGTGTTTGGACATAAACCAAGAATGACCCCTGTTAATAAGGTACAAGACATCCACGTAATGCGCTGAGTAAAAAGAGATACAACTTGAAATTGGCGATATCAGCATTCATCATCATCAGGTGCCGAGTGAACCGATGAATAACTGTAAGTACTGTCAAAAGAGTCATTGAGAGATTTCCTTCAATTTCAGATGAGACAATTCAAGTTAGTTCTCAGCGTTGGCATTCCTCACCGAGTCAATGTACATTCTATCCTTGGACAGCAGCAATAAATCTGGAAATTCCCGTCAGCATCAGCACTGTCAGGCAAAAAAGTTTCTAAAAGTGCAATGTTCCACGGGTCAACACGGGACGAAGTCAGGCAATAGGATAGCTATAACCTCACAAGGTACTTGTATTTGCCGAGTTGTTAGGTGATAGTGAGTCTTTTACACAACGGGACAATACATCCGCGACCACGTTGTGACTGTCCTTGATTGCACGAATGATATAGTCGTAGGGTTGGAGCGCAAGTGATGCTCTGGTAGCCCTCTCATTACAAAACGTTGCCGTTTTAAGATAGGACAAAGCCCTCTGATCTGTCTCCAAGACAAACTTTGCTCCAATGAGGTATCTCTAGAGATTTGAAAAACAATATACAACAGCAAGCAGTTCACGTTCCAAAATAGGATATTTTTGCTCGGTGGGTGTCAATTTGCGAGTGACATACATAATTGGATGTAGATAATCATCGAATTCCTGCATAAGTGTACCACCGATTCCCGATCCAGAGGCGTCGACTCTAAGGAGAAACGGAAATCGAGTATCAGGCAATCTTAAAATTGGTGATTTGGAAAAGTTAGTATTCAATAAATTTAAAGATGCATGGCATGAATGGGACCAAACAATCTTACTTGGAGAGTTCTCTCTTAATAACGAAGACAGAACTAAAGTAATCTCTGAAACGTTAGGCAAGAATTTCCTATAGAATCCGACAAGACCTAAAAGACTGCGAACCTGTTTTTTTTCATAGAAATCTCTAAATTCAAGATCCTAGAGATAGTGGAATCTTCAGGTTTAAGAAAACCGCCCACTACTTTATGACCAAGAAAAGAAATTTCAGTGAATCCTATAACGAGACCAAATGACATAAAATTAAATTGGAACAATCCCAAGGGTGTAGCGAGAGCAGTATAAGGTTTTGCTCTGTCCGACAAGGGGACTTGCCAAGAACCCTTTGAAAATCAAATTTACTGAAAAAAAAATAGCTGTAGATAGTCTATCCAATAGAGAATAACAAAGTCAGAGGTTCAGCATAGAAAATAGCATTTAAATATTCAAAGTATAGTCTCAAGATGTGTGCATTCTACACAAATGACCATTAAAATGTACAACATTAGTAGCCTCATCATAAGTACCAATGGGAAACAAGACCTCCTGTACATGATTAGTGGAAAGAATACATTCACGGCCCTGTAAAGGAACAAGTATGAAGTAATTATGTTTCGTAAATGGTGTAACACGACCTGTAGCACCTGCAGAAACAAAGAACATTGTTAAAACCGCCACACTACCCAATGTAGCGGCTAGCACATACCACATGAAATCAAGGTATATCAGAATCTGAAAGAAAAAAGCTGAAGTAACATTAATATCCATGAAGTTCCTACATGAAAAGGAAGAATTATATAGTAAAAAGACAATGGAAAAAAGGAAAACAATCAGCCAAATATACATTTTTGACTGAAGAGTATACGACCAAACTAAACTTGACATCCGATTAACCTCGACATCAACAATGCCAGGTATCACATCATCAATGATGGATGTGGATGGCTTCACATTAGCAACATTGTCATCGACAATGCTAGGTATCACATCATCCATGATGGATGTGGTTAGTTCCATATCAGCAACCAGTGATTCACTCGAGTCAAAATAGACAGCCGATGATTCCTCAATAGTATGGAAATCATCAAGGGACTCCTCAAGGATAGGAGGAAGAAATTTTGCAATATCACCATCACTCAAAACTGTGCCACTCTAAGTCCGATCATGTGATCGTGCATGCACATGCCTAGGAGCTTGTGCCCGTGTAGTATCAACTGTGATAGTTTCATTGATTCTCAACCCAACTTCTAACCCAGATTCTTTTGCTTGTGTGATTGTTGTTACGTTGACCCTTGTGTATGTTCTCGACTTAATGATGACCGTAATGTCCCTGTCTTATGTTCGCTGGTTGTAATTGTAGGCGCCGTACCTTTGTGGCCTACTTTGTTCCTATAACTACTGAATGAGATCAAATTATCTGACAACTATAATACTTGGAAGGACTTGACGACTCAGAGCTGACAACCAAAGTTCTTTATTAGTTGTCAAGGAACATATTCACAAATTGGCTACCTCTGAGCCTGATTATCAATAAATATACATATGAGACTTCATTGATGACACTCCTACATCACGTACTGCACTGGTCAGGAACTAATGTTATTATCTCTTGATTAGCTCAGGATCTCTGCTGTCTACTTTGTTATTCTATCCACCCATCACTACTACACATCACTACTGATTAATGGGCGGTTCTCCATCTATTAAATGTGCTTCGAAGTATTGTCTGGGTCACCACCAGTGCTGGTAATTTCTTCGTAGCTATAAACTATTCTTTGTACTACCTGCCCTATATGTCCGACGCTGGACCACTGCTTTAACACTTGTCCTTGTCTATCTGCTCTCAGCTAATTACACGAGTGTTTACATATCAGAATAAAACTGCTGGCGATATCTGCTGGACACAGCTCGACATGAAAAACTATTTGTTATGGAAATATCTTGCTGTAAAGTTTCTTTTCTTCTTTCCACTCTGTAAAGTGTCAGTCTGGGTAACTCACCCTAGTCCTGAGTTAGGGAAGGCAAAGGCTCCAGGGGAAGCAGGCCCTAAACTTGGTCACTTCAACCGACGCAGGATGGTGTATGTATGAAGTAGAAGTGTAGAGTGTGATTACCGCGAATGGTGTACTGTTCGTGTGCTGACCAATATAACCACTCATACACTTGTGTCTACAAGGCACAAATGCAGACTGCTGGAATCTTTGTTTACTCAATTTATTCAGACGTACACACTGGGACATACGAGTACATCATGGTATGTTGACATATCAATTTGTAGGTATACATAGCAGATCTGAAGTCATGACACATTCAGAAATAATGGGCAGTACATCAAAAGTTCAATGTCATGATATATTATGGCCGCATCCCCCTATCTGACTAAACGCGTCAGTGAAGGCAGATCGATAAATAACTAAAGTTACTTGACGTCCATAGTTTGTAGTATATATTATGAAACCACGAAAGGGGGTTTCTAGCAAGATTGAGATCTCCCGGTCACTGTCCGATAATAGGATAAATAATCTGTTCTCTTGGCAGTGATCAAAACATATGATGACCGAAATCTAACATGGCTGCCTCCCTGAGTTGTCGTTCACTCATTCATAGGAAGGAGAATATAAGCCAGAGTTAATTTATAATGGGTATATAAATGATTTCATAAATGTTTCCATACAGCTCTACGGTGATCAGGTTAATTCACGTAGCCATAACCGCTGTAGGAAAGTCTGTCATCTTCGTCGATACAAAACACGACCCTAGCGATACGAAGCACAATGTTCCATCTAGGTCGAATCGACATGAGATCATCAAAATAGGGTCTGGCAATACATGGAGTCCGAATTATACATTGTACCGTACCTTAGGAGAGTCTCTAACATAAACTATAGTAGAGATACCATCTCCTTTAGAAGAAAACCACTTCATGAATCATATTTCCTTAAGAATCTACCAGCCCTTTGAAAAGTGCGTACCCGCCATTTTCACGGTACATCGGAACTCATCACGACTTGTCAAGACAACTCATACTTCCGCTAGACCGGAATAACAAGAATCTAGTCCCTCCTACCCATCCAAAATATACAATATAGGACTGATTCTACTTGTACTAATAATATGTAATACATATGAATTCAGGCCATAAACACAATAAGCAAATTAATATATTTTCTGGCCCTAAAAAATAAGTACAAACGTAAGCGCAATATCCTTGCGCCGGATCAATATCCAGAACGATTACTCCTATAATCAAAAGTGTGAATCAAACATGGATTCTCTCGCTTTTACCATAGACAGCATTTTCATACACAAATGAATGAATGTCTATATTTTTTTCATATTAAATAGCCATATCGATTTTTGTAATATGTGCGTCAAAATATGCACGCAACAGATTACCACACCCCTCGGGAAAAAAAAATGGTACATTTTTTTTTGAAATCCATCTAGGAGCAACATACAATAGGCTCACAACGCACCAATACAATGCGCAGATGATAAGCATAAGTTTTATGACCTTAGAGAAAGTACTTCTCTAAGTATAAATATTTCCAGAGAGGTGTCACCAACGCATACTACAATATTAGCAATGACACAATTTCCACATTAGTTTATACATAAATTTCATCTAAGATATCTTAACATCATGATCATCAAAGACGAAAAACATTGAAAGATCAGCGGTGAATAAATATCAATGAACCGCTAAGTAGTGTTACAATCAATATATGATATATTACATATGTGTACACATTTCAACATAGAAACAACTGTATCAAAGTTGTATAACAGTTATGAATCATGTGGGCATCTAGACAAAATATCTGCCATCACATTTTCTGACCCACGGATAGCTCGCACCGAAAAATGAAATGGCTGTAGAGCAATCGCGTATCGCGTTGATCTCGCGCTCTTCAGATTTTTACTCTGAATAGCCGTAAGAGCTTTCTGGTCAGTTTCCACAATGAAATGCGCGCCCAGAAGAAATCTTTGCAGTTTAAGGATTGACCAAACCATAGCCAATAATTCACGGTCTAGGACCGAGTAATTCTTCTCTGCGGCATTTAATTTCCGAGAAATATACATCACAGGATGCAGAGTTCCAGAGTACTCTTGCATTAGTGCAGCTCCAATCCCGGTGGATGAAGCGTCACTACGAAGAATAAATGTCTTATCCTTAGAAGGCAATACTAGGATAGGTGAAGTAGAAAACATAGTTTTAACCTTATCCAAAGAGGATTGACATTCTTGAGTCCAATGGACTACATTAGGAGACCCTTTCTTTAGCAAGGAAGAAAGAGGTGACATAATGGAGGACAGATTCGGGATGAATCGTCCATAAAATTGTATTAGACCTAAGAGACTTCGTACTTGCTTTTTAGTCTTAGGAATAGAAATGTTAAGTATCTTACTTGTATTATGGTCTTCTGTTTTTAGGAACCCATGACCAACACGGTGTCCTAAGAAAGATATTTCGCTAAAACCAATACATGCTTTCGATGGTTTCGCTGTCAGGTTATGCTCGCGTAAGATAGACAATAGTTCATTTATACCATTATAGTGATCGTTCCAAGTATCACTGAAAAGACAGATGTCATCAAGATACGCAATGACATCTGAGCGATGAGATAGGATTCGACGCATCATGCGTACAAATGTTGCAGGGGCGTTCATAAGACCGAAAGGCATGAAATTCCATTGGAATAGACCCCTAGGCGTCGAAAAAGCAGTAAACGGTTTGGCGTGTTCGGATAGTGGAACTTGCCAATATCCCTTAGACAAATCGAGTTTAGTAAAGAAGTGAGAATTCGATAGTCTCGTAAGTAGCTCTTCTAGTAAAGACATAGGTTCCGCATCAAATTTAGTCACTTGATTCAATTTGCGATAATCCACGCAAAGACGTATGTTATTGTCTTTTTTCCGTACTATAACCATCGGCGAAGAATATGCTGATGTGGATGGTTCAATAATGTTTAACTCTATCATCTCATCTAACTCTTTCTCTACCTGTGCTTGAAAATGTATCGGGATAGGATACGGTCTGACTCTTATAGGACTATGGTCAGTAAGAATAATGTCATGTTGAATGACATCCGTTTGACCAGGAATGTCAGTAAGGACATCCTGAAATTGTTCTAACAAAGTAGAAACTTGTTTCTGCTCTCCTGGAGATAATTCTGGAGAAATTGCAACATCTTTCCATGATTCATTAGAGTGAAGAGGAATCATTGGAAAAGGTAAATTTACATCCGAGAAACTCGTTTCCTCATCCTGTATTACTGACAGAGATGAGTACTGTCCATGTTGGACTGGAAAATCGTCCGTTGCCTGGAAAACAGGTTGTAAATAATCAGGACGTTCATGGAATTCCGTGAGCATGTTGATGTGGAAGGTTTTACGCTTCCCGTCAATATCGACGATATAGTCAACATCGGAAACTTTTGATATTATATCGTACGGACCTTTCCAAGAAATGAGAAGTCTATTTTCCCTACAAGGTAGCAAGACAAATGCTTTGTCACCTGGACAAAGTTGTCGCAAACATCTCTTTTTATTGGCAAATTCCCTTGCCTTCTGTTTTGCAAATTCAGAAGAAGCAGTTGCCAATTTGCATGCTTCAATAATCTTGTGTCTAAGTGCGATGACATATTCATAAGAGGATTTTGTGTCATCGACAATATTATCAGCAGTTATAAGATCATGAAGTAAGGACATAGGACCTCGCGGTTTCGCGCCAAAGACAAGTTCAAAGGGAGAAAATCCTGTATGTTCGTTGGCGACCTCTCTATATGCAAAGAGAGCCGCGGGTAAAACCCTATCCCAATCCTGAGGATGATCTTCCGTTATCTTACCTAGTAGGTTTTTCAGAGTTCTATTCAAACGTTCCACCATCCCATTGGACATAGGATGATAAATACTACTCAGCGATCTCTCTATCTTCAGAGTCGACATTACTTGAGACATGGTATCCGATATGAGTTTGGTACCATGGTCGGATAATATTTCTGCTGGAAATCCCAGACGAGAAAATATTAACCAAAGAGCATCTGCGACATCAGCAGTAGTTATGCTCTTTAGAGGAACAGCCTCCGGCCAACGTGTGCACATATCAACACACGTCAAAATAAATTGGTGTCCTCTCGCAGACTTTATCTTAAATGGACCAATGATGTCTATCGCCATTTTTTTAAATGGCCGAATGGGAATGTCTGCAGCCTGAATAGGTGCATCATGGCGTGGACCTCTGGATTTAATCTCTTGACATACTTTACAAGATCGAAAATAGATTCGTATCTCCTTATTCACAGCAGGCCAAAAGAAAGATTGAAGAACTCTAGCTTTAGTACGGGAAAAACCCATATGTCCAGCACACTGCGAATCATGAGCGTGCTGTAAGATTTTAACTCTCATATTTTTAGGCACAAGGATTTGAGAATGAATGGACTTAGCGGAGTCTTGTACCATACGCACAAGTACGCCATTCTTCATCGTAATCCAAGATTTACGATTTGTATCCTTATTCGGATCACCTTTTGTTGCCAGAGTAAAGAATTTCTTTAGAGTAGGATCATCTTCCTGCTGTTTGATAAAGGAATCGTGGGAAATCTCCAAGGGATCATCTTGGATCTGCGCATCATTATCTTCAGAATGTGAAGATTGTGGCATATTAAGAGCTTGAGCCCTAGTGATTACTGCATTAGCAGATTGCATATTAACATTTTCCCAATTAGAAATTTGCTGTGGAGTGCATTCTTTCACTCCATGAATGCGACCGATGATAAGATCAGCGATCGGATTCGGCAAGAGACATGCTTGCACCTCTCCTGTAAAGAAAGGCGTAGCAATATTGATAATGGCAGTGGAGTACTTCTCCAATGTGCCACCAAATGTTACACATTTGACTATATTGCCTGTAGCTCGAGAAGGATTTACGAGTGATTGCCTCACTCCAATGGTAGTGCACCCCGAATCGAAAAGAATTGATACCGGAGTACCATCTATTAGGCCCCTATTAAAGACAAGAGCACCCCTTCCATTATGCGCAATTGACGCATGGAGAGCGGGAAGCGGGTGACCGCAGCTTAAAGTAGACACTGTGGTTGGATCGAATAATGTTTTGCATTGCGAACACTCAGATGCTCTAGCAAAATCGAAAGCGAAATTTGCTACACTGTTGGAGTCTTTTTTATCATTATTCTGATTATCGGTGTCGTGGAACTCCTGTTGTGCAGAGTTAGCCTGGTAATAAGATTTACCATGTCTTTTGTGTTGTGATCTACCTCGGTTATAATTGTCTCTATAATTATTATTGCCTCTGTTATAACCCCTATTTGGGTTTGAATCATAATATTCATGATCATAATCATCACGCTCGTTATATTGAGTATCCCTGTAATATTGTTTCTGTTGTCTCCATGAAGCACTTGGGTAGTTCCTATAGCTACTCCCTTTTCGAGAATTTCTAACATTATGGGTACCTCTCGCGTGTCGAGGACTATCAGCCCGATTCCAGTTCTTCGAAGAAGAACCCTGATTTGAGTGGTTATCTTGGTTTTGATACTTATTCCAATTAACCTTTTTATCAAATTTATTTTTAGCTCCTTGGAATTTATGTGAGTAATTCTGATTATACTCTGTTGCCGAAGCAACTGGCATACTCTCTTTAATGTTAGAGTTACTAAGAATCATGTCAGGGTGTGCCGTGGCATACTGGTCACAATATTCTTCCATTTGCTTTATTGTACCAGGTTTACGCTCATGTAAGAACTCTAGGAATGATTTATTTACAGAAGACATGACCTTGTCTCTTAGCAATAAATCCGTAAGACCATCAAATGTTTTCTCTGTTTTGGATAATTCAATCCATCGTGAAAGTGTAATTCGTGCTTTTGAGATGAAATCTGAGAATTCTACACCTACCTCAGGTCTCATTGTTTTAAACAAAAGACGGTAACCTTCCTCAGACAGCTGATATCTCTTTATCAAAGCTGCCCTAACAGCATCATAATTATCTTTGTCGGCCTCTTCAACAAAATATAACTTACTTAGGGACTCCCCTTTTAGATTTTCAGACAACTGATTCACATACTGTGATTTGTCAACATTATGAGATCGACAAGCCCGTTCAAATCTAGAAAGCCAAAATGTTATGTCATCACTGGTAGGGTTAAACGCTGGTACCTTGACCTTGTACACAAAGGGTTTACCATTACCACCAGATGCCTGATTAACATTACTCATACATGTCAATTTTAATTTCTCTAATTCAAACTCATGTTCTCTTATTGCTTTTCTCTCTTCAGCTTCTCTATCTAATCTTCTCTGTTCTGCAGCAGCTTCTAATTTTTTCTGTTCTGCAGCAGCAGCAACTTCTAATTTTTTCTGTTCTGCAGCAGCAGCAACTTCTAATTTTTTCTGTTCTGCAGCAGCTTCTAATTTCTTCTGTTCTGCAGCAACTTCTATTTTTTTCTGTTCTGCAGCAACTTCTAATTTCTTCTGTTCTGCCTCAAATCTCCTTTCCTCCACTTGCATCTGCAATTTCTTTAGTTCAGCAGCAGTATCAGCTTTTTCTAATCTTTTTTCTTCAGCCAGAGCTTTTTTTTCTTCAGCAGCAGCTTCTCTTTCTAATCTTTTTTCTTCAGCCAGAGCTTTTTTTTCTTCTATTTGAAGTTTTCTCTCCTCAGCCGCAGCTTTTTTATCCTCAGCAGCAGCTTTTCTTTCTTCAACAGCAGCAGCAGTTTTTTTCTCTTCTGCAGCTAATGCTTTGTCATATTGAGCAACAGCCCATTGTTCTAAGTCTTTTCCAGTCTTATCAAGAGATTTTCCTTGTGCAATGAAATAATCTAATGTAGACATATTGTCTTCTTAAATCAGAAACCTGAAAAAGTAAATAAATTACCCTATTTCACTTTAATGGGAGACAAGTCTATACCATAGACTTAGTCTTAGTCCAAACTTGTATGGTTTATAATAACCAATGATAACTTGAGTACCTGTGGACAACAATAACTGTATCTCAAATACTGTGGGGACAAGCCTTACAAAGGTCTTGTATACCTCAATGTAATCAAAGATCACTTGAGTACCTATGGAAAAAATATTTCCCTTTACCAATCACTTTGGGAGACAAGCCTTACAAAGGTCTTGTACATTTTGTTTTATAACAATAACAATCATAAAGTACTGATCTGTACTATACTATCAGTGTATACCACTATACGTCATATGTCAACTAAAGACATTACAAAGGACAAACAAGAAAAGACAATATGAACACATTTGCAGAGATCAAATTAAATTAAATAGGAGGAATGAAAAAAAAATGATCACAGAAACCGTGATGATAACTGCCATAATATAACAAGACAAATAACGCCACAGTGTATAAACATAAGGGTGTAAAAAACTGAAATGAAAGGAAAGATGAGACCTACAATTATACAAACAAATCAAACAAAACTAAGGAACACAAAATTATTACCAAAAATAACGAAGAAAAGAACACCTCATCACAACTAACAGAAATAGCAGCAAATTGTTGCTAACAAATTTCCAATTAAGAAAATGTGTACCTATAGAATACTAGTACCAGACCAATGTCACTCGGCATACCTTGTACTAGTCACACAGAACATAAACTAATTTAATACATAACAAATAACATGTAAGCATAAATAGCATATAGCATACAATATAATTTATGTCATGAATGGAATGTGTTGCAGGTATAGTGTTGTAAAGCAGGCACAGTTTATTTTAATACTAATAACTTGCCACTTTATTCAGTAATAGATTTAATTTTAAACTATTACACTGTCAATTTTTCTCTGTTGAGCATATGAAGATCCAACGATGAACTATGCACTTTATGTTCAACAACACTGTGATTCTTCTGTACGTTGAGAAATGTCAACAATACTGCTCCAGATATTTTCTACACTTGATACCACTGTCCTATGTAATACTGTCTGTACAGCGAAAAACTGTCAACAAGCGCTGACCTAGATACAGCATCCTATCGGTAATACAGGTCAAGCTGACATCGACTGTATAGCTGTCCTACTGGTGTTGATGTGGTCAAACAAATGTTCTTTTAGCTGTAAACTGTGATTCTCAACACAAAACTGCGTAAGCTGGACCCAGGAATCTGGCTCACCACTGTAAAGTTTCTTTTCTTCTTTCCACTCTGTAAAGTGTCAGTCTGTATGCTCTGTAAAAAAGAGTGGTGTGTTGTTGAGATCAGGCATGCTCCAGTCTACCCAGCTGTAAATGGGTAACTCACCCTAGTCCTGAGTTAGGGAAGGCAAAGGCTCCAGGGGAAGCAGGCCCTAAACTTGGTCACTTCAACCGACGCAGGATGGTGTATGTATGAAGTAGAAGTGTAGAGTGTGATTACCGCGAATGGTGTACTGTTCGTGTGCTGACCAATATAACCACTCATACACTTGTGTCTACAAGGCACCAATGCAGACTGCTGGAATCTTTGTTTACTCAATTTATTCAGACGTACACACTGGGACATACGAGTACATCATGGTATGTTGACATATCAATTTGTAGGTATACATAGCAGATCTGAAGTCATGACACATTCAGAAATAATGGGCAGTACATCAAAAGTTCAATGTCATGATATATTATGGCCGCATCCCCCTATCTGACTAAACGCGTCAGTGAAGGCAGATCGATAAATAACTAAAGTTACTTGACGTCCATAGTTTGTAGTATATATTATGAAACCACGAAAGGGGGTTTCTAGCAAGATTGAGATCTCCCGGTCACTGTCCGATAATAGGATAAATAATCTGTTCTCTTGGCAGTGATCAAAACATATGATGACCGAAATCTAACATGGCTGCCTCCCTGAGTTGTCGTTCACTCATTCATAGGAAGGAGAATATAAGCCAGAGTTAATTTATAATGGGTATATAAATGATTTCATAAATGTTTCCATACAGCTCTACGGTGATCAGGTTAATTCACGTAGCCATAACCGCTGTAGGAAAGTCTGTCATCTTCGTCGATACAAAACACGACCCTAGCGATACGAAGCACAATGTTCCATCTAGGTCGAATCGACATGAGATCATCAAAATAGGGTCTGGCAATACATGGAGTCCGAATTATACATTGTACCGTACCTTAGGAGAGTCTCTAACATAAACTATAGTAGAGATACCATCTCCTTTAGAAGAAAACCACTTCATGAATCATATTTCCTTAAGAATCTACCAGCCCTTTGAAAAGTGCGTACCCGCCATTTTCACGGTACATCGGAACTCATCACGACTTGTCAAGACAACTCATACTTCCGCTAGACCGGAATAACAAGAATCTAGTCCCTCCTACCCATCCAAAATATACAATATAGGACTGATTCTACTTGTACTAATAATATGTAATACATATGAATTCAGGCCATAAACACAATAAGCAAATTAATATATTTTCTGGCCCTAAAAAATAAGTACAAACGTAAGCGCAATATCCTTGCGCCGGATCAATATCCAGAACGATTACTCCTATAATCAAAAGTGTGAATCAAACATGGATTCTCTCGCTTTTACCATAGACAGCATTTTCATACACAAATGAATGAATGTCTATATTTTTTTCATATTAAATAGCCATATCGATTTTTGTAATATGTGCGTCAAAATATGCACGCAACACTTGCATCAGTCTTTTCTCTTCTTCTCTGCACACTGCAGCAGTACCATAAGCAACATGGCACCTCAGCTGTCCATAACATGGTAGATAGTCGTTACGGTTAGTCTAAATTCTAACCTGCTCTCAGCTGACGACCATTGAAGAGTGTTCTCAACTCTTTACTTCCCCCACGGGTTTCTCGTGACACAATCTTGACCTAAAAAAAAAAGTCCCCCTACTCATAAATTATTCTTACATATTCCTATCCCAGTTCTCTCCCTTTCCTATCACATTACCTCTCCTATCCTAAAAATAGATTTGTCCCTGAGGACAAATTTTTCTCTCCCCTTAATTACTATACCTACCTCTACCCTAAAACTTAATATATCTACTTCCTTGACCAGTACTACAATACATAAACATTTAAATCAAATATATATCATCATTCTACTCACATGGAGTAATCTATTATGTGTTCATCATCATCTTCCTACTACCTCATCATATTGTAACCATATGATGCTGACCACAAAACATAATCTGTATTCACTACTAACTGTGACCTATTTATACCTTGTACACTTCTTTCATCCACAATTTATTATATCTTTCACACTCCATTTTCACTCTGAACCTCATCATTCCCTACTTTGTTTCTGAGCTCAACATTTCTTTTTTAACATTAGCTGTCATATCCAAATCTATTTGTCTACCATTGTAAGTCATTCCATCATGACCTACCGAGCATCATCATACTCGTATTCACTTTCTTATTTACTTTTTCTGTCGTTAACACGTTTTCACACAATATACTGTAACTGCCTGTTACCCTCAATTTATAATACGAGGGGCGTTCATAAAGTAATGCACCACATCGTTTTTCTCAGCTAATAATGAAGATAGAAGCATGACAATTTGCACACTTCAAATATGGCATGTGCCAATTGTGTGCACCAAATTGCATCGCAACCGGCCAAAGAATACGGCTGCCCTAAACCGTTGAAATGGAGCGTGTTAGCAACTTGCGTAATAAACAACGAATTGTGATAGAATTTCTCGTTGCAGAGAAGGAAACTGTTGTGAATATTCACAAGCGTCTATGTGATGTGTATGGAAGTTTTGCAGCCGACAGGAGTACAGTCAGTCGCTGGGTACAGAGAATCAAAGAATCAGGAATTGGAGATACGGAGCTGCTTGATTGGCCGCGCTGTGGACGTCTTGCCACAGCCACCAACGCAGAAATGTTGAAATGCGCTGAGGGCATTATTCTTTCTGATAGGCGAATCACTACTCAACAATTGGCCTTACAGCTGTCAGTCAGCATTGGTAGTGCAAATGCAGTTATAAAAACTCTCGGATTTTCTAAGGTTTGCGCAAGATGGGTTCCTCGAAGTCTCACAAATGACCACCGATTGCAAAGGAAAGCAATTTCTTCTGAATTGTTGGAGCGTTTCAATGCTGATGGAGAAAACTTTTTGGCTAAGACCGTTACAGGTGACGAAACCTGGGCATATCATTTTGAACCTGAGACAAAAAGATAGTCAATGGAGTGGCATCATCCGCAATCACAAGGAAGAAAGAAATTCAAGACAATTCCTTCAGCTGGAAAGGTCATGATCACTGTCTTTTGGGACACTGAAGGTGTGATTCTTGTGCCAAGAGGAGAGACAATCAATTCGCAAGCTTATATTAAGACACTGAAAAAACTCAACGTTTTCGCAGAGTTCGGCCGCACAAGAATCCAGCAGACCTGCATCTCCTTCCCGACAATGCGCGCCCTCACACAAGTCTGACAACACGGGAAGCAATCACCAAATTGGGTTGGACTGTACTACCCCATCCACCCTATAGTCCCGATTTGGCACCCTCTGATTTTCATCTATTTGGTCCACTTAAAGATGCACTCCGTGGGACAAGGTTTGAAGATGATGAAGGAGTGATTCATGCAGCGAAGAAATGGTTACATGATCAAGACAAAATCTGGAACGGGCTAGGAATACATGCACTTGTTTCGCGCTGGCATAAAGCGGTACAAGTTGATGGGGATTATGTTGAATAATGCCGATGTTTACATGATATATCCATGTATATTGTGTATAAATTTCATGCTTTTTGAATAAACAGCTCCTGAGAAAAACAATGCGGTGCATTACTTTCTGAACGCCCCTCGTATATACAATCGTTTGTGACCCATTTAAACATCATTGTATCACTGATTATTTATTCTTGCTATCCCCCCTGGCTAAACTTCCACCTATCTTTTGGACTTAAAAATACCTTGTGTGGTCCCCTAATACGAACTACTTGCGTTTCCGTATCGTCTATCTATTCCTAACTCTTTAATCTTCTTTCTATTTCTTTATCCTCACGTGCCTGTGCACTTATCTGTACTGCTTTCCGTATTCGTGTATTTCAATCTCTTTCTTCCCTACTCTTTTGTTCCTCAATAACATTCTGCCCTTTTTCGTAAACCTTCTCTTACTATGTTAGTTCTTTCCAGAACTCACATTCACCTCTTGTCGTCTCACTTATAATTCCTCCGTCATATGTTCGTTATATTGTGGTTACTTGTAGAACCTTTCTCTATATCTCGCAATTTACCCATGGCTTCTCCCAACATACTTATGTGTACCCTCCATGTATTGTTATATCTCTATGGTTTCGCAGAACTTCATTGTCTCTGCCATCTCTTCCTCCCTTATCCACTATACTCGTTCCATCTGGAACAGTATCCCTAAATACTCTTGTCTGTCATCCCCCTATGACTTCTCCGATCTCCAACCTTTTGCCACCGTCACCCTGGCTTCTTAATCACTCCTATACTCCAAGCTTCTCAATTCTCTCATATTCGCCATTTTCCTCATGGTTTATCTTCACCATTTTCCTTCCCCTCCTCTCTTCTGACATTACCTATGTCTTTTCTTTCTCTACTATTATCGCCAACCTCCCATGGCCTCTACTCTGACCTCTCTACACTCGAGTCTTAATTATTCTCTGTCTACGGCAGAAGTCTAACATTGAGATCTACTCAGCTTCTTAATATGTTCAGTGTAAACTGATTGCATCTAATTACCCCACAAGTAGACTCCCGCTGCAATTTTCTACTTCTCTCCTTCTCACCTTTATCTCCTATACTTCTCGTTCCTTCATTGGAACTGTACTCTCCAATTTCTCAATCATAACTCTTTATTCATCTCCAAATATTTCTCATCATCCTACCGTCTTCTCAAAATCTCGATCTCCATTTTTACTCCGTATTCGTGCCTTCCTACTCTACAACTTCTCGAAACTCCCATCTCCATTATTCCTCACATTTTTCTCCTTCTGTACTGCATTACCCTATTGGTCAGGTGTACTCAGTTTACCTCATATATGCGGTATAGACCAATCATACTTGTCTCGTTAAGACCAGCAACCGCCGCCACATTATCCCGTATAAATGCTATGTGTCTCCTCACATAGCCTCCTCCTCCCTCTCCTACTTGATCTCACTCATCAACTCTAACATCTTCATCATTCTAGCCTCTATGGCTCTATGTGTCTCCAACGCTATCTGTTTCTCGATACTTTGTGTTTCCTGCCCTCTTGTGACTTCCTCAACACTTTGCTTGTTCTCTACCTCTCTATCTCTTGTATTCTCCGAATTTCTCTCAACTTCCCTACTTCTTACTTCATTAACCGTTTTTTATTTCTCTTCTGCTACTACTTCTTCCCTCCCCCTTTCTAGCCTCCCGGCTCTTGGATCGGTACTCCCTTCGATCCGTATTTCTCCTAATCTCTTCCTCTCTGCTTCTATTTCTCAGCCTATTTCGGCTCTTGGATCGGTATTCCCCTCGATCCGTATTTCTTCTCTCTTCGTTTTTCAACTCTTCATATTTTCTATCCACATATTCGCACAACTTCTTTATATCCTGAAGACGACAACAATCTTTTGTGTACGCCCCCTTCCTCATATCTCTCTTCTAAGGGGATCCTTTTGTGTACCCCCCTTCCTTGTTCTGAGTCATTATCTCTTTATTGTATTCTGACGAATCGTCGGATGACGTATAATATCTCTTCTTTCCACGTCTAATGTCTCTCGCCCTGTCCTCCTGATCGTCTGTTTGTGCATTTTCTTCCATCTCTTCTTCTTCCTGCTGATTTTCTTGTTGCGTTTCCGCTTCCTGCAACTGTCGTAATTGTTTCTCTTGCTCTGCTAATCTATTTTGTCTCTCTTGGAGTCTCTGTACATATTCCATGAGCGGAATGTCCTCTTCGCTCTCCGAGTTATCTCTTACGTTTCTCAACCTCCTTAATTCTTCCGGTAATGTTCTGTCAACCTTTCCTCTCCCCGACGTTCCCGCCTGATCACGCTGTACATCTTCCTCTTCTTCCTCTATTTCCACCTCTGTCTGCTTTCTCTGTCTATTCCTCTCTGTATCCTGTTTGTCCTCCCCATCTTTCTCTCTTCCTCTCTCCTGTTTGTTTTGTGAATAGTTAAAAATTCCAGATCTTTGGTTTGGGTTTTTAGGTTGTGAATGTATCTCCGCTCTAGTAACTATCTGACTTCCACATGTGCCTGGTCTGTATGACTCTTCCGGAAAAATTTCTTTTGATGTAGTCTCATCTGTGTCCTCTGGTACCACTACATAATGGGTCTTCCTCTTGTTCTGTTCCTGCGGTGGTATGTCTATAGGTTTCTGCGTTTGTAACCTTAGATGTTGTACATGCGCCTTGATGGTTTTATTTTGATCTTGTTTCCATATTTGGTATGTTGTTTCTGAAAGGCGTCGTAACACCTGCCAATTCGGAATCCAGTTCTGGTCTAGTTTTCCACTCCTAACGTGTTTCCTATAGAACACTATGTCTCCCGGTTTGAATTCCTGTGCAACTGCATTTTTATTCGCATTTCTTTGCCTTCTTTCAAAATCTTTCTTGATGTTCCTGTGTGCTAAGGTGTGTGCTCTGTGCTTTTCCCGGACTAGTATTTCCATGTCATTTAGCGCAAATACGTCATGATGTTTCATGATAAAGTCTTGAAATATTTTTTTGTTTTCCTTTTCTGTCCGTATCTGTGTCTTAATCTATTTCATCCTATCCTTCGTTTTATCCTGTTGTGTATTGGGTCCCTGCATTCCATCTCTTTGTTGACCGGTTCAAGTCTCATATAACTTCCTATTGGTATGTCTATCTCCGAAGTAAGGTTCTCGCCCCCTTCCTTGAACTATTTCTATCCTATGTACTCGATCGGATGTGTAGTACGGTCTGTGACAATTGTTTCTCCATCTTCTTTCCCTGTATTCTATGCGATTGTTGTTTCTATGGCTCCATCTTCTTTCCCTCCACATTGTGGTGGGTTTAGATGTTAAGAAGAATGGTTTGCATATAGTTGTACTTGAGTGAGATCAACTGTGAAGGTCTCTGAGGTAAACAATGAACAGCTGTGTTACAGAGTACCTTTCTTGTTACCACCCTACGATCTCACTCTAAGTTATATTCTTTATTGGCGAGCGTGACTGAAAGCTACATAAAGTGTCTAGGTTATTGTAAGAGTGTTGTTAAAGAATTCTCAATACAAAAACATATACCAACATATACTAATTACTGTGATAATTTCAACTAACCCCAGCTGTTAAATTTTATATTTAAAATTTCTTTTGTTAAACTTTATTGGTCCTGAGCAGTTGGTTTGGCCAAACACTTCAGTCTCCTCTGGTCTTGAGCTTCTCTAATACAATCAGGTGCCAGAGACTCTTAGAAATAGTGCTGAATTTCTCTATCATCTAGTACCAGCACCAGACAAGTGCCAGCAGGAACCCCTGTCAATGCAAGTTATGGTTCGGTCTTAATATCAAACTAATTCCTCCTAATGTACATGTAAACATATATTCAATACAAAAGAACATGGTCAGCTCTCTCGGACAACCCTGCTTCTCCGCTTTAGTTTGATGGAACAAATGGTACCAGTTTTCTTTTCTCTTCCCTAATTTATGCTACGCCTCTGTCATTCCTGCAGTAATCTTTTCCATGCAATAAGATAGGTGTAATGTTCCTGTATGACCATCATATATATAGTCCTGTAGTTTTAAACATTCCTAGATAGTCCCTTATATGATGGATCAACATCTAGGCTATGCCTAAATCTGCCATGGAACGATTTAATTACATCCCTTTACATGGCCTTTTCTTTTTTCACACAACCCTTTTTTAACTCTTTCAGTCCCAAGCAAAAAGGTGGGTTTGGCCCAAACAAAAATGGCCATACCAGTATGTTTTTATTGTTTTTGTTTGGAAATAATTTTTTTAAATGTTCATATTCATAAATAACAAAAGTCCATACTGGATGGCTATACTTTAAGAAGATAGCGTTTTTGAGTTGTCAAAATTAGAAAACAGCCCCAGAAAGGATCAAGAGATACGAAAGCCAGTATACTGGCTCTTGGGCCAAATGGGTCTAGCGGGAAGTACAGTATACTGGCTCTTGGGGCTTAAAGAGTTAATTAAAAAGTCAATAAAATCAATCTTACCACATATCAAGGAAATATAAACAAGTAACGATGAATTAGGCAATAGAATATGGCACACTTTCATCACTGCCTCTGTTCAGACTGCTTTCTGTTGTTAGTTAGTTTAAAACAAAGCACAAGTCTGCTCATCGCTGCTTGCTCCTCTGAATATTTTGAAAAAATGGCAGCGAGCTGCTTACTATTTCGTTAAAGTAAAAGGCTTTGGCCAATGAGACCAAGCATCTCTTTTCTTGAATGAAACTCTATTTTTTTTTAAAATATCTCAAACCACTATGCGTTACTATTACCAACTAGATTTGTATATTTAGGTTAGCCAATAATATTTCGGCTTCCTTCAAATTTCATCCAATCCACTTCATCGTACTATCTTAGCCTTTCTTTGACCTAATTTTTTCCCCCAAAAAATATGCTATCCAATCTAAGCAGACATGACTTGACCTGACAGTATCTCAGATTCTCTATGTGTTATTACCAATATTTGATTATTTAATGGACTATTTAGATGACTAAAAACATATTCTTGGTCAGCAAGTCTTCAGGTACACGAATATATGATTTTTATGGGGCTAGGTGGCTTAGTTCAAAATTCTATCTTTTTTTCTATGTTAGTTGTTTATTTTTAAACTACGTCCTGTTCAATTCTTTTTCCATGTACTTTCAAGCTAATTACGAGAGTCTCTCGTAACACGTCTAGAATTACGTCATTCGCAATAAGAGCTAAGCGTGTTTTCTAACCGTAGTGTCCACATTTTCTAACGTTTTCCTCGTATTCTGAAAACCGCCTAAGGGCAAGGCTAGCAAGTTGGTTTTATTTTTAGAAACAATTTGAGACGTGATTTGCGTTGGTTATCTACCCGACCCCCTCCCTTCCACAATGTATTAAAGGCAAATACTTCATTGAACTTGGAAAGTGGTACGTTTGTCTCAAGGTCGAATTTGAAAAATAGGGTACCCTTTTTGGTTTGGCCAAAGCGTTATCAAATAATACGCTGAGGCGTAGGCGACGACTACGATTCTCGCCGAAAATTTTTAGTACTATCCTATCTTTGACTTTATGCACTATACTATTATATGTTAATTTAGATATTGTATTTAGAAGTTCACTACACACATGCGTTCCTGTTCTCTACACGCTAGACAATTACTGGTATTCATATAATCCCGTCTTAACTGTTGGTTACCCCTCCTAGTGTATGTTTTCCTATCTCGGATACCATAATATCTATCTTTCCTTTCGTTGTATTTATCCTGTCCTTGTCTGCTGCCTTCAGTGTGTGACATGTGTTGTACTCTCCCCACAATAAATCCTCTTGGTATCGTGACATGCTGTGCTGCTGTGTTGAGTAGCATAACTGGAAATTGAGACTTGTTTCCTATCACTACTATTCCCTCCGTCATGTTTATGCACGGTTCATCGGCTATGTCTGCATCCTGGAATTCCACTGTTCTGACCGTCTGTCTAATTTTATAATATGGTGACCTCTTAATTTTTCCTGTGACTATGTTCACCGTATTCGGACGTAAAGTAATCGGTTTCTGTAATCTTATTACAGATGCGATATGCATATAATCTTGCATGTCAATGTACTCATCCTGAATCCTTAGCTTCTGTATGTCAAAGTACAATCTTACGCTGTATTTCTTCATAAAATCTCTGCCTAATATGCAATTCCGTGACATACCTTTCACTATAACAAAAGTTTGCATCAATGACTTCGTTCCAATGTTAAACCGTAGCGTTGACATTCCCATCACCTTTAACCTTTCACCTGACACTGACGTGAGTTGCATGCGTGTTTTTTCCAATTTGGGTAGCTGACGTAGCTGTTTATACAACCCAAATCTTAATAAGCTAACACTAGCGCCTGAATCCAAGAGACTTCTGGTTTTTCTGTCACCTATTGTTATCAAACACGAACTCGGATCTGTATGGTACGTTTCGTTCACTGTTGATATATCTCTATTCTGTTTCCTTATCCTTGGTCCTCCTTCTATATGTACCTGCCTATTCTCCTGTGACCTATTTATCACCCTATTCCTGTCACTCTCTCTCATGTGAGTAGGTCTGCCTTTTCCCTGACAACTGTATCTACCGTAACGAGGTGTATCGAAAGCCCTCGTGCGGTGCGTGCATGAGTGTGCCCCTTGTGTACGGGTGTATTGAGGTTGACACCAGGTGTCGTCCCTGTCCCTACACATAGCCTGTCGCGGACCATGATAACTACCCATATGTGTAGCCCTACTGCTTTGATACCTGCGTGGTGGTCTCCATGTACACACGCTAGCTCTGTGTCCCCGCTGATGACAGTTATAGCATTCCATATCTTGCACCCATCGGCGACCTGTTTGTTGTCTCCTTCCATGACCATTTCCTCGACCGACATTATCTATCTCCTTTGGCTCCTCTTCATCAACCCTTGCCTGTTCTACTCTCAACTCAAACCTTCTCCTTATGTTTTCTTTTGCAATGGCAGAAGCCATGGTGTCTTTTAACGTCTTATGATCTTTCCTTATTAAGTGGAATTTGATGGCATCACTATATAGTCCGTCTATGAAGAAACCGATCAATTGGTCATCTATTCCTTGTCTGTCTATTGTTTCAGCTGGAAATACATCTTCAATGATGTTAAACATTCTGTCAGTATACTTCTGTATCGTTTCTTCTTTTCTTAGTTTTATCTTTCTAAGTTTCTGCCATCCTAGGTGTACATCTTGTAATTCTCCATATCTCTTCACCAATCCCTGTTTGAAATCTTGCCATGATTCCTCTGGCACTGTGTCTAACCTTCTTCTAATGAAATCAGCTACTAAATGTGTGCTGGTAAGAAAAGTTAACAATCTCTTTTCATTATCTGAGGCCTGAACTGATAACGAATATCTCTCTATTTGTAAGAGCCAGGTCTTACATTCAGTAGATTTACCTGAAAACGTATCAACATTCCCCTTGACATTGGCAAGTTTACTGTTTTTGTCTAACCTACCCAATGTCTCAGATACCTGAAGTAATACTCCTACTACCGTTTCTGTCTGTTGTTCCATTTTTAGCCCTAAAAATCGAAAAAAAATTTATGTTAGTGGGGTTTCTTGGGGCTCTGAAAAAAAAATTTCTCTGGTTAATTATCTTGATGTTGTAACAAAACAATTGCTATTCACAGCAAATCTCTTTACCAAAAATATGAAGGAAATTATAATACACGAATAGGTTCAAAGTTGTATACAAACAATAATTCTACCTAATTATAACTAACTAACTACACTGTATCTGGACGTAGGTTCCTGATGAATATTTCTTTTCTGGACTGCTGACTTGAGTGTGCACACTGTTTTTTTTTTCTTTCTTTCCTCCCTGTTGTTTTCTGTGTTATGAGCGGCTGTTGTTGATACTTGTTACAATGTTCATAGAAGGATCACTCTGGTGTGATGATGTTTGACCCATACCCGACTGTGGAATTAAGTTGTAAAAAGAATGTATCTTCGTCACCGTTGACTTGGGTTCCTTCGTTGACCTTGTCACGCTCGGCTGCTCTTCATAAGTCTTGGCACGTAACTGTCTTGTTTTCTTCAATGTTGACTTGAATTCATGCTTCGTTGATCTCGACGTTGTTTTTTTTCAATCGCCTGCGTTTTGATAAGTACACTGTTTTGTAACACACGTAATCTTCCCACAAGTGGTCACTGGCACCATAAAGGCATATGTGTGATAGTTTCATTGATTCTCAACCCAACTTCTAACCCAGATTCTTTTGCTTGTGTGATTGTTGTTACGTTGACCCTTGTGTATGTTCTCGACTTAATGATGACCGTAATGTCCCCGTCTTATGTTCGCTGGCTGTAATTGTAGGCGCCGTACCTTTGTGGCCTACTTTGTTCCTATAACTACTGAATGAGATCAAATTATCTGACAACTATAATACTTGGAAGGACTTGACGACTCAGAGCTGACAACCAAAGTTCTTTATTAGTTGTCAAGGAACATATTCACAAATTGGCTACCTCTGAGCCTGATTATCAATAAATATACATATGAGACTTCAATGATGACACTCCTACATTACGTACTGCACTGGTCAGGAACTAATGTTATTATCTCTTGATTAGCTTAGGATCTCTGCTGTCTACTTTGTTATTCTATCCACCCATCACTACTACACATCACTACTGATTAATGGGCTGTTCTCCATCTATTAAATGTGCTTCGAAGTATTGTCTGGGTCACCACCAGTGCTGGTAATTTCTTCGTAGCTATAAACTATTCTTTGTACTATCTGCCCTATACGTCCGACGCTGGACCACTGCTTTAACACTTGTCCTTGTCTATCTGCTCTCAGCTAATTACACGAGTGTTTACATACCAGAATAAAACTGCTGGCGATATCTGCTGGACACAGCTCGACATGAAAAACTATTTGTTATGGAAATATCTTGCATCAGTCTTCTTCTCTTCTTCATAAGCAACATGGCACCTCAGCTGTCCATAACATGGTAGATGGTCGTTACGGTTAGTCTAAATTCTAACCTGCTCTCAGCTGACGACCATTGAAGAGTGTTCTCAACTCTTTACTTCCCCCACGGGTTTCTCGTGACACAATCTTGACCTCAAACCAAGTCCCCCTACTCATAAATTATTCTTACATATTCCTATCCCAGTTCTCTCCCTTTCATATCACACAACCCTGGCAGTATATACATGTTTTTTTTGTTCCCACCTCAAAATATCATCATTAGTGCATTCATGAGGCCCAGGGATATTCCCTAAAATTATCCGCGCGACTGGATTTGACAACAGACATACTAGAGTCCTGCCTGTAAAATAAGGGTATTTAAATATACTTCAGCAGTTGGATAATATTCAACTGTGCCCCCGAATGTAATGCACTGGACTTCTTCGCATGTGTAATCAGCAGGGTCCTCTAATGAACCTCGAACCCCCACAGTGGCGGAGCCAGTGTCCCTGAGTACCGAAACAAGTTGGTTATTCACAAAACCCTTATCAAATACCACTGATCCTGTCCCATTATAGGAAGACATCATTGTTAAAGGATGTCCACACCGGAGTCTAGGAACTCCCTGTAGCTGAAATAAAAAATTACATTCAGAAAAATTAGTACTATTGGATAAGTCCACACTACATGCACTTGCATGAGAAACAACATTGCTATTTTGGACTGTATTATTGTCACTTTGATGCACAACCGCATTGGAACGTTCAGGATTCACAGAACGTCGAAAGTTATTGTTCTGTTGAGAATTTCTGTTGTTGTAATTATTGTCATTGTTCCTATAAAATGACCTTTGGCCTCTGTTTGACTGGAAATTATATCCACCTCTGTTCCAATCTCTGTTAGGTCTGAAAGATGATTGTTGAGGTATATATCCATCATCATTTGAATGAAAATTTCTTTGAGGTTGTTTTGACCATTACCATTAAAATTATACCTCCCTCATTATTATTATCTCGATTTAATCGAAAATTTCTGTCCATGCTATATGATCTTTGTCTGGGTGGATTTGACATCATAGTCTTTTCCACTCTTATTAAAATACTCCAAGGTAGCATAATTCACTATTATCGTGACTCTAAATTGTCCAATAATATATATATATATTTCTGTGCTTCTCTATGGTGCGGAATGCTGGAGAGTCACAGAGAAGGAAATGTCAAAATTGTCCTCTTTTCACACAACATGCCTAAGAAAAATTCACCGAATCTTTTGGCCGAATACCATCACCAACCAAGATCTGCTTACTCGTAGCAAGCAAGAGGACATGCATACCATCATAGCTGGCAGACGCTGGAGCTGGGTTGGTCATGTCCTCAGAAGAGACCCCGATGCCATCACAAGAACAGCTATGCTTTGGACCCCTGAAGGAAAGAGAAAGAGAGGCCGACCAAAAACAACTTGGCGGAGGACTGTGGAGGCTGAGATGCAAAGAATGAACCAGAGTTGGGGCACTGTACGAAGGATGGCCACCGACCGTGCAAAGTGGAATCAATTTGTTGTTGCCCTACAAGACGCCACTAGGCGTGATGGCCACTGACTGCTTTGACGGTCGGTGGTTAAGGATCGAAGAAGAAGAAGATATATATATATATATATATATATATATATATATATATATATATATATATATATATATATATATATATATGTATATATATATATATATATATATATATATATATATATATATAAGTGAGCAATATCAGCAACAGTTAATTCACCACTCAAGATCAATCAACTGCATGAAATTATAGATGTTATTTTAGGAGCAAAAAAATAGAGATACGAACAAAATCGCAGTATAAAAGATTACAGTAGAAAGAGCCAACTCAAGATAATACTAATGAATAACCAAGGCAGAAATTTATGAATTGTAGAAAAATGAAAAAAAATGGCTCTACCACACTTATAACAATACAAGCACAATTTCACAACATATATTACATCTAATAACTGAGGGATAGCAAGATTAGATAAACAAATTTACAAACAATAATGGAGAATAAAGGTGTTAACTTCTTCTAACGTTTGCCCATTTAACGACCAACATTACGTTAAATGGGCAAACGTTAGAAGTTAACACCTTTAAATATCTCGGGTCCACTATATGTAGTGATGGAAGATCAAATAAAGAAATCAAGACAAGACTTGAGATGGCCTCAGCTGCCATGACAAGGTTGAATGTGATCTGGAAAAGTAACATCAGTTTTCCTGTGAAGATCAAATTATACAAATCACTTGTATTATCTATTCTCTTGTATGGGTGTGAGGGCTGGACACTCACTGCAGATACGGAGCGAAGGATTCAGGCTTTCGAGCATAAATGTTATAGAAGAATTTTGCGCATTTGCTATAAAGAGCACAAAACAAATGTCTATGTTAGAGAGAAGATAAACACCTATGCAGGCCATCAAGAACCACTTTTGTCAATAGTGAAACGTCGAAAGCTTGCCTGGTTTGGGCATGTAACTCGTCATGACTCCCTTTCGAAAACGATCCTCCAGGGAACAGTCGAAGGTAAACGGAGAAGAGGAAGGCAAAGAAAATTCTGGGCTGATAACATCAAAGAATGGGCAGGACACGGCTTCTCCACACTTGTACGCATTGCTGAGAATAGAGAGCAGTGGAGGACCCTGTCTGCTGATGCTTCCACCATGGCACCCTACGACCCATGACGGGTTATGGGTTGAGATGATGATGAATGGAGAATACACTAAATAAAATACAATTAACTTGACAACAAATACAAAATTACAAAAATACAGAACCTTCACACCTAGACAAATAATGAATCTGGTTAACTCACTCAAGGCAGTAACACACAGCTATGTTCGCCGGCCCCTTAAGTTGAAAAAATCAAATGCAAAAACTAAAGAACGCCTAAGAATTCACGACCGTCAATGAGGTATAATGAATTCATAGGTCCCACCAACCAACCCGCCTAACACAAAACGTGTGTTACAGAAATACATATAACATATAAAAGAAGGAACTATGTCAAAAGAGATTCTTCAAGCCCCACACTGCATGAATCATTAATTTACTTATCTGCTTTTTCATGCCAAAAAAAATCCTCCTGGCATCAACCTCTGGCTCAGGGAACGACGATTCAAATACAGTGCAGTGATCAGGGTTAGACTTAGAATTCAACAATCTGCGCACTTGAACAGGACCGCCATTTTGTACGTCGTCCTCTTGATAAACTTCGTGAAAAAATCTTGAGTGCAAGCCATCATCGGGCATAAAACTGCATGGTAGCACCGTAATTATTTAGACAACCTTGCTTCCTTCATAAACGTCACCTTCTGAAGTAGATACTTGAAAATTTTCAATTGTAATTAATCTTCTTTCATTCCCACACAGGTCAGCAGACGATACCCTTGTACGTTCGGCCTGGTTCCGTAATCGTACTAAAAAAAACAGGCCTTCGACTTGAAAATGCATATGGCATGCTTGACACAGTTGAAAATGACGTGTTCAGATCTCGGCTTGGCCCCTAAAACTGATACGTGTCGTTCTGTCTATTGTTTCGGAGTGGTCTCCGTAGCCAAAGTAAATTAGAGGTAGTCCATCAACACGTAGTCAGTATAACTGTATTGAGCGGACCAACACATTTCTTACAGTTATACACAACTACAATTTATTATAGTTCCTGTCGTAGATTTTAGATAGGTATTTAATATAGATAGGTCCCGTCTGAATAGAACTGAAAAAGGTGGTAACTCAGTGAGAGATAAGGTAAAGTAATAGATTTCACGAGTGAAATGGTGGAAAGGTAGAGTCTGTCCCTGGATTTAGAAGATACTCTAGTCCAGCCTATCTTACGACTGAAGTTTGTTTATCAGACAGTTTCCTTTCTGTATATATTAATATATATATATCAAACACTCACTTAGACCCCCACACACAGATAAGTGACGACAATTAGACGCACAAGCGTGAAATTCTATTAGTGGAATAGGGATATTGGGCCGAGCTGACCAACACACAGGTAATTACGTTTTTTATGTTCAGTTTATTTATCATAAAGAACCGTACAACATTTAATATCAAGATAGAAAAATACAAAATCATATGCTACAGAAATAATGAAAGAAATAGACCCGTAAGTGCAATTCCCTCTGTTGAGACAAGATCCCGTTAGAAGAAGGTATTAACCCCCAAAAGGTCAAAAGATTAGCACTATGGTATAGAATTTGGCTATACTGTAAAGAACAAAGTTCTAATGGATCTATTCTGAAAATAAATTAACAGTACCAGCAAACTAAAAAAAAGCAAAATAAAGTGAGTACAAAGCTTATACGTTAAAAAGAATTACTCATTCCTTCTTTCTCTCTCTCCAGACAAACCCGTGGCCACGTTCATTCGTTCTTACCTAATTGTTGATTAGCAACGTCTGGAACAATCTTTAGGATACACACAGCAAATCCAGTGTTATTTTTGGCAAAGTAAACCCCAGCTCCTCAAAGATTGATTAAATCCTCTTCTTCGGGGAACGTTTACTTCGTTACTGTTATTAGGATTTCTGTTTATGTCACATTAATTAGTCCAGGTAAGAAAATTAACAGTGCTCACAGTGTCAGTAGCTTGGGATTCCAATACATAAAGGAATGTCAGGTATGTAACTTCTCTCAGTATAAAATTCCTTGTCACACCACAAATGGTCGATAGTCGGGAAATGTTAATGTTTGATTATTTTGCCACAAAGGGCTGAATGTATATGAAATTGGAAAAAAAGAAATCTAGATAGCTATAGGTCCAGTTACAATTGATTCTTAATTCTTTTTGTTGGTACTCTGTCTCTCTCTGGGTGTAAACAAGAGGCCTAATAGGTGAACCTTGAAGACCCGATATTTATATAAGAATGTTCTTTTTGTACTGTTGGATTTAAATTCGTTATTCTCAGATTCAGGTTTAAGCGTAGGCTTAGACCGCTGGTACTTTTAGGTTTGTGACTCGTACGCAAACACAGAAATATCTTCAATCAGAAAACTAAGAAATTCCACTGGTATAATGGATCTAGACTTCGAAGCTAGACGTCTGAAATTTATGTTGGTACTAGATAAACTGAGTTGAAAACTGGAGTATATATATTATATGGTCAGAAAATCGCTATCATTTGCTAGATTACACGCCTTCACTTAGATTTTGGGGAGTTCTTCCGTCGAATGCTGAATCAAAGCTTATTTTTACACTCATGCCGACCGCAGAATCGTCCCTAGAGAACGGACGTGCTTTGATCTGGCATCTCGTCTGCAGCTAATTACGTTCACGAATGAACGGATGTGGGGGAGGGGGGGTAACTGTTGATTATCTCCCCTTTCCTCAGATTAATTCCCCCTGACCAAAGTAATTACCGAAAAAGTACGTCTTAACTTATCGCCCTTGATTTTAAAATTAGACGACTCATTCTCTGATCTGTCAATATTTTAGCGATTGCCCAATCGTTCGCGTGATAAATACAGTTAACGGCTCAGGACTAACTAATAGGTCTGTTGGTAAACATTACTAGTGCCTGATAGACAGAGAACAAGATATCGAAGCGCATGCCTTCTGCGTTAAAGAAACGTGGATATTAAAAAGCAAAGAGAGGTGGGAAACAGGTGGAAGCAAAAACGTGTTGATACATGTAAATATATTTAAATACTCTGTCACAGTTCCACAAAACAGCTCCAATATACTTATGTAGGCCCAAAGGCTAATGCAGTATTACAGTTTCGTCCAGTCCGTTCTCTATGAAACGCTGGTCATTTTCACTCGTTCCAGATTTTATTTAATATCATCCTTGGACATCATTATGAATAATCACACATTTCCTTACTAGAAAAAGCCATGGACACCTCAACCAAGTATCTTGGTGTCCTAGTGATCGAATAATTCAGGAAAAACACAAAATACTACAGGAGCTCAAAATACATGCGTCCGCTCACTTCAGAACACAATGGTAGAAAACACTGCAGACGATCTCTGCCTTCTGCATTCTTATTTTCACGTCTGCCCAATACACCCTAAAGGCATGACGTCACTTCCTGTATTAATAAATGACTCCGTATAAAATAAACAAACAAGGAGCCCTGTCGAGCTACCTAATGATATGACACACTCGTTATGAATTTTAATCATAACACTCATACTGTGTCGTGTAACTACAGCAGACAAATATAAGTCCATGATTTGTCATTTAAATACTGGTTTTTGGTAGTGATTGCTGTATGATTTAAGTACTGCAGACAGTAATAAGTATTCGTCGTGCTGTAAGTACTGAATTCGTTATTAATATTATTCTTGCTGAAAGAAAGTAAGGAGTACAGGGGTAACTAAGTGTCGCCTTTGCTGTGTGATGCGCTGCATGCAGTCTTAAGTGTTTTTCTTGCTCTGTAATGTGTCGTAGATTTTCGATAGGGGAATTAAGACATAGTTTGGTCCCATCTGAGTAGAACTAGACAGGTGAGAGGTAAGAGAAGAAATAGATTTTCACGAGTGAAATTGGTGGAAAAATAGGTAGATTCTGTCCCTGGACTCGAGAAGATCCTCTCGGTCAGCCTATCTCTACAACATAACTTTGTTAGTCAGACAGTATAATAATAATAATAATAAATTCTTTAAGCACCAAACACGGCGCATAAGGCAGAAACCAGTGCTCTCCAGGTTGTTCGTTGTGACGCCACTCCTCTTAGCTCTTGCACATTATTTAGGCCCAACGTTCTTCCTTCCCTTATTATTGTTCTTCTGAGTGTTTCTTTTGGTCTTCCTTTTTTCCTCTTACCCTCAGGAACCCAAGTGAGCGCCTGTAGTGGTATTCTGTTGTTTTGCATTCGTAGGACATGACCGATATATGACCATCGTCTTTTCCTTATATAGTCGGAGTCATATTTCTGTCTAGAGTCTTCTCTTATTTGTCGATTAGTCTTGAATTCTTTCCATGAGTTCATGAGTTTTCTAAGACATTTGTTCTCGAATGTATTCAGCTTGTTCTCCAATGATTTTGTTATTTTCCAACTCTCACAGCCGTATGTTAACACTGAGATAACATTTGAATTAAACAGACGAAGCTTGGTATGTATATTCAATGATCATAATTTCCAAATGTTAGATAATCTATTGAAGGCGCTAGCTGCCAAAGCAATTCTAGTATGGATTTCTCTTGTTGTGTCACCATCCTGAGTCATTTTGCTGCCTAAATAATTGAAACTTTCAACTTTCTGTAGTTTTTTCCCCGTTCAAGATGATATCAAATGTCTCGTTAGAAAAGTTCATAGCTTTAGTTTTAGAGGCATTTATTTGGAGACCTATTTTAACCGAGAGATGACACAAATTATTTACTGCTTCTTGGAATTGTCTGGGTGTTGACAGTATACCTACATATATATATATATATATATATATATATATATATATATATATATATATATATATATATATATATATATATATATATATATATATAAAGTTAGTTGCTTATCCTTTACAGGACGTGGCAATCAACCCCAGTTTTATTGGCTGTTTGTGATTTTTCTAGGCAATTTTTTTCATTCAGTAGTTTGCCATTGCTTTCTGAGTGGTACGGCGCTTATACCATTGTTAAAAATCCACACAAAGCGATCTGCTACCAAACCGCCTGCAGCAGGTTTCGAACCTGGTATATCTGGATTATGAAACTGCGTTCATATCCATTAGGCCACAGACGCCGACATATATATATATATATATATATATATATATATATATATATATATATATATATATATATATATATATATATATATATATATATATATATATATACACACAGTCGTGGCCAAAAGTTTAAGACCACCTAGTAAAAAATGGATATTTCCATACTACTACAGATTGTTGCATCATCCGCTATTTTAGGGCACACTAAAAGCAATCATTGCAGTCTATTGCATCATCCTAACAATATACACTGTGAAAACACAGACTGTTGCTGTATTTAGTGTCTTTTGGTTGTTTCAAGGGTATTATCTCTGGGTTTTATGTTCGCAAGAAAATGGGCAAAAAACCGACACTTACTGCCATTCAAAGAGCTCAAATAGTGACATTACGTGTGGAAGGGTACACAGAACGTGATATTTCTGTTCGAATTGGCTGTAGCAAGACGGCAGTTCACAATGCAATCACCAGGTACCAATTGGACGTACTTTTTCTGACCGAAAGAGAAGTGGTCGTCCTAGAAAAACCACCCCTAGAGACGACCGGGTAATCAAATCCATCGTTTCACACTCTCCAACAGTTTCATGTAAGAAGATACGATCTGCTTTGCTTTCTAGAGGTGTTGATGTGAGTCGGAGGACTGTGTCTTGCAGATTATTGGATGAGTTTGGACTAAAATCACACAAACCTGCTGTGGTGGGTTTGGATGTTATTGTGTAATATATTACTTGTCTACAGAGTGAGGTCAGCTATGCAAGTCCCTGAGTCTAATAGTTGAAGATGCTTGTTCTCAGGGTACCTGACTGCTACCACCCTACGACCTCAATCTGCGATATATTTTGAGCCTACTTTTGTGTAAAGGTGTCTGGTTGTTATCTGGCTAGATGTCTAGGGTAATGTGTTAAATGATGTAAAGAAAATGACAACAACCACTAATGTAACTCAATGAAAATGATTAAACAAATCAATGGTTAAAGTTTGAGTAAAAATTTTTTACAATTTTAATTTCCTGTACCTCAATTTCTTGGGTACAGGAATGTTTAAAACTCAAATTAGAATGAAAATGTATTTACATTAATGCGAATAAACAAAGACAACTTGTCTATTATATTATGAAAAAGTCTATGACTTGGAATGTCCTGGTAAAGCACTAAATTCTATAAAGAGTCACTCTTATGAGGAACGATTATGTTCATCACCTCAAGAACGATGTGTTGATTTAATACTGGAGAGATTATGTTAGGTGAAAAATCATGAACCCGTCGATGGTTCTTATCTTTGAGTTCTGGAGCACTGTGGTCTTTCTTCCACAACGATAGTCTCCACGGCTGCAACGTATAGACGCTGCTACATGAATAATAGGTTAGCACAGCTAAATGTGACGTTCGAGTCACAAAGTTACTACTTGATTTGTTAAGGGTCGGTTTAATGTAGCAGTACTATATGATAAAGTATCTCCTCTCGTCCTACCGAAGACATATGTCTTCCCATGGGACACCATGTTGAACCCAGAGAGAAAGAGAACCCAGGGCAAACCCAAGCAGTTCCTCAACTCTCATCTCTAACCAGCCTCAACATATAGGAGCTGAAGAAGTGTTACAGGTGGGTCCTCTTACTGTTAAAGGGGGTCCGTTAAAGGCTATCATACTGCTGAAGAAGTATCTTATTTGAAACAGGGTATTTCATTATTAAATTGAGTGTCATCGTTACTTCCTTTCGAGCCCCGTTTACAAGTTCGTCAACATTAGTGTTCTTTGGAGAGCAATATCGTGTTTAAACAAAACCATAGGATGAAAACATAGGGTGTTGATAAATTCGTCAACTTGAGGATCAATCAATTAAATCAGTTGATAATCCCAATTCTTTCTGAGTCCATCTGACATATTTATTACATGGTACATCACGAAGACATCATAAATTATGGCATTGTAATATATTCATTGATACAATTCATCTCCAATCAGTGCAGTCTAGTCCAAACATATAGATCAATAATATCGTCGTCAAAACATGGTAGGCTATATACACGCGTTACTGCAATGCAGTTAACCGGTAGTGAGACCTACCAGTCCGCGAATATGGATCATAAACATGATCAAGTACTCCCGTATTATGGACTTCAATTAACTAATGATTCTGCACAACCATACTGAACTTACTCATAATCAAGGCTGACCCTCTAGCCGAAAATTCACAAAGAAATACACTGCACTATCATGATATCCTGGGAGTACACGGAATACGTCTGTCTCGTTCAGAGATCATAAGTCAACCAAAACACGTCACGAGCGTCCTATACAATTCGCGTTCAATAAATACCGTGAAGCGTGAAAAAACTTCTATCTTTAACTCATCTCGAGCATTTAATGCGTAACTTTAAAAGTGCTAACAACTGTAGCAGACGACATTGTTAAACATGTCGTAACAAGAAGGCCCAAAGGAATGATAAAACCCTGGAGCCTTGTTTTGGAAAGTTGCATAACAACTATTCCCATACTCCATAGGTAGCATATTATAAGGAGTACGGTTTAGTCTACAGACGTGTCGGGAACCGGACACAACTGGTTGTCCCAGTCCCATATCGAACCCACCTGATGCAACAAGAGCATAATCCCCAACGAAGAGCATGGGCCTCAATTAAGAATTATTCCCTCGGGTACTTTTGGCCGGGCATGCAAGGAGACATTCAAAAACATGCGAGAGATTGCTCGGACTGCTATAGCCTAGAAAACCAAACTGATAAAATTTACCATTTATCTAAGATGACGAAGAAGGAGCAGGGCACACAAGTTCTAATAAATGGAGAGGCGCCCTTACATCTATTCCCCACTGATCCTTAGCGCAGCAGAGCTCAAAAAGGTGCAGGCTGACGACATGACCTTAGCGCCCTGATGTATGAAGCGGTATACGTCACAGATCCATACTTCTGCCGGATCATTCCACAAAGAAGATGGTGTGTTATATCGCCGAGTAAGAAATGGGAAACAACCTGTTGTTCCATTTCCATTCAGATCTCACATCACAAAAGCAGGACATGTACCACTAGGAGCAACAATGCGTAACCGTAATGTACATAACTTTTGACCTGGTCGGTGGACAGACATAAGAAATTACGTCTCATCTTGCAATCTTCTTCGTTCACCCTCAGATGTCAACTTGAATATGTTCAAAGAAAGCAGTGGTCAGCCTAAGGCTGTTGATATCTCCGTAGATTTTCTCCAGGAATGGTACTGGTGATGGCCATATGCGTTTTCTCTGTTCCTCATATGTTGGGCACCTTTGAAGCAGATGTTCGGCAGTCATTTTATCGGTGCCACAGTCACACTCATCAGTAGTTCCTATCTTTAATTTGTTGAATAGATGGTATCTCAATCTGTTATGACCTGTGCGAAGTCTGAAGATTACCACTTGTTCACTTCTGCTAAGCTGGTAAATCGGATCATTTTTTGTGTGGCCTGGATGCTCTTATTCCCACTTGTGCCCGTATCTGAGCTTGAAAAAACTCTTGGTCTCCTCATAAGTTATGTTTGTGTCAAAGGAAGCTTTCCCCCTTCCTTTGCCAATCTGTCAGCTTCTTCTTTTCCAGGGATGTTGCAGTGAGAAGGGATCCACTGTATCACGACTCTTTTGTATTGCTGACATAGTCTGTTAAGTGTTACTTTTAGGTCATCCAGTTCAGCATTACTTTGACTTTCCAGCGTTGTAATCACTGACAGCGCATCTGAGAAGATAGCTACTGGTCTCTCTGAGCTTTCTTCTGTAATTAGAATTTCTGATGCAGTTTTTAAGGCTTCTGCCTCTGCTCTGAAGTTACTTGAAAATTTCCCTGTTGCGACTGCTATCTTTTTTGTGTGTGCTATTGCTTAAGCTCAGGAAGACTCCTCCACCCCTATCTTCTGTTGCATTAGTTATCTTGCAATCAATGCCAGCCAGAGTCACTGGACACTGGCAAAACACATATCGGAATGGAAGAGGAAAATCTCTCACCATAGACGAACATAGAGGAAGGCAAAGGCATAGAAAAGCATATGACGGTAGTCTTATTCATTCGTTCAATTGTTTCTAACCATCTTTTTGCTAGATCACCTGCGCCAGTTTTTTGCCAATAATTGTCCCTCAGTTTAACCGAGCTGTGTTACGTGATACTGTACACTAACAGGGCCCGGGGCAGTGTTTCTACTTGTTTCTAAAGTGCACACGACGTCTTCTTTGGATATGAGGTCGAAATATACGTCGCCTCTTATGTCGCCTTGAAGGACACTGTCTTTAATTTCTTGGTGGGCAGCTTTATCACCATTATCTGTCTGAGTATAATAACGCTTGGGTAATTTATATCCTTTTCGACATTGGTCTGCAGGCTTATTCCTGTCGAGCTTAGAATATTATGAATTCTTTGTTTTAGTCTTTTCCTATTCATTCTTGGATGTAATGAATTTCTCTAGAGTTTTTAGCAGTGCCCACCTGTGTCACAAAGTCAGAAACTGAAGATTCAGATAACTACAGGTATGTTTACAAAAGAAAGGACACTGCAAACACGTGGAAAAATAGACGAAAAAATATCAACGATAGGATGAGCAACCAATAAAGATGAAAATAAATAAACAACATGCGTACAATGAAGAAAACAATAAATAGGCAAGGAAAAGTACAGACCAACAAAGACAGAAATATCAACGCAGGTATCTAATGAGAAACAAAAATTCAAAAGAGAAAATGATACGTACTAAAACAATGAAAGGAGACAAAAATTGCAAAATCGCCGGAATAAAGAAGCTTTGCAATAAGAGGTAGTGAAATTAAAGAAAATTTTACTTGTCATGATTTACATGACGTGTATACATGTGTGTGGGTGGGGAATGGTGTAACCTGTTTAGAGTGTATTATTATTATTAATATTAAAGTACGCAAGCTTGGAGTGTCATATGCAAGTTTAATGTTATAAGCACGTATAGTGACTGAAGAGGATTCAGGGGCGGACAGCGTGAATTGAGGTTTACGTGCGTCTGTGAAAAGCGTGCGGAGTGAACGTAGTGAGCATACTTGGTAGAGAGAACATTGAGATGCGATAGGGGAGCATGTGGCCATCCGTCGTTGGAGACAGTCGGTTCTTGTAAAGATATGTGAATAGTGTCTGTGACTTTTCATTATTATACTTTGGGTTTGACGCGGTGATGTCCCGCGTAATGTGTATCTACAAGGCCATATATTGTTGTTTACCAATGCGTTGTGCCTTGTCCCACGCTTGGAAGTGGATGGATTAAGAGGCGGGTCGTTTTCCCGCACCAGGAGGAGGTCAATGGTAAGACCATTATATTATTGTGTGGATACGCGTTTATTGCTTTCCAGCGCCAAGAGGAGGTCTATGTTATAAGACCTTGGCAGTTACAGTGTTTGGAATTCTAACAGGAGCTTTGATAGAAAGCCTGTATGTATTAACTCTATAAGCGCGTTGTTGGTTCTCCCCGGCTGTAAAGTTCTGGATGAACTTGGATGCCTGGTGATCAGATCAGAGAGATATATGTGCGAGAGGTGAATGCCACACTTAAATTGAATGCAGGCAGTAGCTGCAAGTTCGTTAGGATGAATGTAACACATATTCTAGTGATGCAAGTATCTTTATACGTTTGTTACTGACGCCCAGCACTATGCTGTTGAGATTATATGTATGGAACTGTGACCGAGAATCCTTATCCAGCTATTTATTTGTGTATGTACTGTCTTGAGAGAGACTGCCCATCCAATTTACACACCAAATATTAGACAATAAGATGCATCACGAAATCTATTCCGTGACATCCATTTGGAGGGGCGTCCTAGCCCGTTATACTGTGGAAGAAGTTTTGTGACAATACTAATTTCTTCGTTTCCTATATTCACAGACAATTCAATATTTCTTTCTATTTTTAATTTCATTCCTGAATTTTTCACTTTCTTCTTTTGTGTTTCTGTTGGTGTTTTTTAATGTCTACGGCAAATTACTTGAGAAGATAGGGGCGAGACAATTAATGAACCACCTTCAAAGGCACACATCCTCCCTGATACCCTGGGCAGTTATAGACCAATAAAAGTGTCATGGGGTAACGCTGGAACATTTGCGAACGATGTATATGAGGGTCTCCAGGGTAAACAAGAAACGGTGGCTGTGGCAATTGACCTAGAGGATGCTTACAACAGTGTTAATTTTGCAACCTTGATGGACTGTGTAAAGGAATGTGGTGTAAACCCATGGCTAACAAGGTGGATAGCAGCTGTCATAACTGAGAGAGCAGTTGCATTTCGCTTGGGAACATGGACATCAGAACCAATGCACACTTGCCCAGGATTACCCCAGGGTTCTCCATTATCACCGGTGCTGTTTAACATCTATACAGCAAAAATAGCTGCAATCCAACTGTAACGTATAATGGAAACAGAGCCTACAGTAATCTGACAGTCTTGTGACCTCGTAGCGTTCTAGGATTGGCTAGCAAAACCATGCATTTTTTTTCGTCACCCACACGCTTTCTGACACAAGAATAGACGGTTAGCTGACTGGTTTATATGTTAGGCGCGACTGATAGTGACAGAAAAGAATTCACGTTTTATTTCATTGTGCGTATTTAGTATAAGTGCCTATTATTTAATATCATACGACTAAACTATCAGACGCCGACCAAATTAATAGCTACTTAACGACCGGCGATAGTTTGTGATAACTGGCATTGTACGCTGATCGTTAAGCGCGAGCAAGGGGCGGGGAGAGTTGCATAACTCCCTCCGAACTGAAAACTCAGCGCTAGCGACGGGCAATAGGGTGAGCTAAAGACACGGTGTGACTTTTAAATTTAATCAGGACTGACGGAGTGGATAAGAGAGCGTCTTGTACACGTTTGTGTGCATATATGTAGTTATATAGAATAGTAGCATTTTTCCATAAATGTTTCTTATATATTCCTAGCAGACCTGATCAAGGGCGTCCAGCGGTCTTTTCTTTTTCACTGATTGGTTAATGTTGTCTTTTCTTGGCTTGTGCGTCACCAATTTCATTGGTATTGGTGAGCAAGTATTTGCCAGAGAATGATAACACTAGTCAACAAATTTTCAAAAGTTATTTGTACCAGAAATTAAATATACCATTTCTTATTGATTTTGACATGCTGATTTCAAATATCATAATGAAATTCACCAATTGGCTCTGGTTTTTTTTAAATGATGAATTTACATTACAGTAATACAAATAATGTATGCTTGTTTAATTCTCTGGGGTGAACAGCTAGTCTTTCTATTTTGGCATTATAACAATTGTGGTTACATACTCAATTAATTGATATTTCAACATAAAATAATAGAAAAAATAATAACATTATTTAAAGTTCAAATATCATGTTTTAAAAAGGCACAAATTTAACCCATTCCATCATTATTCAGTCGCTGTTCGGGCTATCTTTGCTTGCTTCTTGTAGTCAATCGATGAGGTGTCTCTTGTCACAGTCCAACAGTAATCAGCAAGCATTGAAGGGCTCCAATTGCCTTGATAACTTGTCTCCATAGCAGCAATGTCCTGGTGAAATCGTTCACCATGCTCATCATTGACCGCTCCACAGTTTGAAGTAAAGAAACCCAGATGAGAATCCAGAAAATGAATTTTCAAAGACATGTTGCAGCCAAGACTCTTAAACGTCAGAAGGAGATTTTCTACAATTTCATTGTAATTATCAGATCTGTTGTTTCCAAGAAAATTGTCCACCACTGACTTAAATGCTAGCCATGCTGCTTTTTCCTTGCCATGCAACACGCAAAGAAACTCGTCATCATGAAGAAGTTTTCGAATTTGCGGACCAACAAATACTCCCTCTCTTATTTTAGCTTCACTCAGTCTTGGAAGTTTTCTGATGAGGTATTTGAAAGCCTCATCTGTTTTCTCCATTGCCTTGACAAAGTTTTTCATGAAACCCAGCTTAATGTGCAAGGGTGGCAAAAAAATCTTGCTGGTGTCGACAAGTGCTGGGTTCTCAACGTTCTTACTGCCAGGCTGCAATGACTGCCTGATTGGCCAATGTTTTCTGATGTAATGGTCACTTCGTGCACGGCTATCCCACTCACAGAGAAAGCAACAGTACTTGGTGTATCCACCCTGTAGTCCAAGCAAAAGAGCGACCACTTTTAAGTCACCGCAAAGTGACCAATGATGATGATCGTAGTTTATACACTTCAAAAGCTGCTTAATGTTTTCATAAGTTTCTTTCATATGAACTGCGTGACCAACTGGAATTGACGGTAACACATTACCATTATTCAACAAAACAGCTTTAAGACTCGTCTTGGATGAATCAATGAAAAGTCTCCACTCTTCCGGAATATGTAATTGATTTTGAGGGCTGCCATTAAACCAGAAATGTTGTGGCACGCAGAAAGGTCGCCCTCTTTGAAAAAGAATGTAATAAGCGGCTTCTGGCGGTTTCTATACACAGAAATTGTAACATCTTCTGCCAGGAGATTCCACTGTTGCAATCCGGAACCCAAAAGCTCCACCTTGTTCTTCGGTAAATTCAGATCTCTTACAAGATCATTCAGTTCACCTTGGGTTATTAAGTGTGGTTTAGTGGATGTAGTTTGCTCAAAATCTGGGTCGCTTGAGGTTGATGGTTCAGGACCACCAATGTCCTCTTCTTCATCAGTGGAAGCAGCTGAAAATGATTCTGGCACTTTGGAAACTGGTAGGTCATCGCCATGTGGTACCGGACGTATTGCAGAGGGGATGTTTGGATATTCCAGAGTCCACTTTTTTCTTCTTTGATATGCCTTTCCCAATTGGAGGGACCATGCAAAAGTAACAGTTGTTGAGATGATCAGTGGGCTCTCTCCAAATCATTGGGACTGCAAAAGGCATAGCTTGCCTTTTGCCAGTCAACCCACAGTTTTAAGATGTGCTGCACATGTATTGCAGCATATGTGTGGCGCCCAGCTCTTATCTTGATCTCCTATTCTGCAGCCAAAATACAAACTGTACGCCTTCTTAATCACTTTAGTTATATTTCGTTTTTGTGACAGAAATGTCACCTCACCACATATATAACAGAAATTATTAGCACTGTTCACACATGTCCTAGGCATTTCTAACTACGATACTTTTTATAAGGACAAATGCACTAACTAATGGCAAACTTTTATCAGAGATAAGATATTTATACACAAAGGTGATGTAATCATAGGTAGGATTGCATCATCAACTTCTAGTTACATTTTTATTGGTCATTAGAAAAAATTATGCAATCGCCCACAACAGTTGCGTCATATATATAAATTGACCGTAATTAAATAAACTAGTAGCATATATCTTGAAAACTAGAGCCAATCAACATTTTTTAATGTCAATTTCGTTTTCAGCACACCAAAATTAGTTAAGATCAGCTATTTTCATTTCTGGTACATTTTGGTTGATGACTAGTGTAATCTGTTGAGAATGATAGATTGTTTCAACCTGCTCTTGTCCCACTGAACGTATCTCTGATTTCCTGGATAGTATTCTACAACCCTTAGTTGCCAATCTACCTTCTTATTTGAAGTTATATCACTACCTTTGATTCCATACAATTCATACCTGACCACACTTACCGTCTTTTCCTTCTGGATGTTTGTTCGCTTTATACTTCCATTCCACATTCTGATGGCCTTAAAGCACTACAATTTTTTCTCGACAGACGCACTGACCTTGCTTTCAGCACAGGTTCCCTTCTTCGCCTTGCGGAATTGATTCTTACTCTCAACTCTTTTGAATTCAATGGCCAGTTCTTTAATCAAATTAGTGGCGTTGCTATGGGCACCAAAATGGGCCCTAGTTATGCTTGCATCTTCATGGGTCACTTTGAATATTTGGTGCTTCAAAGTTACGATGGACCATTACCTGAGTTTTACCGTCGCTATATCGACGATGGTATTGGAGTCACAGACATGTCTGAAGTTAACCTCCGTAGTTTCATTGACTATGTTTGCAATTTCCATCCGGCCATCAAATTCACTTCTCAGATTTCTACCACTTCAGCTAACTTCCTTGACCTTACTGTCAATATTACTCTTACTGGCCTTACTACCTCTGTCTTTTTTAAACCTAGTGATGCTCATGGTTTCCTTCTTTACACCTCTTCTCACCCTCTCAGCTGTAAAAATTCCATTCCCTACTCTCAACTTCTACTCTTACGTCGGATATGTCACGATGAAGATGATTTCCGTAAACGAGCTCAAGATATGCTCGAGTTTTTTCGCCGACGTCACTATCCTGACAGAGTTTTATCTGATGCCCTCAATCGCATTAGTCACGTTACTCGTCAGGTTGCACTTATTGCTAAACCTACTACTACATCTGACAGACTAAAACTTGTCTTAACTTTCCACCCTCACTGTTTGGCGGTGAAAAAAATTCTCTTTCGTCATCTGCCTATTCTCCACTCTGATCCTGATACCAGAGAGTTGTTTCGTGACACCTCTTTGTTGGCATTTCGTAGGGATAAGAATTTTAGGGATATTCTTGTCCACAGTCGCTTGAGACAAACCAGTCCTTCTCACTTTGGTACTAACCAACGCCGCAGATGTAAGACCTGTCCTTTTGTACTCCAAACTCAGTTAGTTTCTTTTCCGAATGGTAAATTTGCCATTGGGGAGTCTTTCACGTGCGAATCCAGAAACCTGATTTATGCTATCGTCTGCAAGAGGTGTGACATTAATTATATTGGTGAAACGGGCAGACGTTTGGCAGACAGGTTTCGTGAGCACTTGAATGACATCTATCATGGCAAACCTTTACCGGTGGCCCTTCATTTCAATAGTCCTGACCATTTAGGTAACTCTGATATTCATGTCACTGCCCTCCTTTCATGTGTCGGCGATGACAGAACTCGCTTCTCGTTGGAGAATCTTCTCATTTTTCAAACGGGCGTTTTATCTCCTGCTGGCCTTAACACATTAACTACCGAATTAAAAAACACACTGTGGCCGAATTAAATTTTGTTCCCATTTTCATTCTGTAGGTGTATGTAGAATTTTATCTGTAGTTTTCTTAATTTTAAACATATTTTTATGAATTATATGTCATTTTAATGATAAATGAATGTACTGTTGCCTAAAGCTGATAAAAGGAAAGTTTACTTAATATGGTAGATATTATTAGTAATGTAAAATGATTGACAGACAAAATTCAATTCAAATTTGTTTCCAAATTATCAACTTATGTTCAAATTTCTTGTTTCTATGGTAGGTAATACCTTTCTTAAAGTGATTATTATGTAGTATATCCAATAACAAGAAAAACAAGCCCAAGAACACACACACTGACTAATATTTACACTATTGGTAACTTACATTATCACACCTATGCCACTTCCCAAAAAATGTCGAAAATTTTTTCCTCATTTTCTCCCTGTAAGTGTTTGGAGAACTTAAGCTGCAGATTTATTTAATTTTAAACATATTTTTATTACTGATATGTCAATTTGATGACAAATGAATGTACTGTTGCCTAAAGCTGATAAAAGGAAAGTTTACTTAGTATGGTAGATATTAATAGTAATATAAAATGATTGACAGACAAAAATCAATTCAAATTTGTTTCCAAATTATCAACTTATGTTCAAATTTCTTGTTTCTATGGTAGGTAATGCCTTTTTTAAGGTGATTATTATGTAGTATATCCAATAACAAGAAAAACAAGCCCAAGAACACACACACTGACTAATATTTACACTATTGGTAACTTACATTATCACACCTATGCCACTTCCCAAAAAATGTCTGAAATTTTTTCCTCATTTTCTCCCTGTAAGTGTTTGGAGATTTATTAATTTTAAACAGATTTTTATTACTGATATGTCATTTTGATGACAAATGAATGTACTGTTGCCTAAAGCTGATAAAAGGAAAGTTTACTTAATATGGTGGATATTAGTAGTAATGTAAAATGATTGAAAGAAAGAAAAAGCATGCAACATTTTCTTTAAATTATCAACTTACCTGGAACTTGCTTATTCCTGAGGCAGCTAATTTCTTTTCTTGGTGATTTTCATTGTAGTATATCCAATGGCAAGAAAAACAAGCCCAAGAACACACACAATAGCTAATAAATACACTATTAATGACTTACATTATCACACCTACACCACTTCCAAAAAATCTCAGAAATTTTGAATAAATAGCTCCTTTGACAAAGCACATTATCTGTAACTTATTTACAGTATGTCAATGTCTTTAGTAAGTTACAGCAGAAGGATCATGCGTATGGTACAGCCTAAAACAGCTCTTTGGATGGAGATGGGGCTTTTCGGGGCAACCGATGCAATAAAAATTGGTTCGGACTCGTTTCGCAGGTGTTGAGCACACTATACAGTTCCTATCTTTGTCGGTGTAATCCACAATGTGCTTTGCACCCTCAAATCTTTTAACTTTGTTTCCTAACAAATTTCCTACCTTTCTTGTTGCTACTGGTATCTACTAGATCAGGTGGAGTTATGGAGGCAGCCTTCTCAGTCAACTGATCAATCAGTTTGTCTTTGAAAAATTTCAATGACACTGACTTCTCATCAGCATGACTGAGGGTGTACAATATATGGGCATTTACCTGGGACACCTCTATAATCCAGTAAAAAATTTTCTTCCACCATTTTCTAGTTTTTCTTTGGAAATTGCCATAGTAAGCTACCATTTGATCATTGTGGTCACATCCATTCATGCAAAAATTGTACTGGTGTACTGGTTTGGGTTTTTCGACTAAGTTGTGATGTCGAGTTGTGACTTGCACCATCTCAACTGATGTTTCAGTGGACACAACAATATATGGTTTCTTTGCCTTTTTGTCTCGCCAAGCAACACATATCTGAGATCCATCACCATTTTTGTACCACCTGGCTTCTCGGTGATGGAGGGAGAGGGTCTTCAGTTGAAGTGGAAAATTTTTTCTGTTGATGTTGACTGTGCCAGTATAATGAATGTCCCTACTCAACAGATAGGTTATCAGTGTATCCACAGTGTAGTATCTGTCAGCAAATACATGGTGGCCCTTCCCAATTCCTTGCAGCAAGAAATCAAATACCTTCACCGCCTGACTTGTTGTAGAGTCATTAGCAAGAATATATGATGTATTCTTCCCAAAGTATGTCAATACAGAATAGAAATATCCAGTGGCAGAATCACACAATCCAAAGGTCTTAATGTGATACTTGCTTGGCTTTGTTGCATTGTACTGCTTGTGTTTCCAGCGTCCATTATACCCAATAACCATTTCATCAATGGCTAAATTCTGAAATGGGATAAAATGCATCCTGGAACTTCGCAACGAGCAAATTTAAAAAAGGCTCTATTTTGTCCTTCCCTTCTGAATCAGCATCTCCAACATGCATCATTGTATGGTAAATTATTTCAAACCTAGATCTTGAAAACATATTGCCATACCAGGGTGTATAATTATGAGGTGTATGTGCCCAATAATCTTTTACCGATGGCTTTTTATCTAAACCCATCGCAGTTGTTACTGCAAAAAATTTCAAAAGCTCATAGTCAGTGACAGGTTTCCAAGCAGCAGACGAAGATCTGTTTGAAGATGGGGGTTTTGAATTCTTTACTTCAGCATAATCATTTATTACTTTGACCAAAGAATGTAAAACATCTGGTGTCAGCAATGTAAGCCAGCAATCAAGTACAGAGGAACTTGCATCAAGATTTGCTTGCAAACCTGGTTCATGAGTTGGATCAAAATAAAAACTATTTGTTGTTTCACCCTCAGTCACTTGATCCCATTGTTCTCTAATTTTAGTTAGGCCTAGGCCTACAGTATTTCCTGCACTATTTCCTGCACTATTGGTAACTCTAACCGAGGTTTTCGCTCTTTTACGACCCACTGATGGCCCAGGACTTCTAATATCTTCATTGCTTGAATTTTCACTTCTAGTGTTATCATCACTGCCATACAATTCACTACCTGAATAAATGTCCACATTGTTTTCACTGTCATCGTCGCTAGAACTATCAATCAATTGCTGAAATAAGTTTCTAGCCTGTTCAGCAGTTAGACGAGGTGTACGTGCGTTTTTTTGTGGCGATATCATTCGTTGCCATAGTAAACAGTTTTGCGATTTGGTAACTAACCTGAAACGTGTAATAAATATGAATATAATATCACTTTTGAGAAGCACAAATTTACCAACGCTTTGGAATGTCGTTTTCCGGTGTTAAATTAAAATCTCGAACCAGATCAGAATGTGTTTCGTCATATATTTAATTCGTTATCTTACTAAACTTAGAAAGCCGATGGGACCGGTTTGCCGTCCAAATGTGTTTCTTTCGTAAGCCGCCCCCATCGGCTTGCGGTAGTTAATGAGTTAATGTCCAGCATCATTTTGCATAATTCTGGTGGCTTCTGTCTCTGTTTCATACTTTATTTCTTCTGTCGTTATATTCCTATCTATCTTTGTTTTTGCTTTGGTTCGTTTCGTTTCCTCAATTACCCCTCTTAGCCGCCACTAGCTCATACGTCACTTCCGTATGACGCCTTTTTTCTCAGCCATCTTGAATGTTTCTTTCTTGGATCCAGCTAAGTGATTTTTTTACTTGTTTGAATAATGTTGTTCATTTCTGTCTTCGTTTCTTTGATTATTTACTTTCTTGTTTTGACATGTCTTTCTGGTTTTACGATTTTCTTGCATTATCATTGTTATCGTTTTGCTCATCACCGTTGTTCCATCTGCTTGTATCGCCCATTTGGTATTTTCTCCATCATCATAGATTTTTGTAGTACCTATATGTAGTTCTTGTCCTTGTCACCTGTTCGTAACTGTGCCTGACGAAGGGTAAAACCCGAAACGTCCCTTGTTTCATGTGTACCGTTAACTTGTAAAACTGATTTCATACCATATTATTTTTTAATTTATACAAGTATTTGCCAACGATACATGAGAAACATTTTAACTTGTAAATTTAACTGTACTTACCAAACCGAGTAATATTTTTCAATTTTATCAGCCCACTGGGGTGTGAAAAAAAATTACATTTATTCCCGACTTCTGGCAGTCGTATTCAAGCGTAGCATCCAGAATTTACGCTGTTTCAGAATCGGCACTCTACCATAGCCGATAGGATTATCATCATTTATCAATTGTAACATTTTTAGCAACCAGATGTTTCCCAATACTGGAAGTATTTTCCTCTTTTAACTGTGAACCCCATGATCACGTTTTCAACATTGGCGGTGACATTTTGTTCATCCAGGAAAAACCCACACCAGATTCGGCGTTCACCTCACTAGTCTTTATTTGTTAGAGGATGGACTGGGGCCAATTTGGGAAATAAACCTGACATTTTATATAGTCAGGAAAAATTGTAATTCTAAGGGATATCACCAAGAGTAGGTAAGAGTGATTGAGTGGCCATTGTATGAAAGAGAGAGTGAATATTTTTCTTTCTTACAGGGAATTTACCAAATCTGGATTTGCTTAAACTTGTTAACTTTACTGGGTAGCCTATAGTAGGAACTTGTTTACTTTACTATCTACTCTGTAACATAGTGCACACCTTCGACCTTTGGGTTATTAACTTTTTGAGTTCTTTTCTCCATAGGGGGAGGGCACATTTATTCCGCTATTTCATATGCATGTAACTCTGATTTTTTAATTTGATCTTTCTTTAGATATTTGATGTTGTCAAGTTTAAATGATAATAAACAACAAAAGAAACTTAACTTTGTGTGTTGGTCATACCCATACCCAATTAACCGTAGCTTTTCACGTTTGTGTGTCTTGTTGTCACATAGCTGTGTGTGTGTGTAGTTAAACTTATATTTATATGTATGAGGAGGGCAAGGTTGTCTTGTACTAAATTATAGTCGTATAGATAGGCTGGAATAGAGAAACTTACTCATTTCATAGACATATTTTGTTCCTTAAGCTATCCCCCGTGAAATCTATTTCTCACACCTTTTTCTCACGTATCTATCACCATCCACTCTACTCAGACGGGACAAAATTAACTCACAACCTATCTGTACGACACCAACCAACAGGTTTGGGACGAACATTAACTTTTGCCGATGACTTGCTCATTTACAGGACTGGTTCAGATAGAAATGAAATGGTTAAAAGCATACATGAAATACTTCAAGCAGTTTCTAAATGGTGCGACGAAACCAGCTCCAAGGTCAATCCCAACAAAGCCTGTGTGCTTTGGTGCTCCTTAAACAACTCCATAATGAAAGCAGATCTTCCAGACATTACTCTCATTGGACAGAAAATTGAAAGGCAGAACAAGTTGAAATACCTTGGAGTAACATTCGATCGTGGGCTATCATATAAGCACCATGTTGATCACATCATACAGAAGTGCAAGAGAGGTCTGGCAGCGCTAAAAACAATGGCTGCAGCGCATCTGGAGCAGAGACTACTGTTTCTCCTGTATCATCAGTTGGTCGTGTCTGTAATCGAGTATGGCCTGGGAATATTCACGCTGTCAATATCACAATGTGAACGACTGGAACGAATTCAAAACGAAGGGATGCGTATAGTCTTGGGCTGCACGCGAGATACCCCTATTGTGATTTTGCGGCACATGCTTGGATTGCTGTCAATTAGATCCAGATATACGATGGCCCAGGTAAAAGCGTATATGCGTGTAACCACAGACAAAAGGCATCCCCTGCGTGGGAACATAGCTGACATCAAAGGAGCTAGAATAAAGAGGGGAATGTCATGGATGGCGCAGGCAGAGGAGACTATTAGACAGGTGACCCCAGTTGAAAATATATTCAAGGGAGAAGAGTGGTGTAAGTCAGACGAGAGCTGGATGAACTACCAGAAAGTCATCATCAGCCTTGGTAGAGAATGCAGAACTTGGGCCAATGGGAGAGCAGAGCTGTTGTTGGTGTTTTGAAGAGGTGATTTGTGGAGAGCGGGCACTTAACAGCTGCCCGTTATTACCTCTTCTCGTTCCATCTTGGTCTACCCTGTTCAACTTGAAAATTGGTTATAATTGGGGTATTTAGTGTCATTTTATTTACTAATTTTGTACTTAATTTAAATAACTATTGTCTCTTTTGCTGTTGCTGGTTTTAATTTATATTAGTATTTGTCATTTTATTTTCTCTTTTTATTATGTTGCATGATGTTAGAAAGACTTAAATTGCATGCTGACGAAAAGATCAGAGAAGAACAAGCGGGTTTCAGGCCGAAACGATCATGTATTGATCAAATATTCACACTAAGAACAATTATAGAAGAATCAGTGGAAAGGCAATCGCCACTTATTATCACCTTCGTCGATTTTCAAAAAGCCTTTGATAGTCTACACCGCCCATCATTGTGGAAGATACTTACAATCTATGGTTTTCCAACAAAATATGTGAATATAATCAAAGCGCTATATGACAATGCAAGATGTTGTGTTAGAACAAATAAAGGGAATACAGAATGGTTTACAGTAGAAACAGGGGTGAAACAAGGCTGTATTATGTCACCACTACTTTTTGGAATAGCTATTGATTGGGTTATGAGAAACTATACCCACAATGAACAATTGGGTATAAAATGGACAAATGGAAAATTCCTGGGGGACCTGGATTTCGCAGATGATGTAGCATTCTTAAGTTCAACACCAAGACAATCCCAAGAAGCAATAAATAATTTGTGTCATCTCTCGGTTAAAATTGGTCTCCAAATAAATGCCTCTAAAACTAAAGCTATGAACTTTTCTAACGAGACCTTTCATATCATCTTGAACGGGGAAAAACTACAGAAAGTTGAAAGTTTCAATTATTTAGGCAGTAAAATGACTCAGGATGGTGACACAACAAGAGAAATCCATACTAGAATTGCTTTGGCAGCTAGCGCCTTCAATAGATTATCTAACATTTGGAAATTACGATCATTGAATATACATACCAAGCTTCGTCTGTTTAATTCAAATGTTATCTCAGTGTTAACATACGGCTGTGAGAGTTGGAAAATAACAAAATCATTGGAGAACATGCTGAATACATTCGAGAACAAATGTCTTAGAAAACTCATGAACATCAGTTGGAAAGAATTCAAGACTAATCGACAAATAAGAGAAGACTCTAGGCAGAAATATGTCTCCGACTATATAAGGAAAAGACGATGGTCATATATCGGTCATGTCCTACGAATGCAAAACAACAGAATACCACTACAGGCGCTCACTTGGGTTCCTGAGGTAAGCGGGAAAAAAGGAAGACCAAAAGAAACACTCAGAAGAACAATAATAAGAGAAGGAAGAACGTTGGGCCTAAATAATGTGCAAGAGCTAAGAGGAGTGGCGTCACAACGAACAACCTGGAGAGCACTGGTTTCTGCCTTATGCGCCGTGTTTGGCGCTTAAAGAATTTATTATTATTATTGTTTATAGATAACTATTGTCCTTTACAGTTGGTTTTTTTTTTTTTTGTATTAGTATTTGTTCTTTTTGAGTTGTTTTTTTTAAACCTCGTTGTCTTTCCTTGTCCTAAGAGTAGTTTGTAAGTTTGCTAATTTTTCTGTTGTTGTTTTTTTTTTAAAAATGATTTGTTAGTTCTTGTTGCTTAATTTCTATTTGGTTGAATGTCTTTTCTGAAGTACTAACCTTATATGTTTTCCTTTGTGTTATGTATATATCTTTTAAGTATTGATTGGGCTTCTCCTGGGGCATCTATACTTAAAACCTTATCCCCTGTCGTGTCTATATTGTGATTTCTATAGTAAGTTTTTAATTCAAGTCTTTGTATTTCGTACTTTTTACAGTGGATCAGGTAGTGCTCTATGTCATTCTCTTCCTGACATTCTTGGCAGTGTGGTTCCTCTATCATAAAGTATGCTGCACCGAGACGGAGACGCCACAGCTTTTTGCTCGATGGTATCTTTAATTCTTCTCTGATCTGGCACGTCCTTATTGGTTCTTTCAGCAGTTTGAACGCGTGTCTGCCTTTTCTACTATTCTTCCATGTTGTCTTCCATTCCTCGTTTATAGTTAGCTTCACTTGGCTGTTGATCTCCGACCTTCCCAGTCCTGCTGTTATATTGTTTTTACTTATTCTTCCATTCTTGGCGTTCTGGTCTGCCAACTCGTTACCAGCTATACCTATGTGTGCTGGAACCCACACTAGCCTCACACTACATCTTCTGTTCCCTAGTGATGTATTAGTTGCTAGAATTTCTTCCTTTATGTCTGGCCGGCTACATTTACCTGAGTGTTCTAGTGCTTGTAGTGATGATAGTGAGTCTGTAAATATCGTAACAGCTTCTGGTGGGTTATCTTCGATTATTTCATAAACATTTTAGAATTGCTACCATCTCTGCGGTAAAAATCAAAGCCCCTTCAGTTACACTGTAGCTCTTTTTAATTTTCCACTGTGGAATTACTACTCCTGCACCTAGTTGCCCACTATCACCCTTGGATCCATCAGTGTAGACGGCCAGACTTTGTTTTGTAATTTGATTTATGAACTTTCTACTTATCGTTTTAGCGTCCTTATCTTCTATGTTTTGTTTGATATTTTCAGTAAGTGAGTAGTCTATGATTGTTGTTTTTAGTTCCCAGGGTGGTACTGTGCTTCTATATTTATTACTATTATTAATTGTGTTTGACAGTTCTTTGAATTGTGTTAGATCTTCTATAGTTCTCCACCCTGTTGGATATCTTTCTTTATTTAAGGGGACGTCCCATACACTTGGTTGGTTTTTGACAAATGCTTTATATGCTGGGTTGGTCACTTCTTGTGCTACTTTACTCCAATAATTTAATATTAGTTCTTTCCGTCTTAGACCAAGGGGCGGTATGCCAAGAGATACTACTTCTAGTGCTTCTACTGGTGTTGATATAAATGCACCTGTAATGGTTCTCATGGCTGCATTTTGAATTATGTCTAGTTTTGCTTTGTTAGAAGCTGCAGCTGAGTCAAAGACTATGCTGGCATAATCTAGTTTCCCCCTGATGAAAGACTTGTAGAGCATAAACATTATTTTATTGCTCTCCTCCCCCCCATCAATTACCTTTTACTATCCTTAGCATATTTAGGGGTCCCCTACAGCTTTCTACTAAATTGTCTATATATTTATTCCAATTTAGTTGTTTATCTAAAGTTATGCCAGAAATCTAGTTGTTGAGGAGGTACATATTTTCTGTCCTTTAATGGTTATTTTGGTTTTTTTTTTATTCCCTTTGCTGAATATTATACCTACTGTTTTGTTTACATTAATTTGGAAGCCCCAACTTTTCATCCACTCTGAAACTTTGTCTGTTTGTTTTTGAAGTTTTTGGTAAACATGGTCCAAGTTTTTTTCCAGATCGCCAAATGACACAGTCATCTGCAAATTGTGATACTACATTCTTAATGTCGTTAAATTCATCTGCTAAATCATTTACAGCTATAGTGAAAATTGATGGTGAAATCACTTATCCCTGAGGAATCCCATTCTGTTGTTCATATATTTCTGACTTATCATTGTTCACCTGTACAGCAAAACTCATTTACTTTCCACGTGTCTGTTGTGTTCTTTATCTCTTAAGTATCTTTGTTTCCTGTGTGTGGCAGTAGCTGACAAGGGTAAACTCCAAAACGTCCGCCTTTTTGTGTGTGCATCGTCCAGTTACAAAACTGATTTCTTACATATTTGTCATTTTATGTTTCAAAACATTATCTCCCAGTTTTACAACAACCCCACTTTATTTTATACACATATTGCTGCCAAGGTGTAAGTATTTGTGATGCGTCATGAGCATCTGTAATAGAGGAACTTCTTCCGTCTTGGATGGCTGGGTGATTAAATTATTTGCTTTGGTTGACATATAGATATGAGTTTGTTAGCTTAAAATGTCTAAAGGATGGATAACAACCCCAAGCAAAACTCTTCTTAGTCAAATTAAATTTAAAAAATAAGTAATCTAATAAATATCATTTCCGAAGGGCAATTTTATGATTAGAGAGTCATTTACATGTGAATCTAGGAATCTTATTTATGCCATTATCTGTAAAAGATGCAACATTACCTATATTGGTGAAACTGGCAAACGTTTGGCAGATAGATTCTGCGAGCACTTAAATGACATTTATCACAGAGAACAAAAACCTGTGGCCCTTCATTTCAATAGCTCAGACCATTCCGGTCCCCTTGACATCTAAGTAACCGGTTTACGCTCTTGCTTTTTCGATGACCGTAGGCGATTTTCTCTAAAAGAATCGTCTCATTTTTAAAATGGGTTGTCTTTCTCCTAATGGTCTTAATATCCAATATCATTTTGCTTGACTCTGTTATTAATTGGCTTTCCTGTATTTCAGACTTCTTTATGTCATCCGTCGATTTTTTTCATGCTCTTTCTTTTATGAAATTTTGTACAATGGCTTCTAGTAACAAGGGAAAAAAATCCATCAGAATAAATATGAATCAAAATCACGGCCGGTGCAATCCATGGCCTCTATAATAAATACATCAGACTTCTTACAAAATTTATAATGCCGGCGTACTCCCTGGCATCTGGGTAATATCTCTTAGAAAACAATCCATAAACTCCTGGGAGAAAGAACTTTCCCAACAATAATCTCTTTATCTTTACTTCAAAAGAATTATCCTCTTTAATTATCAAATTCCCTTCATAGAAAAACACAAATACGCCGGGGCACCTAGCGAGAAGGGACGATCTTCTCCAAGCTCTGCCCGCACAACACTGCACGCAATCTCAGTTGCTTAAAACAGTTCAGTCTATAAGAATTCATTTAAGCGCTAACACGCAGCTTGAGATGTGAGCTGGACTCATCCGCTTCCCCCCTCCCCCTCAAACTATTTCATAGAACCTTCGACCAGATTCCTATCATATTTTTTTAAAAAACAAGCTAACAGCTAGTCAGTAGCGCTGCGTTCAAAAAAATCACAGAGCATTCATCTCATCACAAAAAGTGTGCTTACAGGGGTGTATACAAAAAACCGACCCGTACCTACAAATCTTGTAACAGTTAACTCCCTTTAATAAAACACGACTTAACAGACTACACCGACCCCGGGGTGGAAAAAATGATAATTTTTTTTTTTAAAGTGCATGGAACAAGAAATATCGAGGTCGATAGAATCCCAATATCTACCCACAAGGATTACAACTATGTTAAGTCATGTCAACAAAAATGAACAAAAGAGGGATAGAAGTAAGTGTAAAGAAAGACATGAAGTATAGAAAGATAATGAGATAAGCATACAAAGATAACAAATTCACAGAAATATGAAGTATGTGAAGTATAGACTAGGTATGAAATACTAAGTGACAAGTGAAAATATAAGATGAAGTACAAGAAGAATGAGCAGCAATGAACGAAAGCAAACAATGATATATCATGGTAAACAATAAGTTAAATAATGCATATCCATAGCAAAGAACAAATAACCAGTTGCCATTTGAAATTAGCATAATATGCATGATAACCAAGTTAATAAATTTCACAACATCAGAAAAAACAACTTTTTTCAAAGTACTAATATCGCTATACACAGTTACCCCTAGCGTACAATCAAGCGCTGGTCAAAGGAAAAATACATCACAACATCAGAAAAAACACCCTTTCAATGCATTAACATCGCCATACATAGTTATCCCAAGCGCACAATCAAGCGCTGGGCATAGAAAAAGTATCTTTTTCTCTTGTCTTCATATTCTTTTAAAAAAAATACAATACCGAAATGTATCGCAATGACAAATTAAGCGATAAATGGAATCATCATACGATCAACATTTATCAAAACACAATAGCATAAGAACAATATGGTAATGACATGATACATAAAAATGAACGAACATACTATCTAAAAGAAGTTATATCATATCCTAATACAATACTATCTAATATACTATAGTATACTACAATACTATGTACTGTCTATACAAAGAAATCTAGTGGTGTCAAACTGCCGGCAGGCTTCACTTGGAACAGGAAATCTTTCGCAAGGCAACTTAAACAAGGTGTTGAAAAGTAACCGCTTAATCAGGCAATATAGCAGCTCTGGCTCTCATCGCAAAGCCGTGGCAGTGAAAAAAACACAAATGAAAATCTCTGTTTGGTAAAGGTAAGATTTTATGACAGGTAACAGTCAATTTAAATTTTAACTTATCAAATGTGGCCGTGTTAACTTCCGAACCCTGTACGATGTTAATCAAACTTTCCTCCGTTACACAAGCGAGGGTAACAGAGAAAGTAGCACAAACAAACTTTTAATCATGAAATACACAGGGTCATAAAAGTGTTTTAGCGGTGTGTGCTAATGTACAATAGAGTTGTGGGTATATAAGTAACCCCGACATCTAAAAGAGAATCTAGAAAATCACAGTCAAGCAGAATCATGTGGGCATCGAGACAGTATGTCTGCCATCACATTATTCGAACCTCGAATAGCACGTATTGTAAAGTGAAAAGGTTGTAGCGAAATAGCATACCGCGTGGACCTTGAACTCTTCAAGTCTTTATTCTGTATTGCTGTGAGAGCTTTTTTGGTCAGTTTCTACTATGAAATGCGCGCCCAGAAGGAACCTCTGCAGCTTCAGAATCGACCAGACCATAGATAATAATTCTCGGTCTAGGACAGAGTAGTTCTGTTCTGCCGCAGTCAACTTTCTAGAGACATACATCATAGGATGCAAAGTTTGAGAATACTCTTGCATCAATGCAGCCCCGATCCCTATCGATGAGGCGTCACTGCGAAGAATAAAAGGCCTATCTGCCTTGGGTAGGCGTAAAATAGGAGAAGAGGAAAACAATAGCTTAATTTTCTCCAAAGAGATTTGGCATTCTGGGGACCAGTGTACTAGGTTAGGCGACCCCTTTTTCAAAAGAGTAGAAAGAGGTGCAGTGATAGACGATAGGTGTGGGATAAATCTACCATAAAATTGAATTAGACCCAAAAGACTACGCACTTGTTTTTTTGTCTTAGGAGTAGTGATATTGAGGATTTTCGAAGTGTTATGGTCCTCCGTCTGTAAGAGACCATGACAAACCCGGTGGCCCAAAAAAGAAATGTCACTAAACCCAATGTGGACTTAAGACGGTTTAGCCGTCAAATTATGAGAGCGTAGTGTAGACAAAAGTTCGGAAAGACCCCTAAAGTGATCTTCCCTAGAATCACTAAAAAGGCAAATATCATCCAAGTATGCAATAACATCTGGACGAATCGAAATGATTCGACGCATCATGCGTACAAAAGTAGCTGGGGCATTGACGAGGCCGAAAGGCATGAAGTTCCATTGGAACAAACCCCGAGGGGTAGAAAAGGCAGTAAGGGGTTTGGCGCGTTCAGTAAGCGGAACTTGCGAATATCCCTTGGACAAGTCGAGTTTAGTAAAGAAGAGTGACTGAGAAAGCTTGATGAGCAGATCTTCTAACAAAGGCATTGTTTCTGCATCAAATTTAGTCACTTGGTTTAATTTCCGATAGTCGACACAAAGACGTATGTTATTGTCTTTCTTCCGGACAATAACCATTGAAGAGGAGTATGCCGAAGTAGATGGTTCAATTATATTTAACTGTAGCATGTCATCTAATTCTTTTTCGACTTGCGTTTGAAAATGTAATGGAATTGGGTAAGGTCGGACTCTAATAGGGTTATCATCAGTTAGTATTATGTCATGTGTAATGACTGATGTTTGACCAAGAATGTCAGTAAGGACGTCCTGAAAAGTTTGCAATAGAGAAGATACTTGCTGTTGTCTTTCTGTAGATAACTGCGAAGAAACAGTTACATTTTCCCATGATTCTGTTAAATGAAGTGGGACAACAGGAAGAGGAAGATTTACATCGGAGAATGTAGCCTCTTCCTCCTGAATAACAGACAATGATGCATAGTGGTTATGACGAACCGGAGGGTCGTCTGTCGCCTGAAAAACAGACTGTAGGTAATGTGGACGTTCTTGAAATTGTTTCAGCATATTAATATGATAGGTCTTATGTTTCCCGTCAACATCGTCAACATAATCTTACTTACTTACTTACTTAGTCGTTCCCCTTCTACCGTGAGGTGTAGAGGTTTGGAAGAGAGAGCGCCAGACCATTATATCAGCTGTCTTCTTCCTGGCCTGGTTCCATTCTAGTCCTCGGTCCTTCAAAGATTGTCTAATGTTTTCCTCCCAGCGGACTCTGGGTCGTCCTGGAGGTCTGGATCCCTGGCTCTTTGTTTCCCATGCTTGTCGTGGTAGCCGATCTTCTCCCATTCTGCAGACATAGCCAAACCATCTTAGTTGGGACTGTTCTATTTGGGTCTGCAGCGGATGGTATTTTAGGCCTTGACGGATCGTCAACATAATCGACATCAGAAATTCTGGAGATGACAGTATAAGGACCTTTCCAGGTAATAAGAAGTCGATCATCTTTACTAGGAAGCAGTACAAGTGCCTCGTCACCAGGATAGAGTTGTCGTAGACACCTGTATCTATTTGCGAAGAGCATCGCCTTCTCCTTGGCAGACTCAGATACTGAGGTGGCTAACCTACATGACTCGATTATTCTCTGTTTAAGAGAAATGACATATTCGTAGGAAGATTGAGTATCATCGTTAAGGTCCTCAGCAATTAATAGATCGTGCAGCAACGACATGGGACCCCGAGGTTGCGCACCAAAGACGAGCTCGAACGGTGAAAACCCCGTATGCTCATTTGGCACTTCTCTATACGCGAAAAGAGCAGCGGGTAAAACCCTGTCCCAATCCTGAGGATGGTCCTCAGTTATTTTCCCAAGTAAATTCTTAAGCGTTCTATTCTGACGCTTGACTAATCCGTTTGACATAGGATGATATACACTACTTAATGACCTTTCAATGCGGAGCGTGGACATCACCTGAGACATCAAGTCTGATATCAATTGTGTGCCATGATCTGATAAGATTTGTTTGGGAAACCCTAGACGTGAAAATATTAGCCAAAGAGCATCTGCAACATCAGCAGTAGAAATGCTTTTGAGAGGTATTGCCTCTGGCCAAGGTGTACACATGTCAATACATGTAAGAATGTACTGATGTCCTCTGGCAGGCTTGACCTTAATAGGGCCAATAATGTCAATTGCCATTTTCTGGAAAGGACGAATAGGGATATCTGCAACTTGGATAGGTGCAGCATGGCGTGGACCTCGTGAGTTAACCTTCTGACATATTCTGCAGGAGCGACAATAAATAGATATATCTCTATTTACGCCCGGCCAAAAGAAGGAAGAAAGAACCCTAGATTTAGTACGGGAAAATCCCATATGTCCTGCACACTGAGAGTCGTGGGCATGTTGCAAGATCCGGACTCTCATGTCGGTAGGTACCAGAATTTGCGAACGTATGGACGAAGTAGAACCACGTACCATCCGTACTAGTAGTACTAGTATTCCATTCTTAATCAAGAACCAGTATTTAAGATTTGTGTCACAATTTACATCATCTTGCTTAACTTGGAGAAAAATTTTTCCCAATGATGAATCATTTTGCAGAAGTTTGATAAAAGACTCCCGTGAAATCACGGACTGAGCATTCTGATCATGCACCTCACCAGTTTCCGCAGATGGAGTCTGCAAAAGATTTTGAGCTTGTGCTCTAGTAGTGACTGCATAAGCAGCCTGCATGTTTTGTTTTTCCCAGATAGCAATCTGTTGAGGGGTACAATCCTTAATTCCATGTATACGTCCGACGATAAGGTCTGTAATAGGATTCGGGAGCATACATGCGTGGACATGTCCCGTAAAAAAGGGAGTGGCTTTGTGAACGATAGCAGTCAGAAAAGTTTCAACCGTCCCTCCAAATGTCACACATTTCACTACCTCACCAGTGGCACAGGAAGGATGTATCAGAGACTGCTTAACCCCAACAGTTGTGCAACCAGAATCAAAAAGAACTGAGACTGGATTATTATTCACAAACCCATTATGTAGAGTAATAGAACCTCTTCCGTCATGCGCAGCTAAGGCAGGAAGAGTGCGTAGAGGATGACCGCAACTCAAGGTAGTTATGGCTGTAGGTTGGAACAACGTTTTGCACTCCGGGCACTGAGATGCTCTTTCGAAATCGAAAGCAGAGCAAGCAATAGTGTTAGAGGCGCTATCATTATTGTTAACTTGATTATTAATAACCTGGGGCTCTTGTTGCGCATAGTTAGCATGAAGATAAGATCTATTATTATTTGGAGATCTACTGTCATATCGCGATCTATTGCGACTATTATCTCTATTGGGAGCATTGTTATTCGCTCTATTGAAATTATTGTTCTGATTTGAACCCCAGTTAGCATTGTCGCGATTGCTATTTCCCCTTTGATCAAAATATCTATTCGATGGGTTTTGTTGTCTGCGAGAAAAATTATTGTAAGGTTGATAATCTCTATTATAGTTACCCCTTCCAAAATTTCCATAATTGTTGGAATCAAAATGTTGAGGACTGTTAAATTGTCTCCAGTTTCTTGGAGAAGGAGAATTACTACGTGGTGGACCCTTTTGGTACCGTCCAAAATCACGATTATCTCTTCTACCAAAATTGCGCTCAGCACTTTGAGATCTACTGCGCAAATTAGGACCATATGGTATTGCTGAAGCCACGGGTAAACCTTCTTTGACCTCAGAGTGGCTAACAGTCACATTTGGGTGTGCAGTGACGTATTGGCGACAATATTGTTCCATATCTTTCAAGTTTGCAGGTTTTCGCTCATGTAAAAAAGAAAGAAAAGAAGCGTTTACAGACGACATGACTTTGTTACGAAGCAATAAGTCCATGAGGGCTTCGTATGTATGTTCAGTTTTTGAAAGTTCCACCCAACGTGAAAAAGTAAGGCGAATATTTGCTATAAAGTCTGAAAAATCTTTCCCTGTCTCTGGCAATAAAGACTTAAAGCGTAGGCGATAACCGTCTTCATCCAGTTGGTATTTTTTTAACAAAACCGCTCTGACAACATCATAGTTATTCTTGTCAGGGCCCTCCAACATACTTATAGTGTTCCTAGCTTCACCCTTGAGTATTTCCATAAGTCGTGCACAATATTCCGACTTGTCTATCTTATGAGATTCGCATGAAAGTTCAAATCTATTCAGGTAGAATGAAATATCGTCATAGGCAGAGTTGAAAGGAGGCAATCTGATTTTATAAGAATTACTATTTGCCTTATTAGAAGTTGTTTGATTGTTTGTCTCATTTTGTGTATTACCCATATTCACTACCTTTATTTTCTCCAATTCCATAGATAAGATCCTTTCCTCGTGTAGTCTTTGGTTTTCTTCAGCTTGCATCTGAAGCTTTTTTTCTTCCATTTGCATTTGCATTTTTTTCTCCTCCATTTTCTGTTTTTCAGCCTCCATTTGCTGTTGAATTTTTCTATCTTCAGCCTCTAATTTCTGTTTTTCCATTTCCATTTTCTGCTTTTCAACTTCTAATTTCTGTTTCTTTTCTTCCGACTTCTGCGCCTTGGCATATTCGGCAAGTGCAAATTCTTTTACTTCCTCAATAGTCATACTAAGGGATTTCCCTTGCTCAATGAAGTAATCTAAAGTAGATATTATGTCCAATTATATGAGATAGATAACCTATGTAAATATTTTTCTGGAAAAACTCACTTTATCCCAACTCAGTGGGTGACAAGTCCTTGCCTAAGAACCTGTACAATTACCTTTAAGTATAATAATATAATTAATTACCTATATATCTATTATGCATTATAATATTGACAGTGCATGACAAAATCGACAATACAAACAAAAGTGACAAAGACACGATATAAAGCACAAATTACCACGTTCGCAGGAATCAACTAAAGTAAGAAAGCAGAAATAAAGAATAAATATTGCAAAGCTTGCAATGACAGCTGCGAATAGAATGACAAGGCAAGCGACAACAAAATGTATAAAGTAAAAATTTGTATATAAATCAAAGATAGTAAGAGGAGGAAGACACTCACAAACAAATTAATCAAAAAACTAAGGTACAGAGAAAAATATAACGACAACAACACTGAGACGTTTCGTCACACCTAAACAATAGTGTCACAAATTACCAAACACAGTGGATCGAAATACGTCAGCAAAAAGTTCGCTGGAAATTTCCACTGCGGGAAATTCGCAAGAAAGTCCCTACAGAACGCTTACGTAGGCACTCGGTAAAGTGGGATATATCCTACCGTAAGTCCCCTCACCAACCGCCCACTTGAATATGAAACATATAACATAGAAAAAAGGAATATAATAATGTAAGCTGTGAGGAAGGCTCAATTAAACATACAGTCGCACAGTTTACACTACAAACAACCACTTATCTTGCAAAAGGAAAAAATCCCGGCTTCCGTAACAGCAACAATGATGTACATGAAGTATCACACAGTCCGAAGAAAGGAAAATCCACCGTTGAAAGGTACTGGAAACATGTAAACCTTGCAACCTCGTACTTTCAGAAGAAACTTGCTCACGAAAAACTTGAACTGGTCACACTGTAGATCTTGTAGAACTTGATAGGCAATATTCCTCTGTAGAATCTGTAGTTTGTACAGCACCCCAAAGAACTGGCACACCAGTTATGTTACCACTATGTTGAGGGTTAACATGAGTGGTACACATTATGTTCAATTACTGTTGCTGGTGGTGGAATGTTTCTGGTGGATGGTGTGGTATAACAAGGACTGACAAGTACAGAGTCAGTGAGGTCGGGCTTACGGATGGCCGACTGATGTGTGAGTAAGTGATTGTCAACAAACGCGAATGTAAAAAGGTTCTGGCGTACCAACACAGGCTGGAACCACACACTACAGTAAACGTACGAGTCAGGAAACGTTGCAACGACTGGTAATGTTTAAATAGTTTATTACGCCACAGTCACGTAAACATCATGGTAACATAGGACGACACTTCATAGCAAATCATGGTGAATCAGATAAGTAAGTTCATTTCGTAGACATACAGCAAAAATAGTCATCCAAACAAAAGACGTGCATCGCAGTCTCAATAGGCTGTAGAATGCAGTAACTCATAGCATAAATCCCTTCAAAGCAATATCCAAAGATCCAGCTACAGGTACACAACTCAAAGTACAAAGGCTGCAAAACACAGCAGCTCACGTTTCATAAAGGTTTACATCAATATCTTTATAAGTGATGATGATCACTGGTCGCTTACACAGCGGCATACAATGGCTTCTAGTAACAAGGGAAAAAAATCCATCGGAATAAATATGAATTAAAATCACGGCCGGAGCAATCCATGGCCTCTATAATAAATCCATCAGACTTCTTACAAAATATGTAATGCCGGCGTACTCCCTGGCATCTGGGTAATATCTCTTAGAAAACAATCCATAAACTCCTGAGAGAAAGAACTTTCCCAACACTAATCTCTTTATCTTTACTTCAAAAGAATTATCCTCTTTAATTATCAAATTCCCTTCATAGAAAAACACAAATACGCCGGGACACACTAGCGAGAAGGAACGACCTTCTCCAAGTTCTGCCCGCACAACACTGCACGCAATCTCAGTTGCTTAAAACAGTTCAGTCTATAAGAATTCATTCAAGCGCTAACACGCAGCTTGAGATGTGAGCTGGACTCATCCGCCCCCCCCCCCCCCCCTCAAACTATTTCATAGAACCTTCGACCAGATTCCTATCATATTTTAAAAAAAAACAAGCTAACAGCTAGTCAGTAGCGCTGCGTTCAAAAAAATCACCGAGCATTCATCTCATCACAAAAAGTGTGCTTACAGGGGTGTATACAAAAAAACCGACCCGTACCTACAAATCTTTTAACACTTAACTCCCCTTAATAAAACACGACTTAACACCTTGCTTTATTATTGCTCTTCATCTGTGTTAAAATATATTACGTGATTGCAGTATATAATCTATATTTCTTGTTTTTGTTGCCTGGTTGTAACTGTGGCTGACGAAGGGTGAAACCAGAAACGTCTCTTGTTTCCTGTGAACCGTTAATTTGTAAAACTGATTCAATACCGTTTTATTTGTTTATATATATATATATATATATATATATATATATATATATATATATATATATATATATATATATATATGTAAGTCACATTAACTTGCCTTTGGCCATTATAACTGTAGTTTGCAGTCCTGTGGTACACGTATAGTGTATATATATATATATATATATATATATATATATATATATATATATATATATATATATATATATATATATATATATATATATATATATATATATATATATATAATACATCATTATTATTTACAAAATATGAGAGTTACGAGTATGTGATAAATCGAGGTCGTGATAAAATAGTTTTTAACTTGACAGATTTTGTTTTTGCAGCAGCCCCGAGGAGATCTGGTTAGACACTCTGGAATCAAAATTGGTTGTAGTGACTGAGGGAAAGTCCACCTTGACTTTGGCAAAGTTCAAATACGCTCTGCAAGTCAGTCAGGTATATGCTCTAGTATAAAATACATACGTAAAACATTTTTTTCTCAACCGCTAAACATTCCATTGTATTAAATTTTGCTTGAAGTAATCTGTCACCGATTGCCAGCTCTCTTGTCTTAAATCATTTTCACATTTGTACCCTGTTTAAAAGGTACTCAGCTTTCAATAAATTGGCTTTCATATTGATAATTTGCCTGTGTTTCCAAGACTTTCTTTAGTTGCTGAGATTATTGTTATAGTATCCATAATGACGTTTTGGGCTGTCCAAAAGTAATTTTTTTTAAAAATCTCCTTGAAGATTTTTTTTCTCTTCCACCTACGTGTATTTCCTCACCCCTCCAGAAGAAGCGTTTTCTCACTCGCATTATTGGATACATTTTCTTAGCCTCCCTACAGTAGCATTCTATCAGCCTTTTTACTTGACACATTCTCTCATCTTGTTTAGCCGGAAGAATTCTCTAAGCATAACTACTAGAAGCATTATCTCGGTCTTAATACTGTAAGCATTTTCTCCGTCTGAAAACTAGAAGCACTTTCTCAGTCTGAAAACTGGAAGCACTTTCTGAGTCTGAAATCTGAAAGCACTTTTTCAGTCTGAAAACAGGAAAGACTTTCTCAGTCTGAAAACTGGAAGCACTTTTTCAGTCTGAAAACTAGAAGCACTTTCTCAATCTGAAAACTCGAAGCAATTTCTCAGTCTGAAAACTGGAAGCACTTTCTCAGTATGAATACTGGATGCACTTTCTCTGAAAACTGTAAGCACTTTCTCAGCCTCTCTACTAGAAGCGTTTTGTCAGTCTGATTACTGGAAGCCTTTCTCGGCCTGCTAACTGGAAGCATTTTTACAGGCATATCTGGAGTCCTCCTTTTATGGGCACCAGCTAAGCATAGTGTTATAGTACACAGTTATGGATGTGAACCTCAGACTGTGAGGCTAATTACACCCTCATTGACTCTTGAAACCATACACACACTTCATGAGATTTCCCCTGTGGTGAAACATGTTGAGAACCCAGTATTGCATAATAAGCCTGGATGAGTCACTTGAGCCCTAGACGTAACTTTGGCTTTTACCTGGTTGGCTGCATGCAGGAGTATCTCTCTCATGATTGGGAGGAAGAAGCTGAGAAATGGCTGTGTGTAGGACGTGACAATTCCTTGGGAGAGCCTGTCGTGAGAAATTCTAATCCACATATATAAATTATCAGGTAAATGTAAAGCCTAACACATAAATTATGGGCACCAGCTAAGCATAGTGTTATAGTACACAGTTATGGATGTGAACTTCAGACTGTGAGGCTAATTACACCCTCATTGACTCTTGAAACCATACACACACTTCATGAGATTTCCCCTGTGGTGAAACATGTTGAGAACCCAGTATTGCATAATAAGCCTGGATGAGTCACTTGAGCCCTAGACGTAACTTTGGCTTTTACCTGGTTGGCTGCATGCAGGAGTATCTCTCTCATGATTGGGAGGAAGAAGCTGAGAAATGGCTGTGTGTAGGACGTGACAATTCCTTGGGAGAGCCTGTCGTGAGAAATTCTAATCCACATATATAAATTATCAGGTAAATGTAAAGCCTAACACATAAATTCAATAAAAGAAAAGAAGAATGGTAAAGAACAGTGCTGTCCCAATGACTGTACTCGAAATCCCCCTTGTTTTCGCCTTCGTTTGCAAATTGTAACGTTTCACGTTGATAGTAAAAGCCTTCTGCAGCATACACGCGTTTCCCCAACACAATAAAATGTGTACTCCATTTCTAAGAAAAACCTTGAGATACGCAATCTGACCTAGATTTAAAATTCCATTCATGTAATTTTATACACTACGTTACCAAAAAACGAAAGACAGAAGGACTAAAGATAGAAAGAAAGGGAGAGGCTGAAAGCCGGAACGCAGGCAATACTACCACAGCCTCGCGATACACAATTACTACCATCACGCGTGTAAGGCCACAAGCACTAGCTTTTTCAAATCGACAGTGATAAAAAACACTACACACACGAGAGTTAGTTTTTAAAAACTCACAAAACGCTTATTAGGAAACATGACATTATACTGGTTTACGTTTGAAAACATTACAGTACCCAGACACCACATCGTATTCGAAGTAAACAGGAGGTAGAAGAAAATACATATTTTGAACGCAGCCACTTAGCTCCTTTAAATTTGTATATTTGGGTTCCTTAGGACTTGCTGACAAAGAATATGTTAAACGTTACGCAAATAGTCTAGGAATTACCAAATTATAGCCAAAAGAAATAGTGAGGGATGTCAGACAACACCAATATCAGAATCGCTCAGTGGCAGATTTTCACACCACCATGGTACGGGAAATGGGTCTCCATGTTAAATCCGATTTGATTGGAGCGCAATAAATGTAAGGCTAAACACGATTAGTCGGGCTATAAATACTATCTTTTGTTGTCAGGGGAAACGGGAGTAGGAGTACTTTTTTTTCAAACGATTGGGTAAACATGGCACGATTGGTTAGACCCGCGAATATAGTCAATCAGAGGCGTCAGGTCACCACCACATGTTCAAATAAACTTACTACAGAACCAGTGCGTTGAGCGCCAGTGCATATTTTTCTAAATAAAAGCCTGGGACATCGGCAGATCGAAATTGTGCTATATTCATTGCCAGTCAACGTAACTGTGTATTATTCCATGAATTGTGGTAAGCTTGATATATTCAATATCTTTTTAATGAAAATTGAATGTAAATTGATAATTTATGTCTGTATATATGTGTGGTTCAGTAGCGAACATGAGGCAAGGCCTATATAGTGCTCCAACCTGAACAGAAGGTGTCGGAGGAAAGTAAAACTGCATGGAATTGCCAAACAGTACACTGACACCTATCTTATTGACTAGAAAGAAATAATGCTGGAATTGCAGAGGCGTAGTAACCATTAGGGAGGAATATACTGGTGTAAATTATTTCAGATGAAGCTGACAGTTGGCCTACCGCTCTGAACTCAGTGTTTGTTATGTATTGTGTTCAGTCTGTAAATGGATTATAAACTAGTTATGAAGTAGGAGGTACAACCTTCTTGTTTCAGGGACCGTGGTCCTAAAGCTATTGAGCAGCACCTGGTCGGAGCTTTGCTGAACCTAGAGGCTGACAGCATACTCCTGGGTCCAGATAGTGACCAGTGAGGTGTCTCCAGAACACAGGGAGGCTATCGAGCAGAGGAGTCTTTTCCTGCCGCCATCACGAAAGATAAGCCTATGTGGCCCGTGGAGCTCAACATTATGCCCCCACCACAGCACACCCCCCCCCCCCCCCCCCCCTCAAAATCTGACTTTATAATAAACCAGAGGGAAAATACAGTGTTTAAATTGATAGGGACTGTGAACTTTTCCCCATACTACTTACAAGATAAACAAACACTTGAAGTCATGATGACAAATAACAACATAGCTTGAAAAAACAAAACCAGTATTACCTCATATTACTACTACACAACTGACACACATAGGGTAATATTAATGAAATATGTCACTACAAGTTTCATATTGATAAATCCTGTACATATAAATTGTAATTAAAATTGATTGTGATTCCTGGTTCACTTTGTAGTTGAATCAGGACATATATATTAATGAAAGTACTTAATACATATTGATATTTGAAAATTTACCAGTGACTCATTTAAGATAGTCTTATAGAATGTTACATGTGTGTGAGTGTCACAGTGTTGTCAAGTGTGGTGGAATAAATTAAATTGTTTATCTGTCTGTTGTTGTTGTGACTTACACTTCATCATATACATACCCTAGACATTTAACGTAGTCATCACAATATTCCAGAATAATTCTGACTGAGGCATAATGTGGTAGCAAGTAAGGTTATCTGTAAAACACTACACCTATTAGATACAGATACCTTCACAGCTGATCTCAGTCAGTACACTAAGTCCCCTATAAAAATTTATAACATCCCACTTTACCACATATATTGGGGTCTCGCTCTCGGGATTTTGAATCTTTCCCTATTAAAAATATTGGGGGTAATTCACTTCAGGGAATAATAAGAATTAAAAAGTATCCTTGGGTGAAAATAAATAACGTTGAGCTCTCAGTGCCTGTAGTGTCCTTAGATAATTATTGAAAGATTGAATTGTTACATTTGCATGTTAGACAATGGCCGACTTGGCAAAATTTCGATCTGCTGCTGTACAGACTGCGAAAGAGTTAGGAATGGACGGGCAAATTATGATTGCTTATGTCACTGCTGAATGTGACAAATATATTGAACGGGAAGAAAGAAGATTAGAAAAAGAGGCCGAAAGAAAATTAGAATCTGAAAGATTGGCCGAAAATAAGAGAATAGAGGCTGAAAAAGAGATTAAGAGGTTGCAGATTGAGGCTGAGGCTAAGAGGTTGCAGATTGAGGCTGAGGCTAAGAGGTTGCAGATTGAGGCTGACAAAGAGGCTAAGAAATTGGAGGCAGAAAGAGAAGACAAAAGATTGGCTGCAGAAAGGGAAGCCGAGGAAAGAAGACAGGCTGCAGAAAGGGAAGACAAGCGATTAGCTGCAGAAAGGGAAGCAGAAGATAAAAGATTACAAAGGGAACATGAGTTACGACTAAGGGAGTTTGAGTTTCAAGGCCATGCTCCTGAAAATGGTGCCAGTCCCTTTACCTCTGATGCCACTGCTAGCCAGGGAGCCTCAACCTCAGCTATGAATTTTCATTTAGATCATTTTGTTGAGAAAGACGATGATATTGAGAGCTATCTAAATAGATATGAACTATTAGCTACCACATATGGGTTAGAGAGAGAAAGGTGGAGCTTAAAGTTATCTCAAGGGCTTCGTGGGGCAGCTTATGAAGTTTTTGCCAAAATGAGCAGAGGTGATCAGGAAAATTATGACATGCTAAAGCAGGCTCTTTTGTTAAGATATGAAAAGAACGCAGAATTTTATAGGAAAAAATTTAGGAATGCTAAACTACTGTCAGGTGAACCTATCACCAGTTCTCTGCACGGTTAGAGACATACTTGGAGAAATGGACTTCTCTGGGGAAAACCCAAGATCTTAAGGAAATGGTCCTTATAGAACAATTAAGAGAGTCCATGGCTCCAGACCTGAGAAAGTTTCTCATGGAACAAGGTGCAGAGAGGCTGGGTGAGTTGCTAAATGTTGCAGAAAGGTATCAAGCAGCTCAGGCAGAGGTATCAGGTAATAAAAAGAAACAGGTGGATAATTTTAGGGCACCACAGAACTTTAATAAATTTGATCCTAGAGATCAAAACAAAGGTAAGCACCAATTTGATAGGCCACGGTATGACAATAAAAATAAAACCCCACAATTCGATGAAAGGAAATATGATGAAAGAAAATCTTTCAACCAAGGGAAAAGGTGGTGTAAAAATTGTAAGATGAACAATCATGACACTGACCGTTGCAGAAGGAACCCTATTGTTATGGCCACCCTTCAGGTCAGGTCGACCTCAAGAAAGGAGGAGGATATTATGTTAGATACCACTCCAGAAGAGATGAGGAAGGCACAGGCTGGGGATAAAACACTCAAGCCTTGTTTCAGGAAATTGTCAACTTGTCATACAACTCCAGGCAAGGGAGATTTTTACATGAAAAACAAGTTGATGTATAGGAAGACTGGAGCTAGATCCAAAGGTCAGGGACAGCTGGTACTTCCTAAAAGATATAGGGCAGAATTAATAAGGAGCCTACATGTGAAACCAGATGGGGACCATGAAAAAATAGGTACCATCATCCAAAAGGTGGCTCACAATTATTATTGGCCCAAGGCAAGATGGGACATTGAGAATTTTGTAGAAAGGTGTAGCATAGCACATGAGGGAACACCCACAAGTGGGAACATTGATCAGGACCTGGACACGCCATGGGGCAAAATTAGGCCTGATAATAAAAAGAAAAATAAATTTGATAAAGTGGACCAAAGGGAATGGGAAGCCCCTTTTCACGGACAAGCTTCACTTAACTGTTTTACAATGGCCACTATGCGGAGAGTGCAAAAAGATGTCTTACCCCAGGATAAGCCGAAAATCCCTCAATCGGACTTAAACAAACTGGAGGAAGAGGATGTAGAGAGGAAATCTCTCATCAAGAATTCTAAGTGGGGAGAAAGCCCCAAGAGAAAAATTGGTAGCGGTCGTTTTGTGAATGATAATTCTGGGAGGAAAAATCATCACTATAGAGCTTCGAGTGGAAGAGACCATACCGGTGCATGGACAAATAGGTCCACAAAATTAAAGGTCCATATGAAGCGCTGTTAAGAACGTGGACTGATGAAAAGGCAGAGGAAAATATTACATCCTCATACCAATATGTGAATGAGCTGACCACTCGTTTAAAAACTGGCTGGAAACTTGCCAATGAAAATTTGAAACAAGCCAGGAAGAAACATGCTGCCTATTATAACAGGAAAGCTAAGACAGAGATTTGGCTGTGGGAGAGAAGGTACTGCTTCTTCTACCCGGTAGTCAGAATAAGTTACAAATTGGATGGCAAGGTCCATATACAGTTCTAGAGAAGGTGTCTAGAACCAATTATAAGATAGATAAGAAGGGGAAAGAAAAAAATCTATCATGTGAATCTCCTGAAGAAATATTTGGAAAGAGAACATCAGGAAGAGACACACTTGTTGACCTTGTCCATTGCCATGGAGATGAAAAAGGAACCACTTTCATCATTTGAATATCCATTACACCCCTGTGAGACAGCGGCACAGGTGAAAATCAGTACACATTTAACGAAAACTCAGAAAGAGAGAGTGCAACAGGTTCTAGATACTCATACAGAGGTGTTAACAGACCGACCAGGGCATACAAACTTATTGGAATATGATATGAAACTGATAGACCCCACACCTGTCTGTATGAAACCATATTCGATTCCTTTTGCTAAGGAGAAAGCTTTGAAGGAAGAGATAGACTATTTGTTGAAGGAAGGAATTATTTCACACAGTGAATCTTCGTATAGTTCCGGTGTTGTACTCTTAAGGAAACCCTCTGGAGAACATAGACTCTGTATAGATTACAGGAGACTGAATGCTATTACAGAAGGACAGGTGGATCCATTGCCGGATACAAATCAGTTGTTTGCCAGACTAAATAAAGCTAAATATTTCTCAAAAGTGGACCTGAGTAAAGGATACTATCAGATTCCAGTAAAGCCTGAGGTTAGACCATACCTAGCTTTTAGTACCTCAGAAGGACACTATGAGTTTAATAGATTGCCATTTGGATTGAAGAATGCGCCTAGTGTCTTCTCTAGAATGATGAGAAAATTATTGGACCCTCTGAATAATCCATGTATCACAAATTTCATGGATGATATCCTTATAGCAACAGAAACATTTGAGGAACACATTGACTCTCTGAACATGCTGTTTAATCGACTTAGGGAAGCGAATTTAACAGCCCGACCAACCAAATGTTGCGTTGGATGTAAAGAATTAGAATTCTTGGGACACACAGTTTATCAGGGAAACATGACCCCTGACCCAAAGAATTTAGAGAAACTAAAGAAAGCCCCGAGACCACAAACCAAGAAAGACGTGAGATCCTTTGTCTCATTATGTTTTTTCTACCAAAAGTATATCAAAAACTTTAATTCCATATGTGCACCGTTAACTGATTTGACACGTAAAGGACATCCAGATCGAATTACATGGACACCACAATGTGAAATGGCTTACCAAGAATTGAAGGAAAAGCTCACAAGTAAACCTATTTTGAAATTACCTGACTTAAGTCAAGAATTCATAGTAAGGACGGATGCCAGTAATATTGGGTTAGGTGCGACTCTGCTACAGAAATCAGATGCATTGGATGGGGAATTAAGCCCAGTGGCATATGCTAGCAGAAAGTTGAATAAAGCTGAAACCAATTACTCAACTAGCGAAAAAGAATGTCTTGCAGTAATATGGGCGATAAAGAAATTCAATATTTATCTGTATGGGAAGGCATTTAAGTTGCAAACGGATCACAAACCTTTATCGTTTCTAGCACAGGCTAGACATGAGAATTCTAGATTACTCCGTTGGTCATTATTGATGCAGCCATTTGAGTTTAGCATAGAGTATATAAGTGGAAAAACAAATCTGGGAGCGGATTTTTTAAGCCGCCATCCGTGTGATGAGAATCACCCTAAACCCCAGGAATAATAATAAATTTCTCTATGTGTATATAGAATTATAGACTGACATATAACGTCTGTTTTAAGTGGGGAGGATTTGTCGTGAGAAATTCTAATCCACATATATAAATTATCAGGTAAATGTAAAGCCTAACACATAAATCCAATAAAAGGAAAGAAGAATGGTAAAGAACAGTGCTGTCACAATGACTGTACTCGAAATCCCCCTTGTTTTCTCCTTCGTCTGCAAATTGTAACGTTTCACGTTGATAGTAAAAGCCTTCTGCAGCATACACGCGTTTTCCCCAACACAATAAAATGTGTACTCCATTTCTAAGAAAAACCTTGAGATACGCAATCTGACCTAGATTTAAAATTCCATTCATGTCATTTTATACACTACGTTACCAAAAAAAAACGAAAGACAGATGGACTAAAGATAGAAAGAAAGGGAGAGGCTGAAAGCCGGAACGCAGGCAATACTACCACAGTCTCGCGATACACAATTACTACCATCACGCGTGTAAGGCCACAAGCACTAGCTTTTTTCAAATCGACAGTGATAAAAAAACACTACACACACGAGAGTTAGTTTTAAAAAAAACTCACAAAACGCTTATTAGGAAACATGACATTATACTGGTTTACGTTTGAAAACATTACAGTACCCAGACACCACATCGTATTCGAAGTAAACAGGAGGTAGAAGAAAATGCATATTTTGAACGCAGCCACTTAGCTCCTTTAAATTTGTATATTTGGGTTCCTTAGGACTTGCTGACAAAGAATATGTTAAACGTTACGCAAATAGTCTAGGAATTACCAAATTATAGCCAAAAGAAATAGTGAGGGATGTCAGACAACACCAAATCAGAATCGCTCAGTGGCAGATTTTCACACCACCATTGTACGGGAAATGGGTCTCCATGTTAAATCCGATTTGATTGGAGCGCAATAAATGTAAGGCTAAACACGATTAGTCGGGCTATAAATACTATCTTTTGTTGTCAGGGGAAACGGGAGTAGGAGTACTTTTTTTCAAACGATTGGGTAAACATGGCACGATTGGTTAGACCCGCGAATATAGTCAATCAGAGGCGTCAGGTCACCACCACATGTTCAAATAAACTTACTACAGAACCAGTGCGTTGAGCGCCAGTGCATATTTTTCTAAATAAAAGCCTGGGACATCGGCAGATCGAAATTGTGCTATATTCATTGCCAGTCAACGTAACTGTGTATTATTCCATGAATTGTGGTAAGCTTGATATATTCAATATCTTTTTAATGAAAATTGAATGTAAATTGATAATTTATGTCTGTATATATGTGTGGTTCAGTAGCGAACATGAGGCAAGGCCTATATAGTGCTCCAACCTGAACAGAAGGTGTCGGAGGAAAGTAAAACTGCATGGAATTGCCAAACAGTACACTGACACCTATCTTATTGACTAGAAAGAAATAATGCTGGAATTGCAGAGGCGTAGTAACCATTAGGGAGGAATATACTGGTGTAAATTATTTCAGATGAAGCTGACAGTTGGCCTACCGCTCTGAACTCAGTGTTTGTTATGTAATGTGTTCAGTCTGTAAATAGATTATAAATTAGTTATGAAGTAGGAGGTACAACCTTCTTGTTTCAGGGACCGTGGTCCAAAAGTTATTGAGCAGCACCTGGTCGGAGCTTTGCTGAACCTAGAGGCTGACAGCATACTCCTGGGTCCAGATAGTGACCAGTGAGGTGTCTCCAGAACACAGGGAGGCTATCGAGCAGAGGAGTCTTTTCCTGCCGCCATCACGAAAGATAAGCCTATGTGGCCAGTGGAGCTCAACATTATGACCCCCCCCCCCCCCCCCAAAACTGACTTTATAATAAACCAGAGGGAAAATACAGTGTTTAAATTGATAGGGACTGTGAACTTTTCCCCATACTACTTACAAGATAAACAAACACTTGAAGTCATGATGACAAATAACAACATAGCTTGAAAAAACAAAACCAGTATTACCTCATATTACTACTACACAACTGACACACATAGGATAATATTAATAAAATATGTCACTACAAGTTTCATATTGATAAATCCTGTACATATAAATTGTAATTAAAATTGATTGTGATTCCTGGTTCACTTTGTAGTTGAATCAGGACATATATATTAATGAAAGTACTTAATACATATTGATATTTGAAAATTTACCAGTGACTCATTTAAGATAGTCTTATAGAATGTTACATGTGTGTGAGTGTCACAGTGTTGTCAAGTGTGGTGGAATAAATTAAATTGTTTATCTGTCTGTTGTTGTTGTGACTTACACTTCATCATATACATACCCTAGACATTTAACGTAGTCATCACAATATTCCAGAATAATTCTGACTGAGGCATAATGTGGTAGCAAGTAAGGTTATCTGTAAAACACTACACCTATTAGATACAGATACCTTCACAGCTGATCTCAGTCAGTACACTAAGTCCCCTATAAAAATTTATAACATCCCACTTTACCACATATATTGGGGTCTCGCTCTCGGGATTTTGAATCTTTCCCTATTAAAAATATTGGGGGTAATTCACTTCAGGGAATAATAAGAATTAAAAAGTATCCTTGGGTGAAAATAAATAACGTTGAGCTCTCAGTGCCTGTAGTGTCCTTAGATAATTATTGAAAGATTGAATTGTTACATTTGCATGTTAGACAATGGCCGACTTGGCAAAATTTCGATCTGCTGCTGTACAGACTGCGAAAGAGTTAGGAATGGACGGGCAAATTATGATTGCTTATGTCACTGCTGAATGTGACAAATATATTGAACGGGAAGAAAGAAGATTAGAAAAAGAGGCCGAAAGAAAATTAGAATCTGAAAGATTGGCCGAAGATAAGAGAATAGAGGCTGAAAAAGAGATTAAGAGGTTGCAGATTGAGGCTGAGGCTAAGAGGTTGCAGATTGAGGCTGAGACTAAGAGGTTGCAGATTGAGGCTGACAAAGAGGCTAAGAAATTGGAGGCAGAAAGAGAAGACAAAAGATTGGCTGCAGAAAGGGAAGCCGAGGAAAGAAGACAGGCTGCAGAAAGGGAAGACAAGCGATTAGCTGCAGAAAGGGAAGCAGAAGATAAAAGATTACAAAGGGAACATGAGTTACGACTAAGGGAGTTTGAGTTTCAAGGCCATGCTCCTGAAAATGGTGCCAGTCCCTTTACCTCTGATGCCACTGCTAGCCAGGGAGCCTCAACCTCAGCTATGAATTTTCATTTAGATCATTTTGTTGAGAAAGACGATGATATTGAGAGCTATCTAAATAGATATGAACTATTAGCTACCACATATGGGTTAGAGAGAGAAAGGTGGAGCTTAAAGTTATCTCAAGGGCTTCGTGGGGCAGCTTATGAAGTTTTTGCCAAAATGAGCAGAGGTGATCAGGAAAATTATGACATGCTAAAGCAGGCTCTTTTGTTAAGATATGAAAAGAACGCAGAATTTTATAGGAAAAAATTTAGGAATGCTAAACTACTGTCAGGTGAAACCTATCACCAGTTCTCTGCACGGTTAGAGACATACTTGGAGAAATGGACTTCTCTGGGGAAAACCCAAGATCTTAAGGAAATGGTCCTTATAGAACAATTAAGAGAGTCCATGGCTCCAGACCTGAGAAAGTTTCTCATGGAACAAGGTGCAGAGAGGCTGGGTGAGTTGCTAAATGTTGCAGAAAGGTATCAAGCAGCTCAGGCAGAGGTATCAGGTAATAAGAAGAAACAGGTGGATAATTTTAGGGCACCACAGAACTTTAATAAATTTGATCCTAGAGATCAAAACAAAGGTAAGCACCAATTTGATAGGCCACGGTATGACAATAAAAATAAAACCCCACAATTCGATGAAAGGAAATATGATGAAAGAAAATCTTTCAACCAAGGGAAAAGGTGGTGTAAAAAATTGTAAGATGAACAATCATGACACTGACCGTTGCAGAAGGAACCCTATTGTTATGGCCACCCTTCAGGTCAGGTCGACCTCAAGACAGCAGGAGGCTACTATGTTAGATACCACTCCAGAAGAGATGAGGAAGGCACAGGCTGGGGATAAGACCCTCAAGCCTTGTTTCAGGAAATTGTCAACTTGTCATACAACTCCAGGCAAGGGAGATTTTTACATGAAAAACAAGTTGATGTATAGGAAGACTGGAGCTAGATCCAAAGGTCAGGGACAGCTGGTACTTCCTAAAAGATATAGGGCAGAATTAATAAGGAGCCTACATGTGAAACCAGATGGGGACCATGAAAAAATAGGTACCATCATCCAAAAGGTGGCTCACAATTATTATTGGCCCAAGGCAAGATGGGACATTGAGAATTTTGTAGAAAGGTGTAGCATAGCACATGAGGGAACACCCACAAGTGGGAACATTGATCAGGACCTGGACACGCCACGGGGCAAAATTAGGCCTGACAATAGAAGGAAAAATAAATTTGATAAAGTGGACCAAAGGGAATGGGAAGCCCCTTTTCACGGACAAGCTTCACTTAACTGTTTTACAATGGCCACTATGCGGAGAGTGCAAAAAGATGTCTTACCCCAGGATAAGCCGAAAATCCCTCAATCGGACTTAAACAAACTGGAGGAAGAGGATGTAGAGAGGAAATCTCTCATCAAGAATTCTAAGTGGGGAGAAAGCCCCAAGAGAAAAATTGGTAGCGGTCGTTTTGTGAATGAAAATTCTGGGAAGAAAAATCATCACTATAGAGCTTCGAGTGGAAGAGACCATACCGGTGCATGGACAAATAGGTCCACAAAATAAAAGGTCCACTCGAAGCGCTGTTAAGAACGTGGACTGATGAAAAAGCAGAGGAAAATATTACATCCTCATACCAATATGTGAATGAGCTGACCACTCGTTTAAAAACTGGCTGGAAACTTGCCAATGAAAATTTGAAACAAGCCAGGAAGAAACATGCTGCCTATTATAACAGGAAAGCTAAAGACAGAGATTTGGCTGTGGGAGAGAAGGTACTGCTTCTTCTACCCGGTAGTCAGAATAAGTTACAAATTGGATGGCAAGGTCCATATACAGTTCTAGAGAAGGTGTCTAGAACCAATTATAAGATAGATAAGAAGGGGAAAGAAAAAATCTATCATGTGAATCTCCTGAAGAAATATTTGGAAAGAGAACATCAGGAAGAGACACACTTGTTGACCTTGTCCATTGCCATGGAGATGAAAAAGGAACCACTTTCATCATTTGAATATCCATTACACCCCTGTGAGACAGCGGCACAGGTGAAAATCAGTACACATTTAACGAAAACTCAGAAAGAGAGAGTGCAACAGGTTCTAGATACTCATACAGAGGTGTTAACAGACCGACCTGGGCATACAAACTTATTGGAATATGATATGAAACTGATAGACCCCACACCTGTCTGTATGAAACCATATTCGATTCCTTTTGCTAAGGAGAAAGCTTTGAAGGAAGAGATAGACTATTTGTTGAAGGAAGGAATATTTCACACAGTGAATCTTCGTATAGTTCCGGTGTTGTACTCTTAAGAAAACCCTCTGGAGAACATAGACTCTGTATAGATTACAGGAGACTGAATGCTATTACAGAAGGACAGGTGGATCCATTGCCGGATACAAATCAGTTGTTTGCCAGACTAAATAAAGCTAAATATTTCTCAAAAGTGGACCTGAGTAAAGGATACTATCAGATTCCAGTAAAGCCGGAGGTTAGACCATACCTAGCTTTTAGTACCTCAGAAGGACACTATGAGTTTAATAGATTGCCATTTGGATTGAAGAATGCGCCTAGTGTCTTCTCTAGAATGATGAGAAAATTATTGGACCCTCTGAATAATCCATGTATCACAAATTTCATGGATGATATCCTTATAGCAACAGAAACATTTGAGGAACACATTGACTCTCTGAACATGCTGTTTAATCGACTTAGGGAAGCGAATTTAACAGCCCGACCAACCAAATGTTGCGTTGGATGTAAAGAATTAGAATTCTTGGGACACACAGTTTATCAGGGAAACATGACCCCTGACCCAAAGAATTTAGAGAAACTAAAGAAAGCCCCGAGACCACAAACCAAGAAAGACGTGAGATCCTTTGTCTCATTATGTGGTTTCTACCAAAAGTATATCAAAAATTTTAATTCCATATGTGCACCGTTAACTGATTTGACACGTAAAGGACATCCAGATCGAATTACATGGACACCACAATGTGAAATGGCTTACCAAGAATTGAAGGAAAAGCTCACAAGTAAACCTATTTTGAAATTACCTGACTTAAGTCAAGAATTCTTAGTAAGGACGGATGCCAGTAATATTGGGTTAGGTGCGACTCTGCTACAGAAATCAGATGCATTGGATGGGGAATTAAGCCCAGTGGCATATGCTAGCAGAAAGTTGAATAAAGCTGAAACCAATTACTCAACTAGCGAAAAAGAATGTCTTGCAGTAATATGGGCGATAAAGAAATTCAATATTTATCTGTATGGGAAGGCATTTAAGTTGCAAACGGATCACAAACCTTTATCGTTTCTAGCACAGGCTAGACATGAGAATTCTAGATTACTCCGTTGGTCATTATTGATGCAGCCATTTGAGTTTAGCATAGAGTATATAAGTGGAAAAACAAATCTGGGAGCGGATTTTTTAAGCCGCCATCCGTGTGATGAGAATCACCCTAAACCCCAGGAATAATAATAAATTTCTCTATGTGTATATAGAATTATAGACTGACATATAACGTCTGTTTTAAGTGGGGAGGATTTGTCGTGAGAAATTCTAATCCACATATATAAATTATCAGGTAAATGTAAAGCCTAACACATAAATTCAATAAAAGGAAAGAAGAATGGTAAAGAACAGTGCTGTCACAATGACTGTACTCGAAATCCCCCTTGTTTTCTCCTTCGTCTGCAAATTGTAACGTTTCACGTTGATAGTAAAAGCCTTCTGCAGCATACACGCGTTTCCCCAACACAATAAAATGTGTACTCCATTTCTAAGAAAAACCTTGAGATACGCAATCTGACCTAGATTTAAAATTCCATTCATGTCATTTTATACACTACGTTACAAAAAAACGAAAGACAGATGGACTAAAGATAGAAAGAAAGGGAGAGGCTGAAAGCCGGAACGCAGGCAATACTACCACAGTCTCGCGATACACAATTACTACCATCACGCGTGTAAGGCCACAAGCACTAGCTTTTTTCAAATCGACAGTGATAAAAAAACACTACACACACGAGAGTTAGTTTTTAAAAACTCACAAAACGCTTATTAGGAAACATGACATTATACTGGTTTACGTTTGAAAACATTACAGTACCCAGACACCACATCGTATTCGAAGTAAACAGGAGGTAGAAGAAAATGCATATTTTGAACGCAGCCACTTAGCTCCTTTAAATTTGTATATTTGGGTTCCTTAGGACTTGCTGACAAAGAATATGTTAAACGTTACGCAAATAGTCTAGGAATTACCAAATTATAGCCAAAAGAAATAGTGAGGGATGTCAGACAACACCAATATCAGAATCGCTCAGTGGCAGATTTCCACACCACCATTGTACGGGAAATGGGTCTCCATGTTAAATCCGATTTGATTGGAGCGCAATAAATGTAAGGCTAAACACGATTAGTCGGGCTATAAATACTATCTTTTGTTGTCAGGGGAAACGGGAGTAGGAGTACTTTTTTTCAAACGATTGGGTAAACATGGCACGATTGGTTAGACCCGCGAATATAGTCAATCAGAGGCGTCAGGTCACCACCACATGTTCAAATAAACTTACTACAGAACCAGTGCGTTGAGCGCCAGTGCATATTTTTCTAAATAAAAGCCTGGGACATCGGCAGATCGAAATTGTGCTATATTCATTGCCAGTCAACGTAACTGTGTATTATTCCATGAATTGTGGTAAGCTTGATATATTCAATATCTTTTTAATGAAAATTGAATGTAAATTGATAATTTATGTCTGTATATATGTGTGGTTCAGTAGCGAACATGAGGCAAGGCCTATATAGTGCTCCAACCTGAACAGAAGGTGTCGGAGGAAAGTAAAACTGCATGGAATTGCCAAACAGTACACTGACACCTATCTTATTGACTAGAAAGAAATAATGCTGGAATTGCAGAGGCGTAGTAACCATTAGGGAGGAATATACTGGTGTAAATTATTTCAGATGAAGCTGACAGTTGGCCTACCGCTCTGAACTCAGTGTTTGTTATGTATTGTGTTCAGTCTGTAAATGGATTATAAACTAGTTATGAAGTAGGAGGTACAACCTTCTTGTTTCAGGGACCGTGGTCCTAAAGCTATTGAGCAGCACCTGGTCGGAGCTTTGCTGAACCTAGAGGCTGACAGCATACTCCTGGGTCCAGATAGTGACCAGTGAGGTGTCTCCAGAACACAGGGAGGCTATCGAGCAGAGGAGTCTTTTCCTGCCGCCATCACGAAAGATAAGCCTATGTGGCCAGTGGAGCTCAACATTATGCCCCCCTCCCCCACCCTCCCCCCCCCTCAAAATCTGACTTTATAATAAACCAGAGGGAAAATACAGTGTTTAAATTGATAGGGACTGTGAACTTTTCCCCATACTACTTACAAGATAAACAAACACTTGAAGTCAAAATGACAAATAACAACATAGCTTGAAAAAACAAAACCAGTATTACCTCATATTACTACTACACAACTGACACACATAGGATAATATTAATAAAATATGTCACTACAAGTTTCATATTGATAAATCCTGTACATATAAATTGTAATTAAAATTGATTGTGATTCCTGGTTCACTTTGTAGTTGAATCAGGACATATATATTAATGAAAGTACTTAATACATATTGATATTTGAAAATTTACCAGTGACTCATTTAAGATAGTCTTATAGAATGTTACATGTGTGTGAGTGTCACAGTGTTGTCAAGTGTGGTGGAATAAATTAAATTGTTTATCTGTCTGTTGTTGTTGTGACTTACACTTCATCATATACATACCCTAGACATTTAACGTAGTCATCACAATATTCCAGAATAATTCTGACTGAGGCATAATGTGGTAGCAAGTAAGGTTATCTGTAAAACACTACACCTATTAGATACAGATACCTTCACAGCTGATCTCAGTCAGTACACTAAGTCCCCTATAAAAATTTATAACATGCCACTTTACCACAGAGCCCAGAACCAGAGCATGGTATTTTAGCTTTGCATATTTGGAGAGCCCCTTTGGATTGCGAGGAATGCACATTATGCCACGCGCTTCTTCCTCTTAGCTTGGTACCAGATGTGATGATCCTTTAAATGCAAGTCAAGCTGGAGAAACTGGAGCTCATGACTTCAACTCAACATGTATCGGAGAGACATAAAAAAACCTAGATGTACAGTGTAGATTAGTCTTCTTCAATCTTTTTATCCGGAGATACCCTCGAAATAATTTTCAGGTCTCAGAGAACCCCTGCATAAAAATTATTATATCTACAGCTCGCAGTACGCTAGCGTGAATAGTAAATTGTAAATATAATAATCCAATAATAATTGTCAATGCTCCTTTGAGGAGAGAATTATTTTTTTCTGTAAATCTGTTTATTTGTTTATTTTGTCCAAATTATTAGCTTACTCTCCCTTCCCCCCAAAGGATATCAGCTTTCATGCAAGTCAGTAGTGTAGGTAGAAGCACTTAAGTTTTCCTTTTTTTAAACGTCATCCTTGACTTTTTTCTTAAGCCTGTAAGTCTTATCACTAATTTCTACGCTATAAGATGCTAATGAAATATGGTATTTTGTGATAGAGGCTGACGTCATCAGCCAATCGTGCTCCCCTTCGTGCAATACACAGCTCACCAGTAATCAGCATCCCCCTGTCTGGCGTCAGAAACCGATATTTGACTCAACCAAGTGAACACGGTTCTATTCTGCACTACCATACGGGGCTACTCGGTCACTGCCCACTACTGCGAGCGCTAACATCGCCAGGTGCGCAAAGTTGAAAAAACGACGTTTATGGATTTATAATTCTTTTTCGAATCACGACCTCTCACAGATCCCTGGGGTTCCGTGGAATACCGGTTGAAAAACCCTGGTGTTGATAATACCGAAGAGTCTTCAACTTGGTATTGGCTGCAAAAGAGTGAGAACTCAGCAGCCCTACAACAACAGTCTTCATACTGTAAGCACTTTCTCAATCTGAACCTCATCTGTGCCTGATTATAGCAAACAAATTCCTCAGCCTTCCTTCTGTAGGTATTTCCCTGCCTGATTACCTAAACTGTTTTCGCAGACTCCTTACTAGAAGCCATTTTTCTGCCTGATTATTTAAAGCATTTTCTCAGACTCCCTAGAAGCATTTTCTCAGACTCCCTACTTGAAGCATTTTCTCAGACTCCCTACATGAAGCATTTGATTAAATCAGGTGGAATCCAATCGCTGCCTGGTGCTTTGCCAGTGGTCAGGTTACCAATGGCCTTGCTGAATTCTTACAAAGTTGATTCAGCATCCAGCCCGTATATAGTTCGCAGACATTTAACAATGTCAGTGGCTGCAGGCATAACAGTATTTTCTCTAGCGTAAAGCTGTCGCGAGTATGGACATAGAGAAGGTCTGAGTTTAGACAGCATATGAATGAGTAATGTGAAAGTAGAGAAAATTTCAGTCACTAATGGAAATATGGAGAGAGGTATGACTTCTGGAGAAAAGAGAAATATAATCAAATATCTTAGGTCTACTTCCCAGCCATACTCCGACTCTATTTAAGATGTCATACCCTCGTCCGTCCTCCAATGCTAACTAGAATAATCTACTACGGTAAAGACTACAACAGCAAACATTAAGTGACAGAATAGAGTGATTTCTGACCGCTTAGTACAAATAAATATATTTATTAAAGAAACCACAACATGTAACAACAAAAAATAAGTAATGCCTTCACTAGCTCTGAAAGGCCAGTGAATGTATCAATATTACAACCACAGAAAAATAACACAAAACTTCATTCAAACACACCAGCCAAACGTCTCACTCCAAACCATCAAAAACCGTACACTTTCTCACTACTCAGATCATCTAGTTAACAGGGGGTCCCCAGTCTTCAGTGATGAAAACGGCCTCTCCAGTCTTGAGCAAAATATTCTTGGTATGTAAGTAATCCGCAGCTAGGAAAAGCCTAACACAGTTCCTCCTAATTTGGTATTCACATGATGGGGAGATAAGCTCCCTCTGGAACAGCTTCTAAATAAATCCTAAACAATTTCCCGTGGCGGCTGTGCGACTATAAATGCACCCACTGCTCTTGCTAGATCCAAACAAGAATGACCATGGCTGGCAAACGAATATCAGGGAGGGACCCGAGGGTGTGCCTCGTATGCTGGATAATGGTGACTTGAGCTCCTGGACAGGTGATGAGTGCTGGTAATTGATGAATCCTCTCTGTCGTTACGTCGGTATATTCCGAGTTACCAGGACGTAAATGGGTCTGATGATATTGCCGCAATGACTGGAGGGCAAAGGAGGCAGCCCCTATGGGTTGGATTGATATATATATATAAATATATATATATATATATATATATATATATATATATATATATATATATATATATATATATATATATATATATATATATATCCTGCAATATGCTTAGGGTAAGTAATCCAAGAATACAGCCGTGTATGCTGAGTAATGGCAGAATGAACTGGTTTGCCGCGAGATCAAATATTAGGTGGTGATGTGAACAATAATTGCAGTCGAAATAAACTTGAGATGGCAACTTATCAGAAGTGCAGAATATAATCTGAAAGTTGCAAAGTGCCCAACTAAGAAAGCACAGTACCAGGCTAAGACCACGATCTGAAAATACACAAACAAATCAAGATCTCGTTTACCGCTGTAACAGCCATCCTCCGGTTGTTTACAAAAGAAATTCAAAATCTCATTCACTCTCTCTCTCTCTTTCTCTCTCTCTCTCTCTCTCTCTCTCTCACCAAATCAAAACAAACCCTTCTCTCACTTGCTCCCGTCGCTTTTATTAACCTAAAAGTTCACACAGGTAAATCCAGTCTCAGGTTCGCTGGCCAGCACCGTGTCTGCACGCGCAATGTCCAAGGCCAACTACAGCAAAAACATTTTCCACACACACACACCTGGTCTCATACACTCTAGTAAAAAGCGTCCACACTGTTAAGTATCCCACACCTTATGATACTCATAAGTGGCCTATGTAATAATTTTCCGCAGTGACTGAGTTACCTAAATAGTGTTGATCGTATACTCAATATGTATCAAATAGCAAAAAAACTCTTTACAGCAATATTATACACACAACCAAGTGGAAAAAACTTGGTAAAAATTAACTTTACACCGGCTCATTCTTTGTGATTTAAGAAAACCAGCGCCTAGCTAACACTTAGTGATTATGGATGGGGTTCACTTAATAAAGTTCTGCATATCCCGGTCACGAAAAAAAAAAATTATCCTAAGAAAAAAAAAAAAAAAAAAAATATATATATATATCTATATATATATATATATATATATATATATATATATATATATATATATATATATATATATATATGTATATGTATATGTATATGTATATGTATATGTATATGTATATGTATATATATATATATATATATATATATATATATATATATATATATATATATATATATATATATATATATATATATATATACTAAAGATGAATTAAAGTAACACGCTTCCGTTAGATTAAGTTAAAACCCCAATGAATTAAATAAGTAAATGTGCTTACCGAATAAAGAATGAATTCCTGCACTAACAACTGTTATAAGCTCTGCGCAGAAGTATCACTTTGTTAAGTGGCAGAATTCCTCTTGAGACATTGGTACTGAGTGATAAAGACCTCTTGCTTAAATAGCAAGATAAAATCTGCAGGTGGCTTTTGCACGTGCACTAGATGAAACAAACTCAGACGTAAGACCTAGGGGAAAGATCCCACGGTGATTCAAGATACCGGAAAAAGACGTTATCTTCCGCAACACTGGTTGGTTTACGAGCGACCGGTGTTCGCGGGACGAGACGATAGCGGCGCAAATAAAAGGGTAGAAGTTTTCCTCCGTGTCCATGGGTTCTCTGTAACTCAAAGAAACAGGGAAATAGCCGTTCTCTACAAGAAAGTTTGACTAAAAGGACCTATAGATAGATGCCGCTATCCACATGCAGAGGGGTGGAATTTAGCCTGTCCAACGTAAGATTGACATGACCAATGCCAGAAATAGTGCAATTAGGAGCTATAAGACAGAATAGTGGGCGTAGACACAAAAAAATAGTGAACAAGACAGGGTAGACCACTCGGCTAAAAGTGACAGACATTTCCATCAAATCCCGACAAAAGCTGTGAGCACTGCTCGACCCATCTCTCTATGTTTACCCGCTGATGGTTTTGAGTGGTGCCGTCTCAGTTTTTTGGAGGATCAAGGGCTTTCTTTATACCTTCGTACATTTGTCTTGTGCTCCCTGTTTGCACTGCGATCTGAATATTTTCATTGAGCTGGAGCCGAAACTCATGTGCACAACGTCAAGCAGTTTTCTAGACTTCGCGTCTTGTAGACTTCAGGATCTGTATGGTTCTAGCACTCTATGAACGCTTGTATTCAATCATAGCACGGCGTTTAGTTTCAGTGACAGGTGTCATCACATCTAATGCAGCATCAAATCAGTCAATTGACTTCACTTTATATATATATATATATATATATATATATATATATATATATATATATATATATATATATATATATATATATATATATATATATATATATATATATATATAGGCATACCTCGCTGTATTGCGCTTCGCTTTATTGCGCTTCGCAGATATTGCGCTTTTTTTCAAATTATTCATGTTTATTTATGCCTTCTTCTTCCGATAGATTTTGGCTCTCCACCAGCAAAAATATTACGATTCGCTGAAGGCTCAGATGATGAAGATTAGCATTTTTTTAGCAATAAAGTATTTAATTTTACAGTACATTGCTCTGTTTATACCTAACGCTATTGTGCACATAATAAACATAGTGAAAACATGATTTTATGCTTCTATATGCACTGGGAAGCCAAAAAAAAAAAAAAAACTGGTGTGACCCGCTTTATTGTGATATTCACTTTATGGCGGTGGTCTGGAACCGAACCCGCAATATCTCCGAGAAATTAATATGAAACAAACATTAAGGTATGTTTTCAGGCGCTCGTAAGAAATAAAGAAGTAGAACACTAGACAACAGAAAAACAACAGACATGAGTAACTTACCCAGGATTTGAACACTGGACCTTCCATGCGACAACCCCGCCTAGCTATGCAAGCGAATCACACTACCCTCTCTGCCATCTACGCATAAATCCTTATATGTTATAATATCTCCGAGGTATGCCTGTATATATATATATATATATATATATATATATATATATATATATATATATATATATATATATATATATATATGGGAGCCGCGCTGGTGTAATGGCTTCGGCGTTGTACTGGCGACCAGGTGTTCATGGTTCAAACCCGGGCGTCGGCGTTTGAAGAAATGTTTACGGCCGGAAATTTGACTGAATAGCCTGAACGGCTCCTGTGATAAACCCTCTGTGGATGGGAAGGAGCGAAGCTCCTGATCGGGTTGGAAGGAAAGTCCTCAGGTTCCCCAGCCTCGCAATGACATGTCATTGGGCCGAAGGGCTGAAAGCCCAAAGGCCGCTGGTTAAGAAAAAAAAAAAAAAAAAAAAAAAATAAATAAATTAATATATATATATATATATAATATATATATATATATATATATATATATATATATATATATATATATATATATATATATATATATATATATATATAAAGGCCTGGTATTGGGCTGAGGGCGCACCATGAACCATCCAGAAAGCAATGGCAAACTACTGGATGTACAATGCCAAGAAATCCATAATAGCTAATCTGAATACTACGCAAAGATCTGGTGGTGAGGCCCCCAGGCCAGGCAGATCGTATTTAACTGGGGAAGAGATCGTTGGCAGCGTCAGTATAGGTAATCGTGATGACGGCCAAAAGCCTGACCACGGAAAACCATGTCATCGATCTTAGAAAAATAATCAAAATAGGAACATGGAACGTCAGAAGCTTATACCAAGGAAAACAGTACATAGTGAAGAACGAGATGGAAAGACTAAACATCGATATCCTGGGCATCTCAGAGCACAGATGGTCGGGCCAGGGACACTTTTCGATTCTATCAGGAGGAACATTCATATACTCAGGCAAAGAGAGAGGAGGTCAGAGCGGCGTCGGCTTCTACCTGTCTAAAAGGACAGCTGCCTCCCTATTAGGATATAATCCCATAAATGACCGCATTGTCACAATCAGACTGAAAGGAAAAAGAAAGAACATCACAGTTATACAAATATATGCGCCAACAGCAGCTGCTGAAGAACAGGAAATTGAAGATTTTTACAATGAACTGCAACACGCATTAGAGAAAGCAAATAAGCAAGATATTAGGATAATAATGGGAGATTTTAATGCCAAAGTTGGAAACGAAAGATTAGAACACGAAAAAAGAGTGAAAGGAAGTTATGGATTGGGTCAGAGAAATGAGAGAGGAGAACGCTTGACAACATTCTGCCTAGAAAACAACCTAGTCATCACAAATACTCTTTTCATGCAACACCCTAGAAGACTATATACATGGACGTCACCGGACGGAAAAAGCAAGAACCAAATAGATTACATCTTAATACAACAAAGGTGGCGATCTTGTATCGCATCCATAAAGACGCTCCCAGGAGCAGACTGTGACTCCGACCATGAACTTCTTGCTACAAACTTCAAGATCAAATTGAAAAAAAGTCGTTACAAGCGACAAAGTAATACGTTATGGCACAAGCGCCATACCAGAAGAGTACCGTGTCGATATTCAGAACAAATTTGACATTCTTATGGCAGTACAGGAGGAAATGACACCAGATGAACTTGCCAATAACATCAGAGATGTTTATATTACAAATGCACAGAGGTTAATTCCTAAAAGAAGTATAAAGAGACGAGAATACATCTCAGACGAAACACTGAAGTTGGTGGTAGAGAGAAGAAAAATGAAGTCCAAAAAAGATACAGAAAATCAGGAGTTGCACAAGGAATACACAAAGCAGATTAAAAAAACGAGTCAGACAAGACAAACAACAATACATAAACGACACCTGCAGGAAAATAGAGGAAATGCGCGAACAGGGATTGAGTAAGAATATGTTTTCTGAAGTAAGAACATTGAAGAACAGCAACTTTAAATCATCACCTCGTGCAATAAACGACAAGAAAGGCGACACTCTGAACGTAAAGATATTCTGAACAGATGGAAGGAGTACTGTCAAGAAATGTATGCGAAAATAAACAAAGCGACAGATAACAACGTCATGAATGAAGCGGAACGTGAACCAGAACCTACCATAGAGGAAGTCCGGAACGCAATCAAACACTTAAAAAGTGGAAAATCTCCTGGTTGTGATGAAATAACAGCTGAAATGATACAGGCAGGAGGAGAAGGCAGCGCTCGTATATACCATGCATTATGCTGCAAGATCTGGCAAAGCGGAATTTGGCCCAAGGAATGGAAAGGATCAATTTACATACCCTTGCCAAAAAAGGGCAACCTGAAACTGTGCCCAAACTACAGAACTATAGCTCTTATAAGCCATGCCAGCAAAATACTATTACAAATCATAATGAAAAGGATGCAACAAAAGCTAGAAACAGAAATAAACGAAGTACAGGCGGGTTTTCGACCAGGTAGAGGCACTAGAGATCATATATTCAACATGAGGATCATCATAGAAAAGTGTAGAGAATTCAATGTTGACCTATATACTTGTTTCATTGATTACACCAAAGCTTTCGATTGTGTACAACATCAGCAGTTATGGGCTATTATGAAAAATTTGGGATTTCCAAACCACCTTATACAACTCATCGCACTGCTGTACCAAGAACAACAGGCAGCCGTAAGAATAGAGGGGGAAACATCAGAATGGTTTGAAGTACAGAAAGGAGTAAGACAAGGCTGTACCCTTTCCCCTTACCTGTTTAACATTTATGCCGAGAATATCATGAGAAACGTAAGAGATGACCAAGAACACACAGAGTTTGACTCATTTAACATCGGCGGGTACCAGATCCCGGAAACCAGATATGCTGACAACACAGTCCTCCTATCGACCAACCCAGAAGGACTTGAAAAATTAATTCTGTCCACCAAAAAACACAGCGAGGCCCAGAATCTATACCTAAACACCAAGAAGACCAAAGTATTGACAACAGACAAAGTAAAGACCAAACCAGAAATTGAAATTGATAACGAAGAACTGGAAAGTGTTAATGAATTCGAATACTTAGGATCAATCATCAACAGCTCTGTCGACTGTGCAGTAGAAATTAAAAGAAGACTTGCAATTGCTTCACATAAACTAATACAGATGAAAAACCTATGGCAAAGCACAAGCAAAGAAACAAAGTTACAACTGATCAGAGCATGTATATTCTCAGTAGCAACATACGGCTGCGAGACTTGGACACTCAATAAAACAGTTGCAAAAAAGATTACATCATTCGAAATGAAATGCTACAGAAGGATGTTGAGAATACCCTGGACAGAAAAAAAGACCAACAGAGAAGTACTCCACTCACTAAACGTACAGGAACATTGGCTCCTAAATACCATCGCAATAAGGAAGCTGAAATTTTTCGGTCATATAAAAAGACATAATAGTCTGGAAAAAACAGTGATGGAAGGCATGGTCCCTGGACAAAGGGGAAGGGTCGACCTAGACGACGGTGGACCCAGGACATCACAGAGAGTCTGAACTTGTCTTTGGCTGATGCAGGTCGACTTGCCCAGAATCGTGATGCGTTCAGAGCAGCTGTAATGGAGACAACGTTCTGGAAAGAATACGTCACATGATGATGATGATATATATATATATATATATATGGTTCACACTTTACTTTAAGATTTTTAAAATAAGTTTTATTGAGAAATAAAACAAATAGTTACCTCAAACTTTAAACATATGTTAAAATGTGTGCAGTAAAAGAATAAACAACAAGTAATTTAATCACAACCAAGCTTCAAATTGTTTCCCATCATTGTCCACACATTTTTGTAGCCGATCTCCAACACTGACACAAACTTTCCAACAAAAGATCCTAGTTACCATTCATTTCCTGAAAGGCATCAAAGATAAACTGTTTCAGATTGTTATTGTTGCGAGGTTTGCGAGAAAATACTTTACCTTTTTCGACCCCCTTTATATATATAAAGTGTAAGTGCCTTGCAATGCATGAGTTTTTTTTTTTTTTCTAGTAACGGTTTATGAAACTTCTGAAACGTTACAATTAATATATTTGACTGAATCGTCTCAAATTTATTATACGTTATTTTCTACATTTATTATTGCAACATTATTCCAGTGCTTTTTTATAAACAATATTTCATGGTGTTGCCGTGTGGGGCACAATGAATACATTTCTTGGTGTGCCCACTCTGGAGGAAGCAACATAAAGCTGTCCGCGTGAAAAGTACGGATTTTAAAATGTAATGCCTGTTACCTTAAGTGACTGCTCTTGTACCTTGTTTACTGTCATTGCAAATGCAAGACGCACGGGATATTGCAGTCGCTTAAAATATTAGGTTACATTAGGTTACTATATTTATGGTTATATCAGGGTGCATGTCCAAATATAAATGTGGTCTGCTTCCTTGATAGGACTGATGTACTTTTTTTTTTTTTTTTTTAAATTTCCTCGCATGAGGTTGCATATTTTTTCCTCGCATGAGGTTGCATTGGCCCCACCCCAAACCCGGCCCTGGTCAAGACCACATGTCCCAACACAAGAAGACCCAATGACAACATGTGTCATTGTAGTGGTCTTCTGTGTTCTCACACACAGGACCTAATGACATGAATGTTTTTTTTTTTCCTCGCATGAGGTCGCATATTTTTTCCTCGCATTGGCACCCACCCCAAACCCGGCTCTGGTCAAGACCACATGTCCCAACACAAGAAGACCCAATGACAAACTGTGTCACTGTAGTGATCCTCTGTGTTCTCACACAAGGGACCTAATGACACATGAATGTCACTGTACTGGTCCCTGTGTCTAGACACACGATCCTAGCCAAAGGCCAGATATTAGGGCGTTGGGTTTCACAGCGTTATTTGCGCTGTACATCCTATATTGTTCTTCCAACAATGTATCCCCACGGCCACGCGTGCCTAATGTGCCTAAATTGACCTGTCATTCTCAGTTCTTCTGTAATTAGAATCCGTGTTGTAAAGTTTATTTTATTCCAAGTACATGGTTAAAAAAAAGGAAATGTTACATTAAACTAACATTTTTTAAAATTGTTACTTAAAGTATAAGTGTTCAGTTGGAAAGAACGCTGTAAAATAAAAGAAAACAAAGTTTCTAATTACCAAAATTAATTAATGTTTTCATCATTTAAATTACTTCTCTTGAGTTTTCCATGGCCATGTGAATTTAAGTTATTTCCCTTGGTTGCGGTTAATAATGTTTTCCGTCAAAAACTAAAACTTTACCCAAAAAAAAATAATAAATTGACAGATCCTAAAGCGTATCTCTGCCAAATTTCAAGGAAATTATATATATATATATACTGCTCAAACAAAGTTAAAGGCCACTTTCAATTGTTAGGTCATTTCAACTAAGCTGTTTTTTTTTTTAAAACCTGAACACTCAGTCACAAAAGATTTGCTGCATTTTGTTGCATACTTAAACAATGTTTGTTAATCTGACAATAAATCATATCTTTGTTACGTGTGTGTACCTCCAAGGTCAATCAAATGCACGTGGTGGAAAGGGAAATAATGCATGTTTGAAAATGCTTCCTATGGCAAAGCCTGTTGATAACATTGCTGAAATTTGCTTTTCACGTACAAGTCGTGACTATGGTGAACACATTTCACCCACTTTTCGGAAGGAACGGGCAATGGGTATGTTTATAACATTTACCATTTTATATATATATACGAGGCGTGTTCAAATGAAATCCGACCGTGCTGAGCCGAGTGGACATTCGTAGGAGGAGCATGATGACGTAACATCTGACGTAATAAGCACATACGAATGTACAAGTGTGTAAGTGTTCATTCTCCTAGTATTCATTGGTTGTGCTGCAGACCGTTAAAATAATGGCCGGTGTGATAAGGAATCGGTCCAAGGTCGATCAGCGAGCGGTGATTCAGTTCCTAACAGCCGAAGGATGTCGACCAGTCGACATTCATCGCCGAATGAAAGCAGTGTATGGTGACAAAGTGTGTCTAAGACTACAGTGAAATACTGGGCACGCATGTTTCGAAAAGGACGTCAGTTAACGAAAGATCTTCCGCGGCCAGGTCAGGTGCATATTGTTGCGACAGAAGAAGCCATCGCCGAGATTGATGCAGCAATACGGGTGGACCGTCGTCGGAGCTTACGTTCGCTAGCAGAGGAATTCGCTGTGTCTCTTGGGACAGTTCAAATGGTGGTTAGGAAGAAACTGAAGTATCGAAAGGTGTGTTCACAATGGGTCCCACGGATGCTGACCGATCACCATAAGGAAGAACACATGGGGTGGAGTTTGAACCACCTGCTGCGTTACGAAGAGGAGGGTGATGCATTTCTGTTGCGCATAGTGGCAGGCGATGAGTCGTGGTGCCACCACTTTGAGCCGTGCAGCAAATCAGCGAGCATGCTTTATAACAAATATATGTAAGGTACATCAGCAGGAGTAGTAGAATTAAATACAGCAATTGTTATGAAGCAAGTACTCACTGGGGTCCTTTAGAAATAGTCACCATAGGCATTCAGACACGCATCCCACTGCTTGGGTACACGGCGGATGCCGTCCGAGAAAAATGACTTTGGTTGCTTATTGAACCATTTGGTCACCGAGGCCCTGACGTCTGCATAGGAGTCGAATCGTTGTCCCTTTAGAGATTTTTTTAAGGGTCCGAACAAATGAAAGTCACATGGTGACAGATCGGGGCTGTAGGTTGGGTGTGGCAGAACTTCCCACCTTTTTCTTGCTAACGCTTCCTGCACAATGTTTGTAACATGTGGACGAGCATTGTCGTGCAACAGAATCACACCACGCGAAAGCATGCCGGGTCGTTTATTCTTAATGGCTGTATGCAGGTTGTCTAGTGTGTCTTTGTAGCGGATGGCATTGATGTTCACGTCAGGCTCTTTAAAGTCTACCAATAGAAGCCCTTCATTGTCAAAAAATGCGGTCAGCATAACCTTACCGGCGGAAATCTTTGACTTGAATTTTTTGGACGGATTCCTTATCACAACGGCCATTATTTTAACGGTCTGCAGCACAACCAATGAATATTAGGAGAATGAACACTTACACACTTGTACATTCGTATGTGCTTATTACGTCAGATGTGACGTCATCGTGCTCCTCCTACGAATGTCCACTTGGCGCAGCACGGTCGGGTTTCTTTGAACACGCCTCGAATATATATATATATATAAAGCTTCATACCCGTAGAGACTCATCACGAAAGCTCAAGAAGAGATCAACAAATTTAAACTGGTTCTATCTGTCATCATCATCACAATGAAGCAATTTAAAATAGCCTACATTTATCTATTTTTCGTTGTTACTTTAAAGCCCTGAAAGTTGTTACCTTCGCTACATTGGTCGAATGTAGGTGGTTCAGCAATTTAGACGTGCTTTGTCAGTCAACAAAGAATTCCGCCTATTTCCATTGCGATGCATCACAGTTAAACAGGCTCTCTGTGTAACGGACTCGTACAGTACCTTACACGCTACTATCTTTGAGAAGACAGAATTATTCCTCTGCTATGATAATATACTCCATTATTTAGTGGTGCGCAATCAAGCATTTGGGATAAATGGTCACTTGTTTGTGTGACCGCGTTTGAAATCATTACAGAAATATTCAGAACAATCTTGAATTTTGCGACTTCAATGTTAAACATTGTTTATCACTGTCCTTCAAGCGACGGAACTGTTTTCCAGTTAAGACTCGTCTGATCATTCACGTAGGTTGTTCATACCTGATGGCTTAAACTAGAGCAAACCTTCATTTAAAGCCATTGATCCACTATCAGTTGTTTCTCGTTTTCTTCTGACTGTCTATTTTTGTTTATCTATTTCAATCTTTCATTTTAACCTCATGCTGCCTTTTTCATCAGTATCTGCTTATCAAAATCGCAAGTTCCCTTATTGTGTTTGTGTCATCTCCTTAACGCTCATTAAAAAAAAATATTCAGTTACTTTTAAAAAAATTATTAATATCGTAATCAATAAATTATTATCTCTTCTCATTTGCTGTTCAAATTTATTTTTGTTTCTCCCGCTGCGACTGGGTACACGTTTTCACAGTTTATTTTGCTTAAATTTTTTTTAAAAATTTAGCTATTTAATGTGTGTGGTTTTTAAAAATAATTTAGTCATTCAGGAAAGCACTCCATAGATTGCTTTGTTTATCTTACACTCTTCACTATTCTATTGTATGCCGTAATGTTTCATGTACTTTTTATCACACCAGAACTAGAAACACAACGTTTTATACAGGATTCCTTTTTTTTCTTCTCCGCAGTCGTTTTTCGTAGACAGATGTTTTCAAATATTTGACAAGGACAGAAACGGAGAAGTCAATCTACGGCTCTTGATTGGAGAACTTCGTGCTCTCGTGTATGGTACCCAGGCAGATAAAATACGGTTCTTATTCAATATCTGCAACATAAAAGGTAGTTTTAATGTATGAGTTAGTTTTGTAAGATAGGAGAGAAAGAGGAAGTTAACAAATTTCAAAATGAAAGATTATATTGAAGAAAGTTTTCTTTACATACATACATGCATACACACATATGCATATATTATTTATTTGTCTATTTGTTTTTCTGTCTTCTAGCATTCTTGTCTATTGGTAGGTAAGAACGCATGTCTGCCTACCTGCCTATCTCTTCCTGTCTTACTTGTCTAAAAAAAGTAAATGTGTTTTTTTATTTAATTAAATAAATTACTGACATAAATTCGAGTACGACGACAAATGGCCTGATGAAAATACAACATTACGACTATATACGTGCCACAACATGGAATGCATGTTGTCAAGCGCTTAGCTGGTGTGCACATTGACAAATATGTATTAAATTACACATGGAGCGATAAATATGGCTCGTCATACACAGCTAATGTTAACTCACTGAACTCCAACAAGTAGGCACGATATCCGACAACTTTATGTCAGAAACTTGAGCATAAACACAATAACACAGGCAAACTGCCGCTTTGGCCATAAATCACAAGAAAAGCACATTCGTATGATGTGCATAATTGGAACATCATCTAATGGAACGAATTTCACTATCTCAGTATATTTTCTACTTTCCTTCATCCAATTCGCCTTCACTCTCTACATAATCTCTCCTCGCTCCAATCTCTCTCTCTCGAATCCCTTCTCACGCATGACCCTTTTCACACCTGACCAGTCTTCACCACCACTTCGTTCACAACAACTCAGTCATGCCCGTGAATTCGACATTAGCGCTTACTGCTACTAATGCATTCATTCCCACAGTCAAACTTAACATTCACTCACTTCAACTCACAACTTACATAAATACCTCTAGCTCCCATCGGAGCATAAGTACTGACATTCATTCTATAACCCGTTCGTGACATATGAACTAATATCAATCTACAGAACGGGTAATCTGGCTACCACAATCCTAAAATGGACATCGCGCCATCACGCGGGAAAAACCTACATAGTAACACTGACTATGAAAATGCACGACAGTAACTTAGCATATACCAAACTCAGCGCTAAGTAAATAACCACTTCCCTGGAATTCTTAATAGCAGAAATAGCTAATGTTAGGAATAGGGCTCAAATGGCGGGCACCGCGTCAATCTTCTAGATATCATGCGAGTGTGTGCATATGGAAGACTGTGATGATGATTTAACAAGCTAGATGAAGGTAAAGTAAAAGGTGAAGTATAATGTTAGCTTTCGGGGATAGGTAGGGATAATACATGCAGCATACCGGCCACCACTGTTAGTTTTAAGGGTCAGTGTGGGGATAATATTAATCATCGGGTATTCTTCCACCTGTTAAATATTCTTTCAAGTACACTCTACTGTTGAAGTAACACACCTCTGTAGAGGTAACAGATTCTTAATTACATCCGCCACACAGGCTAATTCTATATATATGTATGCTGCTGTCCTGACCCTGTGTCTGCAATGTTGACATGGGTGTATGTAGATTCAGTTACACCCCACAGTACGTACGTAAGATTACATGGAGAAGTCAAAAAAGGGTTGTAAACGACTGGGAACAGTTCGATACTGTTTATTCCGTTACAACACAGACACAACGGCATAGACGAAAATACGGTGACAGCAAAAGCATGAAATATCTCAGCGCTAGCAATACTGAACTGCACACTCGGCAGTTATGATCATAATCATAGCCTTCACATCTCTCACTCCTTAAATACTCAAGACTGCAACTACGGCAGTTATATTAATGGCCTTACAAATCTCCACACTTCTTAAATACTCAAGACTGCAACTACGGCAGTTATATTAATGGCCTTACAAATCTCCACACTTCTTAAATACTCAAGACTGCAACTACGGCAGTTATATTAATGGCCTTACAAATCTCCACACTTCTTAAATACTCAAGACTGCAACTACGGCAGTTATATTAATGGCCTTACAAATCTCTACACTTCTTAAATACTCAAGACTGCAACTACGGCAGTTATATTAATGGCCTTACAAATCTCCACACTTCTTAAATACTCAAGACTGCTAAATACGGCAAAAATTAATCTATTACAGAACTAAGTTAAGCATATACTCAAACAAGCAACAAATAATAGTAATAGAAATGACAATATCAAGCAAACGAAGTATAATTCGAAAAGAAGTAAAATATGAAATCATCATATGAAAAACAACAAATAATATCACAATGTCAAATCATGTAAAGCAAATACAACTATCAGGACCAATTACCTGATCTAAAGTTACATCATTACTTAAACAATAAAAAGAATGAAAGTCTAAGTAACATAATAGGAAAAAGAATACACGAAGCATAAAGTGAGACAAAGATGAAACACGGAAGTATAAACAACATATCAGATCATGCTGAAAAGACAACAGAAAAGATGTAAAAGGATGACGACTAGTCAACAAAGACAGATGAAAAGTAAAGATGCACATGTAGAGAAAGACAGTAACAATACATTATCATAAGTATCTAAATTAAACACCATATTGTCCAAATCAATACAATCATAATAAAAAATTACAACACAAAATGACAAAGTATATGTATACTAACAACACAAAGGGGAAAAAACTGATGACAAAAAGAATAATAAGTAATTTAACCAAATTATAAAACTTATGCATAACTAATAATAAATTATACCATATATCACACAAACAACAATAAAACGCTATTAAAAGGTTTGCACTGACTCAAAGTCACGCGCTAAATATAGAAAAATACATCCAACATTAAAACCAATTTCAAGGAACTAATGACACTACACATTACTAACTATAATATACAGACTAGCATTGGCGCAGAAAAAACATTACAACGTTCGAAAAATACATTTTCCAAAAAATAAATTACAAAAAAGTTTCGTAGCACTAAGTTGCATAAAAAAAATATTTCATTTACAACCAATTCAAAGCTATAATAAATAAACTATCAATGAAATCGACTTTAAGAACATACATATAAACAATCTATCTCTAAACAGACACACATTAACAAATGTAAGTTTTTTTTCCAAAAAATATACATCACATAAAACACATGAAAAAAAAAATCAAGTGCTCATGAATTATCTAAAAGTAATTATTGCACCATTACAACTAATGAGTTTGTGCGTAGGGCTGGCAAACACATCATGTACAAAAACTATCTTAACAAACACAGCTGCAAATTTCCAAGTACAACACAAAGACAAACGATATGGACCAAACAGACATAGTCTTATGACTTAAATGTGAAAATACCATCGTCCACTGTTTACATAAAATAAAAATTTAAAATAAGTCGGTACAAACTGTTATGTTACACATTATTTCAATCCTAATGCGTACAGCATTCATCAACATACGCCAATATATGAATCACAAGAAAATTTCATAATAAGACATCATAACATCCTTATAATCTTACAAAGAAAATACATGGTATTCAAATACAATACAATAATATTTACTGTTAAAAAAAAAAAAAAATCAAACGCAAAATTTTCCACTTTCTTGTCAACATGTCCTGATCCTCAAAAGGTAAACATCAGATGCTATAAAGACGTTGATTGGTTCCGCCTGAACAAATATTAGTGCGTAAAGTTGACCTACATTCCTTACGCATAACGTCGCATGGGAGCGCTGACCTCTATCGAACAGTCACCACTGTGAATGAATACAAATGAAAATCTCCACTTTAATCAGCCGTAAGATTTAAGTAGCAAAAATGGATAGTTAATTCAACAATTACCTAACACAGTGGTTCGTGTAAAGTCCTGGTTTCTTCACGATGTCATCAGCTCTTTTCCTATCACATGTAGATACTACAGACACATGACCGCACTTGTATGTCGTCATTGCTGTATTCTGCAATAGATTTTTACACCTAACACAACGAGATGCTTTCTCGACATCAAAATTAGAACAAGCCGTATCATTCAATAGACCCTTATCATTCTTATTACCCTGCCTATAAGAAAACTTAGGCTTTAGTTGAGGAAAGTCACTTTGGTTATGTGACGAAAAATTTGGAGATTTGTTATGTCTATAGAACACATCGTCTTCTACTCTATCTTGACCATTGTTATTTTTATGAATCAAGTTAGCACTGTTAGTTTTGTTGCGATTACCATCTCCTCTTTAAATATAGTTACTTCTAGGATCAAAATGTTGAAATCTGTCAAATTGTTTACAGTTCATTGGATAATAAGAATTACCACTTGACAAACTCCTTTGGTCCTGTCTAACCTTAGAATTATTTCTCTTACCAAAGCTTTTATTTTTTTTTGCCTATGGGGATATGCTTACCAATTCTGTCAAACTGACTGAGCTGAGTTTGACGAGCAGCTGGACCGCTAGAATGTTTATCATCCCGTCCATAATGTGTCTCATTCTTGGACCTAGTAGTACTAGATTTATTCCTTGCTATAAATGTATCAGAGTTTACAACAGTAGATACATGGTAGATATTAAGAGTTTTGGCTTGAACTTTATGACCATTCTTTCCATGATTAACAGAACTTGATGGCTATCTAGAATTCTCTTTGTTTGTCTGACGCCACGAATCACAATCATTAGCAGAGACGCCATCAGCACGCGGAAAATTGTATCTGCCACGTAGGGATTTACCTCTATCCTGCTTAACATCAGTAGAAGTATTAGCAACGAGTGTGTAGAGCTGACGCTTTGCAACTTTCTGTCTATCACTGTCAACATTGACAGTAGACCATTTGTCGTTGTTTAAGATGATATCAAGTAGACCATCTACTCTTTTCCTTACCTGTGCAATCTCAACATCTTTATGAGAGATCTGTTCACCAAGTTTCATATTTAAATTCTCAATCCTGGTCACCTTCTCTTTGTCAGCCTTTACCTCTTTTAATATATTTTCTGCATCCACTTCTTTATTTGTTCTACTCTGTGTCAACTCTATCTGAAGTGCCTCGGTCTCACTATCCTGCCTATTTGTAAGCTCAACAACCCTTTCTGGTAATACTGCATTCTTTTCTTTAAGTTGGCGACCTAGGACAATGTTATAGTTTAATAGACCAACAAGTGTTTTATTATAGGACTTTTCACGTTCCTTTTTATCTTCCAACTGAGTTTTCAACTCTTTGATTTCCCTTAATGCAGAATTCAAACTTGCTTGCACACTAGCAAGTTCCGAGTTTGATTTATACAAATCACTTGTGAGCTTAGACAATTTTTTCTGAAGTTTACTCTCTTCAGCAATACTCTTTGAGCAATTTTTTCTTTCCTGTCTGTTGACTCTTACTTCCTCATCTTCTAACTTCTTTTTCTGATTATCAGAGATGCCGTATAAAAATTAACGTGTGTATATTTCTTACTATATGATCATGTTTAACATTCATATAGAGGTATGCAAATGAACGAAGGTAAGTTAATAACCATGCTAAATCCTCTGCCATTCTTAAATGAGGATGAGACTGAAAATTGTCCTTAGCAAAATATCTTAGGGCTTTTGACGTATTGACCAAAAATCTGTCCATTACATGTGCCTCAAGCTCTGGGCCTTTCAATTTTTCAAAATCTTTCCCTTCTTCATATAAATATACCACAATAGGCCTCATATCATCAGGATCTGTATCAACATCAAGATCCATAGTGATTTATCTATTGAGTTCACTGTATATGTAATCACCTATACAAATTATTGTCCCAAGAGGTTAGACAATTACCTTTCCAGATCACAGAGTTAACTACCTGTTAAAAAAAATGAGCTTATTCCCAAATCTGTATCAGCAATTTCTTTCTATAGTACCTTTATATGGGCATATTCAGGAAAGTCTATATATATGTCATAGCCACAAGTTACTTATGCATCAACTTCTATAATCAATCTATATAGATATCGACAATAACCACAACAGATATCAATAGATTAAGTTTGTACAATTCAAGAAGGCCTGATGACATACATGGAACGACACAATCTAAACTCTACCAAACCACTTATCTGTCATTAATCCCGTTCCTCTCCGCCAAGACACTGGATATCACAAAGTTATGCGGCTAAAAACACTCCACTGCGGGAAGGTACTCGAACTTGACTTTTTCCCTTCAGGTACTTGTGATAAAATAGCATGTGCTTGACCAATGCACACACGAGAACCGGAACCGGAACACAGCCTGGAACTCAGCAAACACAGCAACTCTTGATTCTTCTGTAGTCGTAAAGGTGCACGTAACACCGTGTATCATAACCTCTTGAACTTGAAATGGGGATAACTGGAACAAACTGCTGGTACAAACACCGTCAAAGTCTACTTCAACCCCCGTGACCACTGCAGACGTTGTTGTGGTCTATGGTCACTAAATCGAATGTCAAACAGATACTGGTGTAGAGTTGAATACAACCACGAATAAAACGTGCGTGGTTTCTCACTTGCGCTACACAGGCAGATTACAATACCAGGTCAAGATTCTGAACACAGGAGACCCAAGCCACGCCCACACAGGGCTATTTGTGTGTACATCGAGATCCCGTAGTAATAATGTTATAACGCAAATGACATAGGTGTCAGTTACACCCCGTAAGACTGGTATAGAAGATAAAACCAGTCTTGGCCACCACTGTTAGCTTTCGGGGATAGGTAGGGATAATACATGCAGCATACCGGCCACCACTGTTAGTTTTAAGGGTCAGTGTGGGGATAATATTAATCATCGGGTATTCTTCCACCTGTTGAATATTCTTTCAAGTACACTCTACTGTTGAAGTAACACACCTCTGTAGAGGTAACAGATTCTTAATTACATCCGCCACACAGGCTAATTCTATATATATGTATGCTGCTGTCCTGACCCTGTGTCTGCAATGTTGACATGGGTGTATGTAGATTCAGTTACACCCCACAGTACGTACGTAAGAGTACATGGAGAAGTCAAAAAAGGGTTGTAAACGACTGGGAACAGTTCGATACTGTTTATTCCGTTACAACACAGACACAACGGCATAGACGAAAATACGGTGACAGCAAAAGCATGAAATATCTCAGCGCTAGCAATACTGAACTGCACACTCGGCAGTTATGATCATAATCATGGCCTTCACATCTCTCACTCCTTAAATACTCAAGACTGCAACTACGGCAGTTATATTAATGGCCTTACAAATCTCCACACTTCTTAATTACTCAAGACTGCAACTACGGCAGTTATATTAATGGCCTTACAAATCTCCACACTTCTTAAATACTCAAGACTGCAACTACGGCAGTTATATTAATGGCCTTACAAATCTCTACACTTCTTAAATAATCAAGACTGCAACTACGGCAATTATATTAATGGCCTTACAAATCTCTACACTTCTTAAATACTCAAGACTGCAACTACGGCAGTTGTATTAATGGCCTTACAAATCTCCACACTTCTTAAATACTCAAGACTGCAACTACGGCAGTTATATTAATAGCCTTACAAATCTCTACACTTCTTAAATACTCAAGACTGCAACTACGGCAGTTATATTAATGGCCTTACAAATCTCCACACTTCTTAAATACTCAAGACTGCAACTACGGCAGTTATATTAATGGCCTTACAAATCTCCACACTTTTCACTAGCCCTGATCAGGCATCCCCTTAGTAAAACACCGGCATACAATTAGGAAAAATACAGGGCTTGCGACCACCTCGGTCTACGCCCAAAACACCCTCCTTTTTTCTTTTTTGGATCACACAACTCCCCCCCCAAACAGTCACGGGCTCGGCTGTTTTTTGAACACCGCTCTTAATACATGCAGCATAGCCGCGAGCTAAACACCGCTCACACAACTCAGGGATAAATTCCTCACAAGCGTGGCTCAACGCTGTGAGAAACGGTCATACGCTCTGTTCTAGATATTAAACATTCTATCATAAATATCATAGCTAAACAAGGACTCAAGCAACGTAACTCAAAATCTACCTTGTCCAAAAAACATATTCAGAATTACTGCCCTTTCATAGGATCAACTCGCAACATATGAACTATTAATTACTTCCTATCAGCCTGTCATCTTAGAGGAAAATCTTCTGATTGTATTAATCATTTATGAGAAGAATTAATTGAAAACTATCTTTCGCACATTTAGCTGTGAGGTTAAGATGAATAGAGAATAATAAAAAAGTATTAATAATCTGTATAAGATCTACTAACCTTCTTTTCCCTTCGCAAAATCCTTTAAGAACATAATACACACAGATATGAAATATTTATTCACACAGAATTAATTGCAGGCTATGCGTTAGGGATTTCTCTACACCACAATGTTGAAAACTGCACTGATCTCTAACGAGCTTTGCAGTACAATATATCGCCGGTTTAGCCAATGTGTCCGAGATAACCTAACTCCTCCCCTCAACTAATTATCAGGCGTGCATCTTGCAACCCAGACCTAGGATCTCTCATGTCTCCTGTCAGTCTAAAAGTGGGTTGGGCAATTCGCCACCCCCTTTCGTTCGCGTGGCCTCTCAGTGTTGGTCAGACCGCCCGGTGTTTGCTGATTGGTAGGCTAGAAAAACCCACCCGTTCTCTAACTGTCACAAATCTGGCTGCCCCTTGTCTCTTGCGTGTAAATGCCTGTCATCCTTCACGAGTCCTTTTGACGTGTCGGGCTATTCTTTGTTTACACAGCCTGAAAAGACTTCTTCACCGAAGGACGTCTCCCAAAATAATCAATATTTGTGTAATGACGCCGCTTCAAGCGCTATTTTCCCACGTGGTGACCCGACGCTTGTTTGCACAGTGGTCAGCACTGACGAGACTAATCCTTTGAGTCAGCCGCGTTCTCTTCGTAGTTAACAATAGCCCAAGGTGGTATGAAATTCCGTATCAAAGGAAATCGTTTATGACCACGTAGGGGTGTCACAAGATTAGGATGAGACCAGGTGTGTTTAACAAGGTGGGGAAACTGAATCAAAAGACCACCAACGAAAGAACAAATATGGTTCTTTAGATACCAGATGCAAGTAATAAAGAGTACAGATTACCGACGAAATAGCAAAACGTTGGATGAAAGAGCACAAATGTGGGGGAAAATAAATAAGAAAGATGTAGGAAAAGATAGAACGATAAGGCTTTTTGGCGCTCGTTTATCACAATATGTTGCATGCATGTTTAACACCACTTAACAATTAAGTTAAGTGCATGTCACAGATGTTTCATTTCTCCACCAGTAATATTACTCAGGGCATGAATGAACACGGGACTTCAATGGGTGTTCACTCAAGAGACCTTCCCGTCGTCCAGTGAGAAAAGTGATTGGAGGAAAAATCCATTCTTGGAAAGTGAAAATGAACTATAGCCTAATGAAGATCAGCTTCTTAAATATATGTGGGGATTCCTCTATGAAGGTTATTTTTTCTTTAACGGGTTTGGTAGACTTTTGGTTACATTCGCTGTACTTGCAACCTGATGTTTCTAGAAGGGCAATAAAATGTTTGATACCTTTTCCCCAATGCGTACCTGCATTAGTATACATTTTTAGCCCTCGTCGATATGAACAGTGCACACAGGAATGGACTTAACGTGGCGACAGACCTGCAACTTAAAATATCGTCTTTGTAGCCAGACCTTCGGAAACATAAGCGGCAAAAAAACATGAACCATCCCATTGAACTATTAAGTTTTGCAGTTTATTTTCTCAAGAACAAGTAATTAAAGAAAAGTATTACAAAGTCACAATTTTAGATGACCTGATATTTAATTAACGCACACTTCTTTTTTGCTATGTAAAAAATGCTCAGATCTGTAATTTATGCATAACTAAGCTAAGGTAAAACTAATTCTTTGATTCTTTTTTCTACTGGATGGGGGAGGGGTGGTGGGTTGGCTCTATATACAATGGCATGAGTGTTAAGGGGGCTGCAACCTACAAAAGGTTGAGAACCTCTGCTCTAGACCATGTATGAATAAAAAACATTAAAACACCTACAAGAAATATTAAGACTTAACACTAGTGAGAGAGTAATTTTTAAAAGTATTAGATTTCACAAATAATACAGCAGTGATGCTTAAAGTCAACAATAAGTTGCAAGCCGTAGGGCAAAAAGGACACGACAAAGGTGAATATCGACTGGTCGTTTACATGCCTCTTGTACGGTACCAGTATTTGTCATCTTCTTTCTTCATTCTCTATCAGTTTTGTCAGCTATTTATATATGTTCTAACATTATTTTGAAGCTGGTCATAGACCACTATGTACGTAGCGCTACAACTGGAGGTAACTTATCAGATGTCCCATTGTCGGACAAGTGTTTAGACCCTTTTGTCTCCTTCATACTCCCTTGTGTCAGCCTCCTGTTGTCTTTTCCCTCCTGCGCTAGCAACCGAACAAACGCCACCTTGGTTGCGACTTCCAACTCTAGTCCTGGTTTTATTCACTCAGTGTTTGAGGCCATTTATGAAAGTAAATGTTTTGTTTTGTACATAATTTGCTGTATTGAATGCTTTAGCCTGTTGAGGTTAATCCACAGTAGCTTGATTCTCCTCCACAGTTTCGCCGATTCTTGTTCTTGTCTGTCTTTTCAGGCCCAGACCTGTCGATCATACATCGACATAGCCACTAGACCTTTTCCACCTATTTCTACAGCTACAACATTTACTTGGGTGTTTAAAGGGTGTGGGACTTAACAGTATTGAAGTTGACATAAGTCTAACTTTTGTTAAAAGGGTACGCATCTGTGTAAGTTACAATGGTTTATGTGTAAGTAATAATGTTTAAATTAGTGGCGCACGGAAGAGCACATATTTGGTGCGTTTTTAATTGAGGGGATTGCTAATCACTGCATGACGCAGTGAGCAGAGACAAAATGCCGGTTGAATAAGACAGACGTTGGTCTCGTCCAAGTGCCCATACTGTGGGAATATTATTATTATAGTGGTTTAGCCACCTTCCAGGAGGAAGTGTTAGCAGTATATTTATATATGGAAGTACCTTCTTCTTCTTTCTTCTTTGATCTTTAGCCGCCGACCGTCAATGCAGTCAGTGGCCATCACGCCTAGTGGCGTCTTGTAGGGCAACAACAAATTGATTCCACTTTGCTCGGTCGGTGGCCATCCTTCGTACAGTGTCCCAACTCTGGTTCATTCTTTGCATCTCAGCCTCCACAGTCCTCAGCCAGGTTGTTTTTGGTCGGCCTCTCTTTCGTTTTCCTTCAGGGGTCCAAAGCATAGCTGTTCTTGTGATGGCATCGGGGTCTCTTCTGAAGACATGACCAACCCAGCTCCAGTGTCTGCCAGCTATGATGGTGTGCATGTCCTCTTGCTTGCTACGAGTAAGCAGATCTTGGTTAGTGATGGTATTTGGCCAAAAGATTCGGTGAATTTTTCTTACGCATGTTGTGTGAAAAGAGGACAATTTCGACATTTCCTTCTCTGTAACTCTCCAGCATTCCGCACCATAGAGAAGCACAGAAAGCACACAGCTCTGATGTTATCTTAATTTTGTGCTTGTGCTGTATTGGGAGGACTTCCAGATGTTGTTTAGGCTAAAGAAGGCTGTTCTTGCCTTATTCATTCTGATGTTGATGTCTTTGCCTGCCCCGCCGTCTGGTGTTACTATGCTTCCTAGGTATGTGAAGGTATCTGTCTGTACCAATTGCTGATTCCTTACTGATATGGGCTCAGGGTTGCTCACATTGAGCGTCATGACCTCAGACTTCTTTAAATTGATATTCAAGCCCACCTGCTGGCTAAACTTATTAAGTCTATCCGTTTTTTTCCTGGATGTGTTGATGTGAATGTGCTAGTAGTGCAATGTCATCTGCATATTCCAGATCTTCCAATGTAGAAAATGTTGTCCATCTTATTCCTCTTGGACTGCCCTCTGTTGTCTGGCGCATCACCCAGTCTATGACTGTTAAAAATAGAGTGGTTGATAAGGGGCATCTCTGTCGTACTGTTGTCTTCACCTCAAAGGTTAGGTTGCTCTGACCAACACCACACGTAAAGTTGGCATAGAGGCTTTTTATGATTGACACTATGCAGCTTGGAATTCCATAAGCCCTCAGTATTTTCCATAAACTGTCCCTATGTATGTTGTCGAAAGCCTTTTCAAAATCAACAAAATTAATGTAAAGCTGTCTTTGCCATTCTGAGCACTGCTCTATAATGTTCCTGAGAGTGAATATATGATCTACACATCTCCTGTTCTTTCTAAATTCTGCTTGTTCTTTCCTCAGTTTGTGGTCTACTGCCTTTGACATTCTCTGTATAATTATCCTGCCTAGTATTTTGCTGGGAACTGAGAGAAGAGTGATTCCTCTCCAATTATTGCAGTCTGCAAGATCTCCCTTCTTGGGCAATTTGACAATTATTCCTTTGTTCCACTCTGATGATGTTGTCCCCGTTTTCCAGACTTGTGCAAATAGTGATGTAAGTACCTACAAGTTCATTAATGAGGTGCCACCAGTATGATCGAGTTAGGGCTTCGACGTGGTCACTGATATCCCGCTGCAAGTGAAAACTGATCCTCTGCTGGTGTATATTTTGGTTTGAAAATACACTGAAGTTTTTGCCAGTGAATTGTCCGGCGTCTTGAATATATATAAGGATTATTAGTAAAGGAATCTTCTAGCCACAAGTTAATTAATGATGTCCATCAAATTTATATGGAAAGGAAATAACGATATAATGTTCATACCATGCTTTTCTGATTATTTGTGCTTTGCTCTGCAAGTTTGTAGTTTTCGTCTTCGTCAAGAATAAACTAAGTCAATTTTATCTAACTTACCTGCCAATGGGTCAAATAAATTGCCTTAACCAGTTGGTCAAGGACCCTGTTGTACTGTTGGATTTTTTTGGACTTATAATAACCTTGATTCCAGTATACGAACACTCCATACCACGGTTCGCGTATTGACACTGTAGTCGGCTACCAGTAAGCCCGACATATTCTGACAATGTTTTAAGTCAGATTTAATACCAAACATAAACTAGAATTAACATATCTCAAGGCGACAACGTGTCTTACAGAACCCAAAACCAAGACACAACAGTCAGCCTCCTGTTGTCTTTTCCCTCCTGCGCTAGCAACTGAACAAACGCCACCTTGGTTGCGACTTCCAACTCTAGTCCTGGTTTTATTCACTCAGTGTTTGAGGCCATTTATGAAAGTAAACGTTTTGTTTTGTACATAATTTGCTGTCTTGAATGCTATAGCCTGTTGAGGTTAATCCACAGTAGCTTGATGCTCCTCCACAGTTTCGCCGATTCTTGTTCTTGCCTGTCTTTTCAGGCCCAGACCTGTCGATCATACATCGACAAAGCCACTAGACCTTTTCCACCTATTTCTACAGCTACAACATTTACTCTGAACCCGTGACTAGATCATTATATTTGATCAGTTTGAATGAGCGCTACTCGTCAAACCTGGATTCAAATGGCACTCTCAGCTCGATCATGATAATTTTGAACAACGTCGAATGTGTCGCACCAAATCTGGAAGATTTCGAGACTTCATAATGATTTTCTGGTACGTCCCTCGCCAAGGTACATCTAAAGCCATTTCATAGTTATTTGTACAATCAAAAATAGTTGATGTGATGAAGTGGCCCTATTCCTGCGTCGTCTGTTACCTTTTTCATCATCGTTCTCATTTTATTTCTCCCCGTTTTTGCTCGCTATTTATTCTTTAACGTGGTCGTTCCTAATCACGCCTTTTATTTAAGTGTAACTTTAGTATTTCATCACACTTTGCACTTAAGGGCAACTTTAAGATTTCCCTTCTTGGCAAACGCCTTACATCGTTAGACTGAATTGTCCCTCGCTGGCCATGGCAACATGGGCGATACGAGAATTCGTTTGATCGCTTAATCCCCCGTTTACACACCTGGTGTCACGACAGTTGAGGTAGAATAGTATGTCCGAGGAAGCGGTTGAAAACAAAGGACTTTCGGGATTAAGCCACAGGGGACACAACAGATCGCCTAATATTGATGACGGCTAAGAAGCTTAGATTTGTTTGCGTGCAGAGACAATAAAAGGAGTCGCATTACAACAATGAGACAATCGACGCAACGCCGGCATGTATGGACACGGGGAAACAAGTCGGGCTACAAAGAAAAATAACTTTGTGACAAAGAGTTCATAATTTTTCTTATACGGCCCCCAATCCCAAGCCACGGTTTTTCTTATCACCTGACATTAGGCATGTCGTCAAAGATTCTGTTGCGAGAGCTCACCAACCTTTCAAAGATTGACAGGGCCAGGCTTTGCAAGCACGCGTTCTGGTGTTAAATAGAAGGTGAGTTAGTGGATCAGGGACGGAGCTATAGGAGCTGCCAAAACATTTTCACATATTCGCAGTCAGAAAATATAACCTGATTCGCAACCGAAGCCAGTACGTTTTACAACAGTCGCAGCACATAAGTGGAAGTCCCCAGAACGTAGCAAGTTCAATAATTTCATTCCAGTGAGGATTACAATTTCATTCCAGTGGAATTAATTATAATAGTGGTTTTTAAGGAATTCGTGAAAGGGGAAAAGGAAGTGAGTAAAATTTAGAAAAATTATAAATAATTTTCATTATTTGTGATTTCTTTTTGCACTTAGCCTCATAGCTAAATGTTCGAAAATCTGTTTTTTTTTTTCAATACTTTTATTTGTTCATAGTTAATCAAATCAAAGATTTTTCCTTTATAACTTAAAACGTAAAAAAGTAATACACCGTGATATATCATCACTACAGACTGACATGGGCACTTCATACCAAACCATCAAATATGAGAATTAAAGACAGAGTGATCAGTTATGAAGAAGCAATAGTGAGGAATAATATAACAAGAAAGTCAGCTATTATATTAGATGTGAAACTTATGAGGCCACTCTGCGTCTTCAGGTCCTGCAGAAATCTGAGTCCACATATTAAGTGTTTGGCGTCTAATCGGAAATAAGCTAGAAAAGCCTACGTCCGGATAGCAGAATTCATTAGATAGGACATCATACACTTCCTAAATTACAAAAGAGGAAATCCACACCCGTGTTTGTATACGTCCGTGGCGACAGCATTTTATTCATCTGTTTATCAAGACCACATAGTTACAAGTTGACTTGTCTTTATACCAAGTTCAACTCAGTCGATAGAGTATTGCCTGAACCAAGATCATCTACTCACTAGTTGAAGAGTCTATAAATCAAGACCACATAATCAGAAGTTGATTCGTCTATATATCACATTCAAATCCCTCAAAAGCTCATAGCCTGAACTAAGCTCGGTTACTCAACGCGTCATTGCATGAAGTGAATTCATCTACTCAAAACGTGTATTGCACGACGTAAATTCATTCAATCAACTCATTGCCGGAAGCCTACTTGTATCAGAAGGTCATTTCATGAAGAGCTGAAGTCATGCCAGTGCATTCATCAAGATGAGACAGCAGGCAGTTTCATGAGACAGTTTGTCTACGCTAGAGAGATTTCCAAACGTTGATGGACATTACATCTTACAAGTTTCGCATTTCTACAAGTGCAATATTGACAGCAATAAGTACTCGTCTTTGCGTTAACCCACTAGGTGAAAAAGCCTTCTACATTGGACAGTCGGTGCATACCTTTGTATAATTATACAGTGGGAGGAAATTCGGAAAGAGTATGGACTCCAAATCATCACTGCATTATTTACATGTTATTATCACCGTATCAGATTAGCTACATTTTTATCTTTCATCTGTGAATTGGCTTTACAATGATCCTTTTTAATTTCTACTATCCTTATATGTCTAAATATTTAAACAATAAACCTACAGCTGTGTTAATCATTACTTATTCATTTAGTGCTGTCTGTAATTTACATATAGCCAAAAATCCTTCATTTGGGAGGTTGGGGAATCTTTCTTTATCGAGATTTTACGGAAAGAAGTAAATGTCGTAGGGATACAGAAGACTCTTTATGATTTATTAGAAAACACTAAATAGTGGAGAGCATTCTCTTCTTCTTGTCCTTGTCCTTATCTCGAATAGGTCTCTTTCTTTCTTAACGGACCAATTTCTGAATCATCATCATCATGTGACATATTCTTTCCAGAACGTTGTCTCCATTACAGCTGCTCTGAACGCATCACGATTCTGGGCAAGTCGACCTGCATGAGCCAAAGACAAGTTCAGACTCTCTGTGATGTCCTGGGTCCACCGTCGTCTAGGTCGACCCCTTCCCCTTTTTCCAGGGACCATGCCTTCCATCACTATTTTTTTTCAGACTATTATGTCTTTTTATATGACCGAAAAATTTCAGCTTCCTTATTGCGATGGTATTTAGGAGCCAATTTTCCTCTACATTTAGTGAGTGCAGCACTTCTCTGTTGGTATTTTTATTCTGACCAGGGTATTCTCAACATCCTTCTGTAGCATTTCATTTCGAATGATGTAACCTTTTTTTCAACTGTTTTATTGAGTGTCCAAGTCTCGCAGCTGTATGTTGCTACTGGGAATATACATTTTCTGAATACTTTCGTGATAATCTTGCATAGGCCATCCTCATCATGCCCCTATAATACCGTAACGGTGCGACAACTGGTGTCGCGCCCAGTATAACTATACGACAGTTCATCATAAACCTTCGCTCTCTTCAAAAAACACACATGCCAAGTTCTCCTTCACGTGCCATCGTCTCAAGTTTTTCCCCTTTCTCCTCATCATTTTCACCTCTGTTTCCAGTTCTCTCCTTCATGTGCTTCTTTATCTACGAGTACCTCTGCCTCTCTTGCCCTGGGGATTCCAGAACAAGGACTGCCTTGTAATGCTATCAACAGGTTTCCTCAATGTGTGTCCTATCTATCGCCAGTGTCTTCTTCTCAGCTCTTGTTCCACTGGCACTTGTCTGGTTCTTGTCATCTCTCTTCACATATAAGCAGTGACCATAACAGTTTATGGATTAACATGAACTGGAGGCATCATAATATGAACTTCTTTGGTCTATGATCTGAAGTCATTTCTCTTATTTGTTGAACTACCCTTTTACCTTTCAATGAATCATCATTTACAGTTTTCTCAATGACAGCAGGGGTTCTTTGGTTTGGTTTTATGATTGTGATCACAGATGTCATCCCTTTTCTGATTGATAGTCTTCTAGACTTCTTAGGGTTAAAGCTCATTCTGCACCAGCTGATTAATTCATGCAGGAGTGCTAACATTTGCCGGTTCGTTTGATGTCAGAATTGTTGTGTTATCCTTGAATGCTTTAAGCATTGGCATGTGACACCCTCCATTGAGCTTTGGTTCTCTCGTAAATCATTCAGTCGCTTTGACGATTATGTGCATTGCCATCACGACTATATCGGTGCAATGGTACATCCCATTGCAATTCTAATTTGCTGGCCAATCCCCTTTGTCGTGTAATCTCTTTTTGAAAATCTGAAGAAAAAAAACACTGAGAAATACAGCTTCAACTATGCTGTTATTTCTTGTGGCCAATGGTACATTTCAATGGCCTGCCACAACATCTGTTATTGGACTGATCCCTATGTGTTCGTGTCACGGATTGCCTCCCCTTAACTCTGCAGAAGTGGTCCACCAGTGGCCAAACGCAAGAGTATTTAAATGGGTCGTCAAACGTGTCTACCTTCGCACAAGATTACTCTTGGCAGAGTTGTAGATAAAAGGGTAATGACGCTTCTATCTCAAGCTAGTTTCACAAGATATTTTCAGAAGTCAAGAACAATGCTGCATAGGGCAGAGCAATTATGTACGAATCGTACAATCAGTTTGCTACACATCTGGCAAAGTATTTAGAGAAGTGGGGATCACTCAGCGCCTTCGACGAATTCGTATGAAGGGCTACAAGAGATGGTTGTCGTGGAGCAGTACAAGGACTCGTTCATCCCTGACATGAGAAACTTCCTGGAGGAGCATGGGGCCGAAACTCTTGATCAGGTAGTATTGTTTGCTGATCGGTACCAGAGCGCCCAGTTGGAAGTGAACCCGTCTAAAAACCGCCCACACGATCGTCACCCCAAACGAGAGGAGCGCCCCTTCACTTTATCCAAGAGTACGACCAACACCTTCCACAACAGGGCACAACAGCAGCACAACAACCACAGGACCACCATAGGCAGAAACAGAGCAATTCAGCCCAGGGAACTGGGAGACGATATTGTAAATCGTGCAAATCCGATACGCATTTTACAGCGGATTGTAAGAGGTCGAAAACAGACCCTTATAATGTCGAATGCCTGATCATGGGGCTGATAGGGAACCATGACCCCCAGGCATATGAACAGAATCCCAGCGACCCCTCTATTACTGAGCAAGTAACCTTTGGTAACCATACCAAACGGTGCTTATTTGATTCGGGCTTAGAATATTCAGCTCTATTTTCCCCATCTTTGGTGAAGGCCCACCAATACATTGGTACAACTGCAGAAATACAGGGGCCACGAAAGAGTATAAAGCCTATGCTTCTTTCGGTTTCGGAAATTGATGTTTCAACCCGATATGTACGGGATAAAATCAATGCCGCAGTTGTGGACGATTTAGTCTACCCTCTCATTGTTGGGAGGAAATATGTCTTTCTTAGGGATCCTTCGCAGAAACCCAGGTCGACACAAGAGAGAGAGACCACAGGACATGCCCAAGCGGCCCCTGAGCTCTTATCTCTCACCAGCCCGAATATTTCGGAGTTAAAGAAGGCACAAAGCGCCGATAAAACCCTAAAGCCTTGTTTTTCAAAGTTGTATGGCAATTACTCACATACTCCTCAGGGATAGCATTTTACAGGGTTAAAGAATTGGTTTACAGACGGGTGGGGAACAAGAGACAATTGGTTGTCCCACTCCCTATCGCACTCGCCTAATGCAGGAAATGCATTCCACCCTGCCCAACTCCCTTAAAGGTTCATATGCCCTAGGAAAACTGGTATCCTTGAACTACTTCTGGCCAGGTATGCGACACGATATTCGACAGTTTGTGAGAGATTGCTCTGTGCGCCATAACCCGGACAACCAGAAGGATGAAACTACCAAGAAAGAGTTTGAGCAGAGTATCCAACCCTCAGGTTTGGATAACTCGTACCTCAACTCGACATTTCTGTGTAGTAAAGCAGAGTTACGACAAGCGCAGAAGGATGACATTACCATAGCGCCTTCCTCTGAACAGAGTTAGATCAAGATAACTGTGACATATTATGAAAATAGCTTCATATATCTTTTTCATTATCTACACTTTTCTTTTACCTTTTCTTCCACCTATGCACGTTTTAACTTAAACCCCTATATGCTCAGATATCCGTCTCTCTTTCTCATTAGCGCGTAATTTAATTTTCTGTTCGCTATTCCCTTTGATGAGAGTTTACCAGAGACCGATTAGCTAACGTCAGCTGTATTATTTTACACCAGCGATCGAAGATCGTTGAAATGGGATCAGACAGCGATCAAGGTGGAGATAATTTTGGAACCAAGGGAGAAAATTTTTTTATTACTCTCCTTGTAAACTGGTCGCTAGAAAGTAATTAAACCACGGTGAGAACGAGCAGATCAAAAGATCTTGCTCGCTAGAAGACGAGCAGAAACGAAGGAAACTCACACTGATTAGCAAAATTACGTTATGCCTGATTCTGTTTTTCGGTTTTAATGTGAGAAAGATCGTTGATTTGCAAATCCGAACGTAGAATTCACCGTAGGTGTTAACATCTGGCAGAGAGTCGGTTTTTGGGTTATAGTTATACATTTCCTTTGATTTCGGATATATATATATATATATATATATATATATATATATATATATATATCTAGACATATATATATATAGATATATATATATATATATATATATATTTTCATAACCCTCCACTCCCAAAGGAGCATAGGCCTTCAACAAACACATGCCAAGTCCTCCTGTCACGTGCCATCATCTCAAGTTCTTTCCATGTTCTCCTCATCATTTTCACCTCTGTTTCCAACTCTCGTCTCCATGTACTTCTTGGTCTTCCTCTGCCTCTCTTGCCCTGGGGGTTCCAGAACAAGGACTGCCTTGTAATGCTATCAACAGGTTTCCTCAGTGTGTGTCCTATCCATCGCCATCGTCTTCTTCTCATTTCTTGTTCCACTGGCACTTGTCTAGTTCTTGTCATCAGTTCCACGTTGGTAACCTTGTCATACCATTTAATCCCTCTATTCTACGCAAGCACCCATTTATGAAAGTCTGTAGCTTTTTGGTTGTTGTCTTTGTTGTTCTCCATGTCTCTGAGCCATACAATAGGACTGACTTCACATTTGAGTTGAAGATTCTTATTTTCGTGTTGGGTCCTATTTCTCTTTATCTCCATATATTTCCCAATGCAATGAAAGCTCCTCTTGCCTTTTGTATTCTTATTTTGATATCGCTGTCTGTCCCTCCAACTTTGTCTATATTACTGCCAAGATATGTGTATGATTCTACATCTTGTATTGGTGTTTCTTCAAGTTCAACCCTGTTATCATTACCTGCATTTATTCGCATTATTTTTGTCTTTTCCCTGTGTATTTTCAGACCCAATTGCTGTGACCTCTCATCGAGTGTTTTCAATTTGTCCTGCATCTGATTACGGCTATGGGACAGAAGAGCCAAGTCATCAGCAAAATCCAGATCATCCAACTGCTTAGTCAGAGTCCACTGGATTCCATTTCTGTTGTGTGTTGTCGATGATCTCATAACCCAATCTATTGCCAGCAAGAAAAGAAATGGAGACAAGAGGCATCCCTGTCGCACTCCTGTTCTTATCCCAAACGGTTCTGTAAGCTGTCCTCCGTGAAGAACTCTGCATGTCATGTCTTCATATGTTTTCTTTATTAAATTAATGATCTTCAGGGGAACTCCATAATGCCTCAACAATTTCCAAAGTGATTCTCTGTCTACACTGTCAAATGCCTTTTCGTAGTCCACAAATCCGATGTATAGTGGTGAATTCCATTCCAGACTTTGTTCAACTATTATTCTCAAAGTGGCTATCTGGTCTGTACATGATCTGTTTTGTCGAAAACCTGCTTGTTCATCTCTCAGTTTCTTGTCTATGGACTCTTTTAATCTCTCAAGGATAATCCTGTTTAATACTTTTCCTGGCACTGATAGTAACATTTTTCCTCTATAATTTGTGCACTCTTGTAAATTTCCCTTCTTAGGCAACTTAACCAGATATCCTTCCTTCCATTCTGCTGGTATCTCTTCCTTTTCCCAGACTTTACCAAGTAATTTATATAACATCTCTGTAGCCGTGTCGATATCTGCTTTGATGGCCTCTGCTGGAATACCATCAGGTCCAGACGCTTTTCCATCTCTTAGAAGCTTTATGGCTTTCTTTATTTCTTCCTTCGTTGGCCTTTCGCCGTTAATTTGTAGCTCTTCTTCTGCTGGCTGGATGTCTGGCGGGTTTTGTGGAGCTGGTCTATTGAGAAGGTCCCCAAAATATTCTGTCCACCTCTTCATTTGCTCTTGTATATTGCTGAGCAGTTTCCCATTCTTGTCTTTTATGAGGCAACTTGTTTGCTTGTATTTCCCTGTTAGCTTCTTTGTGCTGCTATACAGTTCTCTCATATTTCCTTTGGCTGCAGCATCTTCTGCCTCTCTTGCCAACTCCTCAATATACTTCCTCTTGTCTCTTTTGATACTTCTTTTTACTTCTTTGTTTGCTTCTGTGTACACTTCTTGAGCCTTGGCTTTGGAACTTCTGGTTTTGCTTGTGTTTAACTCTGCTTTCTTGTTTTTTTCTGTCTTTTATCTTATTGATGGTTTCTGTTGTTATCCATGCTTTTTGTTGTCTTTCCCTTTTCCCCAGTATTTCTTCACATGTCTCCTTCCATACAGTTTTGACCTGCTGCCAATAGTCTTCTGTATTCTCTACATCTTCCAGCTGTTGGAGCACTTGGAATTTGTTGGATACTGTGACCGCAAATTTGTCTCTTGTTTCTTGATTTCTTAGCTGTCCTACATTATACTGTTGTCTGTAATTTTGCATTGTTGCATATCTCTTGAGTTTCATTTTTACTTTGCCTATCAGAAGATGGTGATCTGATGCCACATCTGCTCCTCTATATACCTTTACATCCTGCAATGATGATCTAAACTTCTTGTTTATGCATATATGATCAATCTGATTTTCTGTTCTATGGTCTGGTGATATCCATGTTGCCTTGTGTATTCTCTTATGTGGAAACATGCTTCCTCCTATAGCCAGTTGATTTGAAGCACAGAAGTTTGTGAATAGTTCTCCATTTTCATTCATTACTCCTAGCCCATGTTTTCCCATGACTTCTTCAAATCCGGTGCTAACTGTACCTATCTTTGCATTCATGTCACCCATCAAAATTGTGATGTCTCTTCTTTTTACTTTATCCATAATTTCCTGTAGTTTAGTATAAAATGCTTCTTTCACAGACTCTTCTTTGTCATTAGTTGGTGCATAACATTGGATGACATTTACATGAATTTTCTTTTTAGCTGTTTTGAAAGTAGCTGTTATTATTCTGGGTCCAACAGCTTCCCATTCAATGAGTGCTTTCTGTGCTTCTTTAGATAACATAAGAGCTACCCCTTCACTGTGGTGTGAACTTTCGTCTTCATGTCCTGAGGACAGCACCAATTCACCTGTGATGAGTTTCTTCCTGTCTACCCCCTTCCACTTTGTTTCACACATTCCCAAAACCTCAATTTTGTATTCCCTCATTTCTGCTGCCACTTGCGCCACTTTCCCTTGTTCGTTTAATGTCCGAACATTCCAGGTGCCAAATCTGGAAGTTCTCCTAGAAGAAAGAAGGTTAGTCAGCAACACAGACTCCTTTCGGCTTTCTCTGTGTTGCATCATACGCCTCCCCACGGGAGGACCTTCCCCTGTCTTGGATGGCTGTGTTTTATTTTCTTTATTTGACTTGTCCATATTTGTTGAAGTTTTTTTGTGGTTTAAATTTTTTTACAGGATGGGGTAACCGGCCCCATGCCCAACCCTCCTTAGTCGCTTTCTACGACATGCTTGGCAGGGGACAGTGTTACTATTCTTTGCTCCCCTTTCGGGCCCCGGTAACACACGGGTGATATATATATATATATATATATATATATATATATATATATATATATATATATATATATATATATATATATATATATATATATATATATATATATATATATATATATATATATATATATATATATATATCTCCCTGCCTTCTAACTAAAATGTATCCAGTACCGCCAGAATTGCAGAGAACATCTAGCTTTCGATTCTAAAGATCTCTTATAATAGAAATATCACTTAGTTTTCGATTGGAGACCGTTTGACTTCTGGCTTGTGGTAATTATTATACTAGACGTTTGAGTGATTTAACTAGTTAAATCGTCAAATATGTTTTATATTTATGTGTTACAGTGGATAGCAGAACAAATAATAATTTCTAGCTAAACTCTTCCAGCTATAAGATAAATTTAATTAACTGCTAGTAACCAGTCAGATAATATTTTAACCAACTAGTAAAGGCACTGATTCATCTTGAGTATTGACGAAATATGTATTTATTTCTAATTCATGATAATCGGTTTTTTTAATGACTAGAATTAATTCACGGAAGTTTTTAAACGATAAGACTAGCTTTAAGCTTGTAGTTTGTAATTTAAAGTTAAATAACCGAAGTGAATATATTATATTTTACGCGAGGTAGGACAGGAGTGAGAATACTATATTATGGTTAAGCATTGTATTTTTCTCTTCCTTTATACAGTATTTGGGTCAAACCCAAAATCTACCAGCGGCTTTCATGTAAACCTGAGAGTAATCATACTAAAGAACATTTCTTATATTAGTAACTGGGTTTTTCTCAAGGTAAACCTGTCTGAGGTTGTGTTTACACCCATTCATTCATTCATAACCCTCCACTCCCAAAGGAGCATAGGCCTTCAACAAACACATGCCAAGTCCTCCTGTCCCGTGCCATCATCTCAAGTTCTTTCCATGTTCTCCTCATCATTTTCACCTATGTTTCCAACTCTCTTCTCCATGCACTTCTTGGTTTTCCTCTGCCTCTCTTGCCCTGGGAGTTCCAGAACAAGGACTGCCTTGTAATGCTATCAACAGGTTTCCTCAGTGTGTGTCCTATCCATCGCCATCGTCTTCTTCTCATCTCTTGTTCCACTGGCACTTGTCTAGTTCTTGTCATCAGTTCCACGTTGGTAACCTTGTCATACCATTTTAATCCCTCTATTCTACGCAAGCACCCATTTATGAAAGTCTGTAGCTTTTTGGTTGTTGTCTTTGTTGTTCTCCATGTCTCCGAGCCATACAATAGGACTGACCTCACATTTGAGCCGAAGACTCCCATTTTCGCGTTGGATCCGATTTCTCTTGATCTCCATATATCTCCCAATGCAATGAAAGCTTCTCTTGCCCCTTGTATTCCCACTTTGATATCGCCGTCTGTCCCTCCAACTTTGTCCACATCACTGCCAAGATATGTGTGTGACTCTACATCTTGAATTGGTGTTTCCTCAAGTTTACACCCAGAAAGAGACATAATACCAACCCAAAGAACATTAAGAGTGACTTGGTAAATGGCATTTGATCCAGATTTATTGTTCCAATCTCATTTACATTTAGTCCCATCGTGGCGACCTAAAAAACCTTAACATTTCCGACGTTTGATCATTTGTGGTGTAACCAGGAATTTTATACTGAGAGAAGTTGCCGACCTGACATTTCCAAAGTACTGGAAAACTCAATATTATGACACTGTGAGCACAGCGACATGTATTACCTGAACTGATTTGAAGTGACATAAACAGTAATCCAGAAAAAAAATAAACAGTAAAGCGAACGCTCCCCGGAGAAATTGGATTTAACCTGTCTCTGTGTAGAGCTGGGGTTCTCATTTGCCAAAATAACACTGGAGTTGCTGTGGGTGTGTGTGTCTTAAAGTTTGCGCCAAAAGGTGAAAATCAAGTTTGTAGGTAAGAACGAATGTCAGTGGCCACTGTTGTATGGATAGAAAGAAAGCAGGAATTAGTGGTTCTTTGATCGTATAAATGCATGTACCCACTTTGTATTTTTTTTAATGCAAAGTTGTTTCTACTACCGTTTCCTTTTTTTCAGAATAGATTAACGTATAAACTCTGTTCTTTACTGTAGAGGGAAATTCTAGACCATTGTGGTGAAGTGGGATGTTATAAATATTTATAGGGGGACTTAGTGTACTGACTGAGATCAGCTGTGAAGGTATCTATATCTAATGAGAGTAGTGAATTATAGATAACCTTACTTGCTGCCACATATATAAATATATCTCAGTCAGAATTATTCTGGAATAGTGTGATGACTACGTTATATGTCTAGGGTATGTGTATGATGAAGTGTAAGTCAAAACCACAACAGACAGATAAACAATTTAATTTATTCCACTACACGTGACAACACTGTGACACTCACATACATATAACACTCTAAGAGGATATCTTAAAGGAGTCACTGATAACTTTTCAAATAACAATATGTATTCATTGCTGTCATGAATGTATATGTGTCCTGATTCAAATACAAAGGAACCAGGAGTCACAATCAATTTTAATTACAAGTATATGTACAGAATTTATCAATATGAATATTGTAGTGACATATATTATTAACAGTATCCTATGTGTGTCAGTTGTGTAGTAGTAATATGAGGTAATACTGGTTTTGTTTTGTTCAAGCTCTGTTGGTATTTGTCATCATGACTTCAATAGTTTGTCTTTATGGGAACTAGTATTGGAGATGTTCTCAGTTCCTGATATTAAAACAATTTACTTCCCCTCTTAAGTTTATGTTACAATGTTATTTTAAGATGGGGGTACATAATTTTGAGCTCAGCTGGCCACATCAGCTTATCTTGCGTGAAGGCGGCAGGAAGAGACTCCTCTGCTCGATTTCTCCCCTGGGCTCTGGAGACACCTCACTGATAGCTAAATGGACCAAGGAGTATGCTGTCCGACTCTGGATTCAGCAAAGCTCTGACCAGGTGCTGCTCAATACCATCAAGACCACGGTCCCTGAAAACAAGAAGGATGTACCTTCTACTTCATAACTAATTGATACTCTAGTTCTACACTGAGCACAATACACCACAAACATTGAGTTCAGAGCGTTAGGCCAACTGTCAGCTTCATCTGAAATACTTTATACCAGTATTAACCTCCTTAATGGTTACTACGCCTCTGCACTTCCAGCATTATTTCTTTCTAGTCAATCATCTAGGTGTCAGTGTACTGTTTGGCCATTCCACGCCGTTTTACTTTCCTCCGACACCTTCTGTTCAGGCTGGAGCATTATAGGCTTTACATCATGTTTGCTACTGAACTACACATATATACAGGCATAAATTAACAATTCACATTCAATTTTCATTAAAAGATACTGAATGTTTCAAGCTTACCACAATTCATAGAATAAAACACAGATACGTTGACTAGCAATGAATTCTGGCACAAATTCCCATCTGCTTATGTTCCAGGCTTTTATTTAGCAAAAATATGAGCTGGCTTCAACGCACTGTTGCTTTATCAAGCTTATTTGAACTAGTGGTTTCGAACTAACGCTCCTAAGTGATTATATCAGCGAGTCTGGCCAATGGAGCCACGTTTCGACAAGTGTTTGAAAAAATTTTACCTTCCTACGTCTCCCCTAACAACCAAAGATAGTATTTATAGTCCGACCAATCGTGTTTAGTCTTATATTTGTTGCGCTCCAATCAATTTGGAGTTTACATGGTAGGCTATTTCCGTACGCAAGGTTTTTCCAAACACGTTATAAAAAAATTTTATGAGCAGAAATGATTTCATGCTGTCAGGCATCCCCACTATTTTATTTTGGTTATAATTTGGTAATTCCTAGACTATTTGCGTAACGTTTTACATATTCTTTGTCAGCAAGCCCTAAGGAACCCAAATATACCAATTTAAAAGAGCCAAGTGGCTGCGTTCAAAATATGCAATTTCTTATACCTCCTGTTTCGAAGATGTGCTGTCTGGGTACTGTAATGTTTTCAAACGTAAACCCATCTATTGTCATCTTTTCTAATAAGAGTTTTTCAGGATTTAACAACCTAACTCTGGGAAGGGTAGTGAATTTTATCACTGTCGATTTGAAATAAAGTTAGTGCATGTGGCCTTACACGCGTGATAGTAGTAATTGTGTATCGCGTTACGCTTGTTGGGGTGGCATTAATAGCGAGACGCGTGTTCAATTTTGCATGCGTTCGGCTTTCTGCCTCTCCCTTCTCTCTATCCTGCTTTATCTGTCTTTTAGTTACGCTGTGTATAAAATGGAATGAATGAAATATTAAAATTAGGTCATTGATCAGCTTGGTATCTCAATGTTTTTGCAAGAAATACAGCACACGATTTAATGTGTTGTGGAAACGCTTGTATTTATGCAGTGGCTTATATTTAACGTGGAAACGTTACAATTTGCAGACGAAGCATAAAACAAAGGGGATTTCGAGTACTGTCATTGTGACAGCACTGTTCTTTACCATTCTTCTTCCTTTCTTTGTATGTATTTATTAGGCTTTATATTTACTTGATAATTTATATATGTGGATTAGAATATTCCACGACAACCATAGCGGATAAATCTTTGACTCTTTGTGGTTAATAACTTTCTTCTTAACGGGATTTTGTCTCAACAGGGGGAGGGAGGATTACACCTATGAGTCTAACTCTTTAATTAATTCATTAACCTATGTTTATTTGTATTTGATTTGATATTCAACATATTGCTGTTGTAAAGGTTCTTTATGATAAATAACATTTACATAAACTTTATTTACGTGTGTCGGTCAGCTTGTCCCAAAAGATCCATATTAATTGATGTAGTTTTCACGTCTGTCCGTCTAACTGTCGTCATTTATGTGTGTGTGTGTGTGAGTGGTGATATATATATATATATATATATATATATATATATATATATATATATATATATATATATATATATATTCTAGTAGACTGTCTGACTAACTAAGTTCTGTTGTAGAGATAGGCTGAACGAGAGAAGCTTCTCGATTTCAGGGACAGACTCTATCTAGTTTCCACCATCTCACTCGTGAAAATCTATTTTCTTAACATTACCTCTCACTGAGCTATCACCTGTTCTAATCTATTCAGAAGGGACAAATCTATGTCTTAATTCCCCTATCCAAAATCTACGACAATAACCCATGCTTCATCTGGAGCTTTCCACAAAGAAGATGGAATTATTTATCGACGGACGAGGCGGGGGAAACAACTCTTGGTGCCGCTCCACTTAAGACCCTCAGTTATGAAATCGGCTCATATAACCTCATCGGTGAAGGATATTGGTGACTTCTAATCATCTTCCCTGAGTTACGCTGTGTGTACTCAAGAATATAATTATTCAGAGGCTAACATTGGTGGGTGGACAGCGAGACAATGCTTCAAACCAAGTGTACTTAGCAGGGGTATTTGTTTTATATATATATATATATATATATATATATATATATATATATATATATATATATATATATATATATATATATATATATATATATATATATATATATATATACGTATGAGCAAGACGTTTATATATATATATATATATATATATATATATATATATATATATATATATATATATATATATATATATATATATATATATATATATATATATATATATATATATATATATATATATATATATATATATATATATATATATATATATATATATATATATATATATATATATATATATATATATATATATATATATATATCTCCATCTGCCGTTGTTTCCGTAATCGGTGTGACAAGCCAACGGGTGATCAGCCCATTGGGCAATATATATATATATATATATATATATATATATATATATATATATATATATATATATATATATATATATATATATATATATATATATATATATATATATATATATATATATATATATAATTTATTTATATATTTATATATATCTTGCTCATACGTATGCTTTCACACTTATAATACCTGAATCAACTATGATTGTAATGTTTTAAAATAACATGTAACACATTTAATAATCAATCAGTTTTAACATGTTAAAATAGAGATGAAATGATTGTGAATTTTAGACGAAAGTTTTATCTTCATAGAGACTGTAAAGAGGAATATGAATGTTCTTTGCTGTTGCCTTTTAGTAAGCACTTAACTTAGAATCGATGACTACTACAGCCGTGGTTTCGTCAGTTCTTCTGTGATGATGACACTTCACAGTCTGATAGCTTTGTTCTACGAACAGACTGATAGCTTCGTTCCCCGAACTGTCTGATAGCTTCGTTCCACGAACTTTAGACAAAAATAAAAAGAACAAATGCCCCTGCTAAGAATAATTATATTCTTGAGTACACAGCCTAACTCAGATGATTAGAAGTCACCAATATCCTTCTGGGTATTAAACTGGGAAAATATTGGCTTGGACAGCGCGAGCTATGATTTGCCTGAATTACAAGTAACAAGGTACATATATCTCACAAAATGATATTATACACTTTAGGCACATGTGATGTAATCATCGCTCATCAATGCTCCATTCGGAGTCTGGGGTCGCTGCTGCTTTCGCGTTTCTGATCGAATTAGCATAAAACAACCTCCAGCGCTTGCGGTAGTGGTTTGCGAATATACAATTTTCATATGTTGAGGTTACCGGCCTCATATATAACCACTTTAGCAAGGAAAACATGTCAAATTCACATTTGTAAAATAAATGTTTACACTTACCCCAAAGTAACTTTTGGGAACACAATCTCCTGACACAGTTTAGAGTGGACGTAGCACTTTGATGCTTCCGAATCACTAGGTCTTGGAAAATTTGGTATTCCTCTTATGACGGGTGATCTGATTCTTTAGGACTCCAGTCTTTGTATTTAAAAAATGCGGGTTTACTTTTTAAGTTTAAAAGTTGCACAAATACTTCGATCTGTCCTGGTCCTTTAAGTTTCCAGTCTTTGTATTTAAAATTGCAGGTTTACTTTTAAGTTTTAAAGTTGCTAATACTTCGATCTGTCACTTATAATTTTGGAATCCTTCGTCCGATCCTTCTCTTTCTGGCTCTTGTGAATTGCTAGCTTGACGTGGTGGTGCAGTCTGATTTGTGACTCCGATTTCGCTAGATTATATTTCCAATTCTCAGTTCAAAATCCCAAATTGTACTTCCGACGAACTTTCCAATGAGAATCAATGTCTATCCCGTCTCTCGAATCAAGCCAATCGAAAGCTCTTTTGCACTATCTGGGTTGGGGTGTAAAAACCATAATACCCCCGCGTATTTTAAAATATTACCATTTAAAATTCCAACGCGTGACCTCTTTCTTATTTACTGTCTAGATGCTTTCTCACCATATTGGCTACCCAGACAGATTATCGGTAATATTGATACCAAGACGGGCCAGCTGAAGCGATTATCTAATTATCGCCTTTGTTGGCGTAGATCCCCCAGACGGGATCTCTCAGACAGACAATATGACCTCCCTACATCGACCGTGCGCTACCATATTGTACAAACAGATCACCTCAGTCAAAGGTGGCTGAGCGACTTACCTGATAAAAGGGTTAGCCGCTGGTTGTCTAATTAACCTGGTATTATTACGGTTCAACCGACTAAACGTAAACAAGTCTGGTGGTGGTCTCAGCAAAAAAATGAATGAATGTGCATAAAATATGCCAAGTAAAAAGCGGATGAAGGAGTGAGAGAAGCGCTCAAAAGTACACGTACAAACGTTTTGTCACATTTGGCTTGATCCAAACAGATTGCATGGAGAATAGTTCTGCCAGATTTTGCCTTTTATATTGCTTCGCATATTATTGGCGCATGCTGTAGACTCCCTATGGTTACAAAAATAAATAATTTTTGGATGATAATATCAATGTACCCATTTTCAAGGTTTGTGTAATAATCTTCTTTTGGCCATGTGTCTGATTAAGGACATTTACAAGAAAGTAGGCGGGGATGCGTCGTAAATCGATGTTTATAATCCGATGTACGGAATCGAGAATCTTTTGATGTGTGGATTATATCATACAGTCAATCACGATTCTAACGGACATGAGGGTGCATCTTAAAAATTATTCTGACGGGCTGTCGCAATCAATGAACTATACTGACGATATCATTTTCTTTGCTGACGAAGGCACCTCCCGAATTTGTAACCTCGTTATGTGTCATGCCCTGAAAGAAGCATTACGAGCTAAGGGAAAAAAAATTGAAAATTGACATAATTTTGTTTTCTGGGGTAGTGCCTACCAGTCAAGATTTAAATATAGTCCTTACACGAGTCACGTGTAAGCCGCTGGTGAGATCAAGAATGAAAAGCACAGCTGGTGAAAAAATGAAAAAGGAATGTCGGATGTTAGCCAAGTAATAAAGGGTTTTACAGCAGTGCTTCAGATTTTAGTGCATTCTATGCTCATGGGTTCTCTGACAGGTCACAAATGTCGAAATTAATGAGCAAAGTTTTTTTTTTACGCACCTTAAGTAGTATGGAGCTTCCAGTGCAGTTGGTTCCATTTTCCTCCTGGTTTTCTTTTTTGCTCCGTTTTCACGCAATGATTATTTATCTATAAAAAGTCTTCTCTGTTGTTCGCTTTCAAAAATAGAAAGATTGACACTGGCGAGACATTTTTTTTTTCTGTTGTTCTTTTCAGGAACTGGGACGATTGACAAGAGCGAGATACATCAGGTTCTCAGTTCCTGTGTTGAGGAAAGCAGACTGCACTTCACACACGATGACCTACAGGTAACAGGCTAAGCAATGCATTTATTGGTGTCTGGTTGATTAGTAGATCGGAGATGTACGTTATTGAGAGTTTAGTGTTTGAGATGTTGGTGCATACGAAGTAAACATGGGTGAGAGTTTGGTAGATCAGTGGCTCTTCCGGTTTCCCAATAAACACATATCTACCGCCAAGTATGACTGGGTAGATCGGGTCATCCATAACAGCCTGTTACCAACAGATTACTGGTGGCAATGAATATATATATATATATATATATATATATATATATATATATATATATATATATATATATATATATATATATATATATATATATATATATATATATATATATATAGGAAGATATTTATTTGTCTGTATACTTGTTATGTTTGGAAATATTTGGTAATAATATTTTGAGTCTGAGATTAGAACCCTAGTCAAAGGGCGAATACTCAGTATTTGCTTCGTATGAATGTAATATATAGTTGTCCCACTTGAATATAGAGTTCAGAGGTTATCTTTAACGCATGCCCAGACCGGGTGTGTTTTGAAAAGGGTCTTCCGTTAGTTTCTTTCTGCGATGGCTGGTCTGTACCAGGGAAGTCCGAAGATGGGATCTTTCCGTGGTTTATTTGGGGAAAGGAGATAGTTTCTCTACATGACTGTTATGTCGGTAATCCTCCCCAGTGTTTGTTCTTAACGCCAAAAGATGGTGTGAGCTATTCGCCAGTGTATTTCCATAACAAGGTAACGAAGCCAGTTTATGTACCCTTCTGCAATGCCTAGATGGGCAGACGTTTCGTCGTGCCTAGATTATTATTGACTACAGAGGAAGATGATATGCTACCTAGCAGTCCTATGTTATTTGATGTGACCAGCATTATTAATTGCAGAATATTCAGAGCCCAATAAGGACATTTATGTATGAACAGCATCTTTAATTATGCTTCATATTTTCACCTTGGGTGAGCGAGGCTCACTGAAAAGTAAAGCCATATTGGATCTCATTGCCAGTTTAATAAAATCATCTATCGAGAACAGGGACAACCTTATTATCTGATGATGATAGAGATCTGTTATCTATAAGGAAAATAAAACCCCACTACGGGTGGTTTAAGATCGTTACCATGCACATTTGCTAGACTTAAGGCTTGTAAGACTTAGGCAGAAGAGGGTCTGATAAGGAGCCATTATTAAGTAATATTTATTGGCTGACGCGATTAGTCAGCTAAGGAATGAGACTATAGACAGATCAGAATACTATGTGCTTGCCTACGATCATTCCATTATATCCAGATGCTATGTATTTCTTCACGTATACAACAATGTGTGTGTCAACTTGTTCCAGTGACTGTCAACCGTAATGTCAGAGTATGTGTCACAATAAATATAAGAAAACGTCTACAGTAGTTCCAGCTATCATTGACTTCTACATGTGATTCGAGTGAGTGTCCTGTGCACCTGTAGATCTGTCATCCATGCATTCGCGTATTTACACTCACTCATTCCATCAGAATATACGCATCTAACAGTACACCTTGTCAGGGCCCCAACAGTCGGTAACCTGACCCATTTACAGAACATTGTGACTGGACAAGCAATAATTTTAAAAAACGCAGTCTTTATCACAGCCGCTTTGATCACACCTCTGACAAAATCCGAGTGGATCTCAACCAATGCGAAGGGAAGCGCTGTAGGTGCATCACTCTTAGAAACTCCACAAAGTTAGACGGTTTCTCCTGTCTCTTGACCGGGTTTGACCAGGTGCCTGGCGACAATGCAATCATAAGAAAGCCCCGTGTCAAATAAACAAAAGGTTGAAGAACCGTTCAAAATAACAGTACCTCGCGTTGAGGGTCTATCCCCCACAGGTTGAGAATAAATGACATTAATTCCACCTTGCAAGACTGTTAGCAAGCATCCGATGCGTTTAGGCTCGGTGTGCTCGCTCTGATCATAGGTCCCGTGATCAGGGGTTTTCCCGTTGTCACCCTGTCCTTTCTGACTGCGCTGCCATGTAGGACGGTTGGGTTGATCAGACTGTTTGTTGTTGGTGGGGTACTTGTTTTTGTAGAACTTAGACTTTTCAGAAGGGGGGTTTTGGGGTCCAGTTTCTCTGTGGTTATTTTGGTGAGAAGCATGAGAAAATTGGTCTAGATTATTCTTTCGAAAAGGCTCTTCTTTCGGTTTACATTTTGTGGCCGGCAGTTCGGCCAGCGCATTGTGATATCGCGCAGACTTTTCCAAAATGTCTTCCAGCTTTTCTGCTCCCTGCTCAGCTAAAAATCTGCGGGTGTCACTTGACATCGTGTTTTTATTTGTTCAGTTAAAACAAATTCCTCAAGTCCTTCATAGGTAGAGGCGAGCTGTGAAAGCTCGAGACACTTTGTCAAGTATCCCTTCAGACGAGAAGAGAACTGCTGAAAAGTTTCAGAATTCTCCTTCCTGCTGTTCCGGAACAGTTGCAAAAATTTGCGAACGTTCATTTCAAACCGTCCAAGCAAAGCTTTCTTCAACACGTCGTAATTGTCTTGTTCGCTGCTTTCCAGTTTTGCATACACATCGTAAGCGGACCGTTTTAGGGCCTGGGAAAGTTTCATACACCAACGCGGCCTCTCTAAACCGTACAGAATTGCCATTTTCTCAAATTTATCTAGCCACGTGTCAATCTTCTCATTAGGACAAGGGAAAGATTCTAGTGTGAAAGACATAGCGGTGAGGTGAGGAGAATGAGTGTTAGAAGGATCAGTTAAGGAAGAATGAGGAGAAGACTCTCCATTGCTGGAGGTAGAGGCAGTACCACGGCTTTGAACCTCTAGAGCTTTAAGCGCCAAGTCATGCTGTCTCTCCTCCCTCTCCTCATGCTGTCCCTCCTTCTCTCTTTCCTCATGCTGTCTCTCCTTCTCTCTTTCGTTCGCCCTCCGAATTTCCATTTCCTCATCCGTCTTCTTCTGCTCTCTAGCTTTGGCTGCTTTCTTCTCCTCATTATTGATGTAGTCCTGGCCACCAGCTGTTGTAACTGGCCACCAGCTGTTGTAGTCGAAGCTGTTGTAGTCATTATTTGGTATGATGACTAGTTGACTACTGGTGCTGATAACGCGAATGTTATTTGGTTATGTGGCGATCAGGCAAACAGGAATATCAACAGGGCACGTCAACAAATGCCAGTGCCAAATGAAGCACACTGGAACTCTCGTATTGATTTATACAGTTTATTAGACAATCACGTTTGACGTGCGATAAGACGGACAGAGTATACATCCTCTGTCATTGACGATTTGCATATCAATACACATGGAGAAAATGCCAATATATTATCAATGTTCAGATCGGATAGACTCATGATAGTCATATTAATGAATAGACGACATGACATCGTAAGTAACGCATCAATGTTCATATATGATCAATCAATTTAGATCTTAAGCTTGAATGACATCTATTATTATAACGGCCGACCTCTCAAGGGCAGACATACCCATTATGACCAAGGGTATGTGATACATCAAAGATTGTCCCATCTTTAAATGGCCTCGTAAACAATACATCTGGCATATCTGAATATCCTATTTGAGGCATCAAAAAAAAACAATACATCTATAATCCTAAGTCCTGAATTTGAATGACCTCTCATCATCTGCCGTAATCCATCGGACGGCGAAAAATATAATTTATATTTGTATTCACGTTTCTGATATACTTCTTCCAAGCGGCACGTACTTGACAAATAATCGGCTGGATCCACTAACTTCACTTTATTCTTTGATCCATTTCAGTAAACCCTAATGGAGGGTCAATAATTCTCCATTGAATGTGCTGACTAGATACATTATATCGAAACTGCAATATATATATTTATTTTCATTAGCTTCAATGACAAACTTACTGTGAAGTCCTCACGGCGATAGCTTCCACATGGAAGGCCGTATAACATAGACATAAACAGTAGTATACCCGTAATATGGGGTTCGAACAAACAGACCAATGTCTGACTTCCATCACAGCCATTACATCTCTCTCTGAGGTCACTGCGTCATCTAGTGTTTAGCAACAAAACGCAAAAATACCCACGCACAAATATGTGCGCTACCGTGCGCGATGAATTTAATTACAAATATATTCTTACCACATTTGTTGATGCGTACCCTCTTAACAGGAGTAAGACCCGTGTCTACTTCAATACTATTAAGGAACCCAAAAAGGACGCAACAGTTTACCTTATCCCCCCGCGAAAAAAAAATAATTTTTTTTTAACTTGAATAACCGCGGAGAGGTAAATCAAATTATCATCTACATATAATATCAATCTAAATATGCTAAACAAAATATTACTAGTGGCAGAATAAATATGAAAGTGAACTCAACTCAAATAAACAAAATGCAATGTAAGTAAATGTACAACCACTATTAACCAACATGAGGCAAATGTGGCAACACTAGATAATATTAAATAATAAGGACGATGAAACACAAATAAAATGTTAACAGAAAGAAAAAATGTCAATAAAAGAATTGAAATAAATGGAATATGAACGCATCAAAACGATGAGTTATAAATGATAAAGAATGGAAATAAACCACGCGAAGTAATCAACGCACTTAACAATACTAAATAAGTATGAGTGGTGATATACTACCGAAGTTATAAGTGAAAATTACTAGCGCTATGAACTAGAAATAATCTATTTTCTATAAATATATTAAATATTAGACATAATTAAATGTGATTAAGTAATAGCTTAAGCATAGCGTACATTGCCTTAAAATGTTATTAATTCACACTGAGTTCACTATTAATTAAAGTGAAGAAGTTGCAATGTTATATTAGAAAACAGTCAATACTTCACAAAGTTCCGCTTGACTTAAAATGTTATCAATTTTAAATGTTATATGCACACACTAGTCCAATTTTTTTTAACTTCATGTTATTTCAACGTCAAACTGTATATGCTAATTTAAGGAAATGTACATGTAGATACACAACCAGTGAACGAAAAAAAGTTCATGACAATAGTGTCGCTGAACGACGTAACGTTACTTTAGTAGTGAGTCATAATTAAGGAAATGTTCGTGCAGAGGCGTCACTCTTCGTAGGGCGTAGAATCTCGCTTGACTCAGAAGGACACCGCGAAAGGATGTCTGCTAGAACATTTTGAGATCCTGGTATTGCTCGGATTGTAAAACTGTAAGGTTGCAGAGCGATTGCGTATCTGGTTGATCTCGATGACTTCACGTCTCTGTTGTTGAGAGCAGTAAGATAACGCTGATCGGTCTCTACAATAAAGTGTGCTCCCAATAAAAAACGTTGAAGCTTGGTTATAGCCCAGACTAGAACCAGAAGCTCTTTATCCAAGACCGAATAATTCTTTTCTGTAGGCGTTAGGATGCAATGTACCAGAGTATTCTTGAAGTAATGTGCCGCCTATGCCAAAATTTGACGCATCGCTGCGGAGGATGAAAGGTAGGTCCGCATTAGGTAACCGTAAGACAGGTGCATTAGAAAAGTATGATTTAATTATATCCAACGTGATTTGATGTTCTTGCGACCACCGAATCATGTTAGCTGCGCCCTTCTTTAACAAAGTAGAGAAAGGTGCAGTGATGGTAGATAAATGAGGAATGAATCTCCCATAGAATTGTATTAGACCTAAAAGACTCCTTACTTGTTTCTTAGTGAAAGGTGTTGTGATATTCGAGATTTTTGAAACATTACTGTCCTCAGTATGTAAAAGACCGTGACCAACCCGGTGACCCAAAAATGATATGTCATGAAAAGCAACATATGCTTTAGATGGTTTAGCCGTTAGGTTATATGAACGTAAAGTGGACAATAATGTGTTCAATCCACGAAAATGTTCATCCCATGAGTCACTAAAAAGGCAAATGTCATCGATATAGGCAATAACATCGGAACGATGTGATAACATATGACGCATCATGCGCACAAAGGTGGCAGGAACGTTTACTAGTCCAAATGGCATAAAATTCCATTGGAAAAGACCACGAGGAGTAGGAAAAGCAGTGACTGGCTTTGCACGATCTGTCAAGGGGACTTGCCAATAGCCCTTTGACAAATCTAACTTAGTAAAGAAAATAGATTTAGAACGTTTAACCAGTAAATCTTCTAAAAGTGGTAATGGTTCCGCGTCAAATTGTGTAACTTTATTTAACTTACGATAGTCAACATACAGACGGATGTTATTATCTTTCTTACGAATAATAACCATCGAAGAAGAATATGGTAAAGTGGATGGTTCAATTATTTTTAATTGAAGCATCTCATCCAATTCCTTATCAACCTGAGATTGAAAGTGAAGAGGAATGGTAAATGGACGGACCCGAATAGGTGTGTCGTCGGTCAGTAAAATGTCATGTTGAATGACAGAAGTACGACCGGGGATGTCAGTGAGAACATCCTGATAGGATTGAAGAAGAGACGATACTTGCTGACGCTGATCAGCAGAAAGGTCAGGAGAAATAGACACATCATTCCAATTTTCCGTTGAATGAAGTGGTACTACCGGTATAGGTAAAGGTACATCCTGAAAAGAAGACTCTTCTTCCTGAATTACCGATAAAGCGGTATAATGATGAAGACAAGGTGTAGGGTCGTCGGTTGCTTGGAACACTGACTGAAGATAGTCAGGACGAGAGTGAAATTCCTTTAACATATTTATGTGAAAGGTTTTATGTTTGCCCATGATATCGACAATGTAATCGACATCAGAAATTCTAGAAATTATTTTGAATGGGCCTTTCCAGTTTTGTATGGATAATTTGGCCATAAGATTTATGATTATAAGCTGCCGTACCTATGCAGCCGTTGTGCTTGGATTGTTATATTATGCACTTAACTACCTACGGATTTGATGTTTACCTGAGGTGTCATAATTGATTGTAAACTATTACTTGTGACAGTGTACTGTTAATGATGTCCTCGTAACTTTGTAGTAATAAATAATGTGGAACGTTCTTTGGAGTTACCCCAGTTCCTGACTTCTACATGTGCTTTGATGTGTGTAATTTTGATTGACTTGATCTTGTCCTGCACGGCATTCGCGTCCATTGTCATCTACACACCCACACACCTTTGGTCGGCCACCTGTAAGCCCGACGTAGCTGATCGCTTTTATCAGCGCACCTATGATAACAGAACATTTATCTTCTTCTTGAACATTGCCCATAAACCACAAGTAATCGTTATCAGTGATGGCCAGTTCCTACTCCACCAGTGGACCATAATTTAAACCATTTATCAGTACATTTATCAACGAGTTGAAATGGTGAAAAACCTGTAGCTTCATTTTGCATCTCTCGATACGCAAAAAGAGCAGCGGGTAGGACTCTATCCCAGTCTTGAGGATGATCCTCAGTAATTTTACCCAATAACTGTTTGAGTATCCTATTTGGATGCTCAATTAAACCGTTCGACATTGCGTGAATTAAGAGATCTATCGATGTGTAGCATAGCCATGACTTGCGACATAGCTTCAGAAACGAATTGCACACCATGGTCAGATAATATTTTACGTGAAAAACCCAAACGCGAAAAAATTAACCATAGGGCATCTGCGACACTAGCAGATGAAGTACTCTTTAGAGGTATAGCCTCAGGCCAACGAGTACACATATCAATACAAGGGAGAATATGTGTATGTCCTCTAGCAAAAGGTTGGATAGGACCAATAATGTCAATTGCCATTTTCTCAAATGGTCGAATTGGAATGTCCGCAGCTTTAATAAGAGCTGCGTGGTATAGACCACGAACCTTAACCTCTTGACATGTAATGCAGGAACAACAGTAGATATTATTATCTCTATGTACATCTGGCCAATAGAATGCAGATAGCACTCTGGATTTGGTGCGTGAAAAACCCATGTGGCCTGCACATTAAGAGTCGTGAGCATGACGCAATATACGAGCTCTCATTGTAGAAGGTACTAAAATTTGAGATTGTACGGATGACGTAGTATCATGTACCACTCTCACTAACACACCATTCTTCAGTACAAAACTATGTCGAGTTTGTTTCGGTGTTTGTAGTACTCTTAGCTAATTGAAAAAATTTCTTTAATGAAGCATCATTGTGTTGTAATGCTATAAAAGACTCACGTGATATAGGAGAGTCATCATCATCATTATTATTAACAGGAGATATTGTTGGTGTACTTTGCAACATATCCTTAGCTTGCGCTCTAGTGACAACTGCATTGGCAGAATGCATATGTTGCTTTTCCCAAGCAGTAATTTGCTGTGGGGTACACTCTTTAATCCCTTGTATGCGACCAATTATCAAATCACTAATTGGCGCAGGAGGTAGACAGGCATGTGCGCATCGACGGGTGGCTAACGACATGTCCGCATTTTTCCCTGTAACAGAGACAGAAAAAAAATGGAGTATTTATATGGCAAATGATTGCTGTATCCTGATCTAAAAAACAACAGGCAATTTCTCTTTGACAAGAGAATTGCTAACTACCATGTTTGGATGTGCAGTACAATAATTTCTACAGTTTTGCTCCATTTCGTTCATATTTGTTGGTTTATGGTCATGTAAGAACGAAAGAAATAACGGATTAACCGAAGACAATACCTTATCACGCAGTAATAAGTCTACAATAGCCTCATAGGTACGTTCTATTTTGGATAGTTCAACACATCTGTCGAATGTAAGACGTATGAGTGAGATAAAGTCACCAAAATCCTTTCCACTTTCCGGTTTTAGTGATTTAAACTTTAGCCTATAACCATCCTCATCCAGTTGAAATTTTTTAAGCAAAGCAGCTCTGACAATATTGTAATCAGTTTTGTCAGTGTCTTTCTTACTTACTTAGTCGTTCCCCTTCTACCGTGAGGTGTAGAGGTTTGGAAGAGAGAGCGCCAGACTATCCCATCGGCTGTCTTCCTCCTGGCCTGGTTCCATTCTAGTCATCGGTCCTTCAAACATTGTCCAATGTTGTCCTCCCAGCGGACTCTGGGCCGTCCTGGGGGTCCGGATCCCTAGCTCTTTGTTTCCCATGCTTGTCGTGGCAGCCGATCCCCTCCCACTCTGCAGACACGGCCAAACCATCCCAGCTGGGACTGTTCCACTTGGGTCCGCAGGGGGCGGCATCCTAGGCCTTGACGTATCGTCTGGCCACGGACAACGTCTCCTTCTGCCACCCTAACCACCCCCCTCAGACACCCCACCTCTGAGGCCCGGATCTGGCCCCCGTGGGCCGCAGTCCCTGCCCACGACCCGCATCCATACGTCAAGACTGGGACACAGGTATAGCGGCACACAGCCATCCCCGCCTTCCCACCAACCCCTCTCCCGCTGAGGAACCCTCGACTCACGGCCTGAAAAAGTCTCCCAGCTGCCGCCCCCCAAGTGGCCAACTCTTCCCCGACGCCTCCCCCTCGATCTATAACAGTTTCGAGACATTTAAAGTGGCCGACGCGCTCCAGGATCCGCCCCCCAGCCCAATCCGATGCCCTCCCTCCTCTCGCGACACCACCATGGACCCCGTTCTAGAGCCACCTATGACCATCCCTCTCCTCTCCAGCCCCCCTCCAGACCCACAGGCCGGACTGGAGATGTGCACCCGACCCAGCAATCAGGGCAACACCATCAGCAAACGCCAGCCCTGAAATACACACCTGTCCCATCCTCCAGCACCCCACTGAACACTCTCCCGCTCTCTCCCCACATGACCTGACAACATCGTCCATGAGGAGTATGAAAAGACAAGGCGACAGGATATCACCCCGTCTTACACCAGTGGTGGTTCCGAACTCCTCTGACCTACGGCCCCCTGTCCTCACATAATTTCTGCCAGACCCGTAGAAACTCTGCATAGCATGAATCAGAGGTGCTGGAATGCTCCCCCCCCCCGCGCCAAACAGTCTCAAAGTCCGCCCCAGGGGACCCCACCAAACGCCTCCTCCAGATCCACGAAACAAAGACGGATCTCACTCCCTCACTCAAGGGCCCCTTCACCCAGCCGTCCGAGTGCGAAGACCAGGTCCTGAGCACTTCAGTCCGCTCGGAATCCGCACCGGACCCCATCCAACCGTGGCCCAGCCAGGCGCCGAAGTCCCCGCCCCAGGACTCCAGAGCAGACTTCACCAGGGACACCGAGAAGGGACATGCCTCCACGGTTTCCACACCGTCGACCGTCACCCCCTTTGAAAATTGGTGCCACGATGGCAATCTCCCAATCCTCCAGTATGGCTCCGCTGCACCACGCCGCCCGTAGGACCCCCAAGAGCAATAGGTCGCCCGATGCTCCCATGCACCTACCAACTCTGGTGCCACACCATCATGCCCGGCTGCCCCGCCCATCCCGATTTTCTCCAGCGCTGCCCTCAGTCCCTCCATCCCCATGTCATCCCCATCACCATTTGTTTCATCTTCCGTGCCAGTGGCCATCACCTCTGATGCCCGACCTTGCTCACCACCAAGGAGCTCCGAGAAACATTCCCTCCATCTCTCCATCACTTCCCCTGGGGCAGTAAGCAACCCGCCCCGCCTGTCTTTTATAAATTTGAGAGGGCATTGCCCTTCCCCCCTCATGTGCCCTAGGGTCCCACAGAACAACCTCCGGTCCTCCTGCGCATCTTTTTCTAGCCCTTCTCCAAATTCCTCCCAGGACCTCTGTCCTGCCGTTAGCACCTTGTTCTTTTCTCCCGTTCCAAGCACCACACATTCTCCATATTTCTTCACTTGTCCTGCCGTGTCTCCAGCTCCCACGTATTGCCTCCATGCCACCCCCCTCTCTCCCATTTTCTCCCTGACCTCCTCTGTCCACCAAGGTGTCCTCTCTTCCCTGCTCCCAAGTTGGACCTCACCACATGCTTCCGCAGCAGCTGTCTTTATGACGTCCTTGAATTTAAGCCACATGGTGTCCAAATCATCAGGTAGCTCTCCCGTGTCTCCCACCGCTGTAGCAACAAGCCCCCGACATCTGGTCCCAACCTCTGGCTCTCTCAGCCCGTAGGTCCCAACGCTCACCCCCTCCGCTCGTCCACCTGGTCCCCCGCGTGATGCCGGGCAGCTCCCAGGCTGAGCAACTCCCTCAGCTGCTCCCCCGATTGTAAGTCTTTCAACAGATTAAATACTGTCAATGCTTCGCCTGCAAGTAATGGCAACAAATGTGCGCAATACTGTGATTTGTCAATCTTATTGGCTTCGCATATTGTTTGAAATCTATCCAGGTAAAATAGTATGTCGTCTGAATTTTGTTTGAATACTGGCAATTTTAAGTTTACATGCCTAATATTTTCTTTGTTAGTAGAGGTGTGAACAAACTGAGCGTTGTGAGCATTACCTTCATTAGTTAATCTAAATTTTCAAGCTCCAGTTCCATCAATTTTTAATCATGTTGTCTTCTATTTTCATTTTCAGCAGATTCAAGCTGAAATCTTCTTTCATTTTCAGCGGCCTCAAGCTGAAATCTTTTTTCATTTTCTTGAGCGGCTAATTTCTTACTCTCAAGTTCCATCTGAAGTCTTTTGTCTTCCGTCTCTAATTGTTTTGCTTCCAACTTCTGAGCCTTGTCATATTCGACAAGTGCGAATTGTTTGACTTCCTTAGGAGTCATACCAAGGGCTTTAGCTTGCTTAATAAAATAATCCAAAGTTGCCATTATGACAAATGTGTATTTGTACTCTTACTTCCTTAGAAAGATTTTATCATATGATTTAAAATTTATTACTCTCTTATAAGTGCAATAAGTTCCTGTCCATAGAACTGCACTAAATACTTGCTAATTATATTAATAATGTTATTAATCAAAAAATCAAATTATGCATTAATATATTATCAGAGTACACAGAAGTAGACAATGTAAGAATAGCGACAAAGACAAGATAAAAAGGACAAATGAAAACGTTCGCAGGAATCAAACGAACCACAAAGTAGAACTAAAAAGAGAATTTTGCAAAGAATGCAATGACAACTGCGAAGAAAAACTGACAAGACAAGTGACAACACAAGGTATAAACACAAATGATGTATAAAAATAAACGATAGTGAGGTAAAGACGGACGTTTACAAACAAAATACATCATGAAAATAAGGTACATATTTAAAAATTTCCACGAAAACAACAATAAAAACTCGACGATACAGCTAAACAATTACTATTATAAGAAACAAGTAGCGATCAGAACTTCAGCAAGGTTTTTAGCCTTGAACTGGAATTACCGCTCAATTGAAACTTACAAACTAAATCCTATAGAACGTCTGACAAGAGCCCGAATTAGCTTCGAGATGAACCTCGTTTGTCAGATCGACCACCCAACCGCCCACATAATACATGGAATACATAACATCAAATACAAATATGGACATATTTAAAGAAAAGGGCTCAGCTATACATGCCACGGTGAACAGAACACTCAATTTTTTACTTATCTTTATAGAAGAAAAAATTCCCCTGTCCTCAAAAGGTTTGAGATTTTGGCATCCGGGCGCTACATGTATGAGCCATGATACACATGTTGACGCGAAATAGTAACTGTATCCCACGTTGATGTTGATAGTGGAAGTTCACTTGACCTTGGATAACCGTTATATTTGATCCCAAGTCCAAGATGTTGTCGCCTTGAAAGCTCACGAGATTTCAAATGATTCTTCCATGGAAATTAAATTCGTTCCCTTGAAACTTGCTACCATTGTAGTAGACCTTTTCACATCACACTGGCCAACCAACTGTTGTAGTCCTGGCCACCAGCTGTTGTAACTGGCCACCAGCTGTTGTAGTCGAAGCTGTTGTAGTCGTTATTTGGTATGATGACTAGTTGACTACTGGTGCTGATAACGCGAATGTTATTTGGTTATGTGGCGATCAGGCAAACAGGAATATCAACAGGACACGTCAACAAATGCCAGTGCCAAATGAAGCACACTGGAACTCTCGTATTGATTTATACAGTTTATTAGACAATCACGTTTGACGTACGATAAGACGGACAGAGTATACATCCTCTGTCATTGACGATTTGCTTATTAATACACATGGAGAAAATGCCAATATATTATAAATGTTCAGATCGGATAGACTCATGATAGTCATATTAATGAATAGACGACAGGACATCGTAAGTAAAGCATCAATATTCATATATGATCAATCAATTTAGATCTTAAGCTTGAATGACATCTATTATTATAACGGCCGACCTCTCAAGGGCAGACATACCCATTATGACCAAGGGTATGTGATACATCAAAGATTGTCCCATCTTTAAATGGCCTCGTAAACAATACATCTGGCATATCTGAATATCCTATTTGAGGCATCAAAGTAAACAATACATCTATAATCCTAAGTCCTGAATTTGAATGACCTCTCATCATCTGCCGTAATCCATCGGACGGCGAAAAATATAATTTATATTTGTATTCACGTTTCTGATATACTTCTTCCAAGCAGCACGTACTTGACAAATAATCGGCTGGATCCACTAACTTCACTTTATTCTTTGTGTGGTAAAGTGGGATGATATAAATATTTATAGGGGACTTAGTTTACTGACTGAGATCAGCTGTAAAGGTATCTGTATCTAATAAGTGTGGTGTATTACAGATGATTAATATGAAATAAATATAAAGGTATGTTATCAGGCACTCGCAGGAAATAAAGAAGTAGAACACCAGACAACAGAAAAACAACAGACATGAGTGGCTTACCCAGGATTTGAACACTGGACCTTCCGTGCGACAACCCCGCCTAGCCATGCAAGCGAATCACACTATCCGCTCTGCCATCTACGCATCATCAAAAAATGATGTTTCAATGGCAGGTCAATAGTGCGAACCACAATACACGACACCAGAAGTCCACCATGGGCAGTTCAGCCTATTAATGACGCAATCACTTCTGTTGTATTTCTATCAAGCAGTATAGGCCGAATCCAACAAGACCCTTAGGACCTTAATACTGTGTCCAGTAAATGATAGTAGACTAGAACAGTGAGAACAGAATAGTGGGTAGGTTTGGTATTGTACATACCTTTATATTTATTTCATATTAATTTACTGTTTACAGGCCTCGGGTTTCCCTCCCTTATTTGTAATAAATGTTTGTACAATACCAAACCTACCCACTATCCTGTTCTCACTGTTCTAGTCTACTATCATTTACTGGACACAGCATTAAGGTCCTAAGGGTCTTGTTGGATTCGGCCTATACTGCTTGATAGAAATACAACAGAAGTGATTGCGTCATTAATAGGCTGAACTGCCCATGGAGGACTTCTGGTGTCGTGTATTGTGGTTCGCACTATTGACCTGCCATTGAAACATCATTTTTTGATGATGCGTAGATGGCAGAGCGGATAGTGTGATTCGCTTGCATGGCTAGGCGGGGTTGTCGCACGGAAGGTCCAGTGTTCAAATCCTGGGTAAGCCACTCATGTCTGTTGTTTTTCTGTTGTCTGGTGTTCTACTTCTTTATTTCCTGCGAGTGCCTGATAACATACCTTTATATTTATTTCATATTAATTTACTGTTTACAGGCCTCGGGTTTCCCTCCCTTATTTGTAATAAATGTTTGTACAATACCAAACCTACCCACTATTCTGTTCTCACTGTTCTAGTCTACTATCATTTACTGGACACAGTATTAAGGTCCTAAGGGTCTTGTTGGATTCGGCCTATACTGCTTGATAGAAATACAACAGAAGTGATTGCGTCATTAATAGGCTGAACTGCCCATGGAGGACTTCTGGTGTCGTGTATTGTGGTTCGCACTATTGACCTGCCATTGAAACATCATTTTTTGATGATGCGTAGATGGCAGAGCGGATAGTGTGATTCGCTTGCATGGCTAGGCGGGGTTGTCGCACGGAAGGTCCAGTGTTCAAATCCTGGGTAAGCCACTCATGTCTGTTGTTTTTTCTGTTGTCTGGTGTTCTACTTCTTTATTTCCTGCGAGTGCCTGATAACATACCTTTATATTTATTTCATATTAATTTACTGTTTACAGGCCTCGGGTTTCCCTCCCTTATTTGTAATAAATGTTTGTACAATACCAAACCTACCCACTATTCTGTTCTCACTGTTCTAGTCTACTATCATTTACTGGACACAGTATTAAGGTCCTAAGGGTCTTGTTGGATTCGGCCTATACTGCTTGATAGAAATACAACAGAAGTGATTGCGTCATTAATAGGCTGAACTGCCCATGGAGGACTTCTGGTGTCGTGTATTGTGGTTCGCACTATTGACCTGCCATTGAAACATCATTTTTTTGATGATGCGTAGATGGCAGAGCGGATAGTGTGATTCGCTTGCATGGCTAGGCGGGGTTGTCGCACGGAAGGTCCAGTGTTCAAATCCTGGGTAAGCCACTCATGTCTGTTGTTTTTCTGTTGTCTGGTGTTCTACTTCTTTATTTCCTGCGAGTGCCTGATAACATACCTTTATATTTATTTCATATTAATTTACTGTTTACAGGCCTCGGGTTTCCCTCCCTTATTTGTAATAAATGTATTACAGATGACCTTACTTGCTACCACATTTAGACCTCAGTCAGACTTATTCTGGAATATTGTGATGACTACGTTGAATGTCTAGGGTTATGATAATGCTGAAGTGTATGTTCACAACAACCAACAGACAGATAAACAATTTAATTTAATCCACAATACTTTACAACACTGTGACACTCACATACATAGAACACTCTATAAGACTATCTTAATAAGTCAACTGTATTAATTATTTTCAATAATAGATATCCTGATTCAACTACAAAGTGAACCAGGAATCACAATCAAATGTAATCACAAGTTGTATGTACACAATTTATAGATAGGATCTTTGTATTGACATATATTATTATTGCAATATGTGTGTACGTTGTGCTGTAGTACTATGAGGTAATACTGGCTTTCAAGCTAAGTTGTTGTTTGTCATCATGACTTCAAATGTTTGTTTCTGGTGGAACTAATATTGGAAAGGTTCACAGTTTCTTTTTATTTGAAACAAATAAATGTCCCTCTAGATTTAAGGTAAAGTCACTTTTAGAGGGTGTATACACAAGATTGAGCTGCTCTGGCCACGAACTCTTAACTTCTGTGGGCGGCAGGAAACAATCTCCACTGCTCGCTTGCTTCACCGTGTTCTTGAGAAACAACACTGGTCAATATCTTGACCAAGGAGTATGCTTCCAGCCTCTGGATTCAGCAAAACTCAGACCATATGCTGCTTCAATACGTTATTACCACGGTCCCTGAAACAAGAAGGTTGTACCTCCTACTTCAGAACTAATTTATAATCTATTTCCACACTGAAGCACAATACATAACAAACACCGAGTTCAGAGCTGTAGGCCAACTGTTAGCTTCTCATGCAACAACATTCACCAGTATTCCTCTCCTTAATGGTTACAACGCCTCTGCAATTTCAGCTGTAATTCCTTCTATACATAAGATAGGTGTCATAGTACTATTTGGCCATTCCATATAGGCCTAGGCAGTTTAACTCTTCTCTGACAAGTTTTGTTCAGGGTGGAGCAATATCTAGGCTTGGCCTCATGTTTGCTACTGAACCACACACATACAGACATAAATTACACTGACAAACAACATTTTTCTTTCTTATATAAGAATAAGTGTTCTTAGGTCAGTTTCTTGCGCTGATTTCAAATCTGAAATCCGTTTATCTCTATCACGTCGGGTTCTTAAGATATTTGTGAATAAATATATTTTTGGGAAACCGTTATTTGCTCCGTTTCATTTTTACTATATAACTTATTAAAAATTAATAAAATGCAAAATAATTCTACTTTTTATACTGCTAAAAGATGCATGACATATGTTACGCTATTTTTCAAATAGTTACTGTATTTTGAAATAATTCTGAGCGAAATATGGCTTCTAGAAGTTGTAGAATCGGTATCGAAACCAGTGCCTCATGATCCAATCACGTGTCCGATCCCAGTTCCACCATAACAATATCCGTTGGACGTGAATGAACCATCAGAAAGTGATAGTTTACCTGCTTTAGAAACTAATTCTGACTCGGATTATATACCGGTGAATGATGGTGTTCACTTAATTAACCATTCAGAACTTTCAGATCTAATACGTGATCTCGCTCTTACCAAAGGACAAGCGGAATTACTCGGTTCGCGACTCAAAGAATGGAATCTTTTAGCGCCCAATACTCCGATATCTAAATTTCGTCATAGACACAGAGAACTTGTTCAATACTTTGAGATGGATGATGGCATTTGCTATTGCAAAGATGTAAACGGTCTAATGGTGCACCTCGGTCGTGAGCACATAGTCAACGAATGGCGACTTTTCATCGATTCTTCCAAGACTAGTCTAAAAGCCGTGTTATTGCATAACGGAAATTTATTTTCATCAATTCCAGTCGCCTACTCTGTTCATATGAAAGAAACTTATGACAATATGGCTATACTTTTGGCAAAAATAAAGTACAATGACTACCAATGGCGGATTTGTGGAGACCTAAAGGTCATTGCAATTCTCACGGGCATGCAGACTGGGGTATACTAAATTTTGTTGCTTCCTATGTGAATGGGACAGCCGCAACAGACAGGAACATTATGCAAGAAAGGTGTGGCCTATCAGGGATCGTATGCAGCTCTGGCATAAAAATGTAATACATGAGCCATTAGTTAACAAAGACGGCATCATTTTACCACCGTTACATATAAAGTTGGGGCTCATGAAGAATTTCGTAAAAGCGTTAGATAAAACGAGAAAAGCTTTCACTTATCTTCGAGAAAAGTTTCCGCAAGTTAGCGATGCAAAGATAAAGGAAGGTATCTTTGTAGGACCTCAGATTAGGAAAGTTATTGCAGACAAACAATTCGAGAACTTGTTACATGGTAGTGAACTTCGCGCATGGATGGCATTCAAATCGATCGTCGATAACTTTCTGTGAAATCACAAATCTGTCGACTATGTGCATATTGTTAAGCAGTGCATAGATGCATACAGAATTATGGGCTGTAACATGTCCCTCAAAATCCATTTGCTTGATTCGCATCTTGACTTTTTCCCTGACAAACTTGGCGAAGTCAGCGATGAACATGGAGAACGATTCCATCAAGATATCGCCGTAATGGAATCACGCTATCAAGGACGGTGGAGTGTGACCATGCTTGCCGATTATTGTTGGATGCTTCATCGCGATGTACCACATGCCATTCACCGACGAAAGTCGACTGCAAAGAAATTCAAGCCTACATAACTGTTACACTTCTTGTATGAATGATGTTATAATACTTTATGCCTTGTTAAAAAACTTCAATTGCGTATTTCTAGAGATCCCGACCTGATAGAGAAAAACGGTTTGCAGATTTAAAAACAGCGCATTAAAATTGACCAGAAAAACATAGAAATGTTAGAGAAAGAAAAAAAAAGTTTTTTTTTTGTTAGTCAGTGTTATCAATTCACATTCAATTTTCAACTAAAAGATATCAAAGATTTCTAGCTTACCACAATTCATGGAAATATTAAACAAATACGTTGACTGGCGATGAGTTATGGCACAATTCCGATCTGCCTCTGTCCCAGGCTTTCATTAGAAAAATATGAGCTGGATCTCAACGCACTTGCTTCTCAGTAAGTTTATTTTCAAAATGTGGCCCTGAACTGACGCTCCTAATTGACTATATCAAATGGTCTAACCAATGGGACCATGTTTACAAAAGCTTTTGAAAAAAGTACCCTTCCTACCGTTTCCCATAACAACCAAAAATAGTATTTGCATTCGACTAATCATGTTTCGCCTTACATATTATTCTAGCCAATCAAATCGGATTTAACGTGGTGGCCTCATTCCCCTAAAGCAGTATCCAAACATGAGCAAATATGATCTGGTGCTGTCAGACAACACCCCTATAATATTTTGGCTATAATTTGTTAATTATTAGACTATTTGCTTAACACCTAACATATTCTTTGTCAGCAAGTCCTAAGGCACCCAAATATATAAGTTTTAATGGAGCTAAGTGGCTGCGTTCAAAATATGTATTTTCTTCTAGGATAGTCGTGCTGTTACCACCTCCTCACTTCCATACTATGGGGTGTCTTCTGTACTGTCAGGCTAATGTCAGGATTTCAGACGTAAAACAGTATTGGGTCATGTTTCCTAATAAGCATTAACCATGTTTTTTAAAACCTAACCGTGTATTGGTAGTGTTTTTTGTCACTGTTTATTTGAAAAAGTTAGTGCTTCATGCCTTTCGCGTGGGGTGGCATTAATTTTATATCGCGAGACTGTGGTAGTATTGCCTGCGTTCCTCCGTTCATCTCTATATCTCTCTCTTCTAAGTCCGTCTGTCTTTTCATTACGCAGTGTATATAATGACATTAATGCTAGTATTTTATTTAGGTCATTAAGCAGTGTGCGTATCTCAAGGTTTTCTAAGAAACACAGTACCAGTTTTATTTTTAGAAACGCGTGTATGCTGCTGTAGGCTTTACTAGTAAACGTGAAAGCGTTACAATTATGCAGACGGAGCATAAAAAGGTTTTTTTTATTGTTCAGCCATTACGGAGGTATACACGCTGGCGTATGCCATTGAGAAAGCACTGGTCTTTCACCATTCTTCTTTCCTTTTATTGAATTAATTCGTTAGGCTTTACATTTACTTTTTAATTTAGATATGTGGATTTAGAATGTTTCACGACAAATTCTCCCCACTTAAAACAGACGTTATATGTCAGTCTATACTTCTATATACACATAGAGAAATTTAATATTATTCCTGGGGCTTACGGTGATTTTCATCACACGGATGGCGGCTTAGAAAATCTGCTCCCAGGTTGGTTTTTCCAGAAATATATTCTATGCTGAACTGGAATGGCTGCAAAAGTAAGGACCATCTGAGTAATCTTGAATTTTCATGCCTAGCCTGCGCTAGAAACGACAAGGGTTTGTGATCCGTTTGCAACTTAAATGCCTTCCCATACAGATAAATACTGAATTTCTTGATCGCCCATATTACTGCAAGACATTCTTTTTTGCTAGTTGAATAATTGGTTTCAGCTTTATTCAACTTTCTACTAGCATATGCCACTGGGGTTAATTCCCCATTCAGTGCATCTGATTTCTGTAACAGGGTCGCGCCCAACCCGATATTACTTGCATCCGTTCTCACAATGAATTCTTGACTTAAGTCAGGTAATTTCAAAATAGGTTTGCTTGTGAGCTTTTCCTTCAATTCCTGGTAAGCCAATTCACATTGTGCTGTCCATGTAATTCGATCTGGATTTCCTTTGCGTGTCAAATCCGTTAACGGTGCACAAATGGAATTAAAGTTTTTGATATACTTTTGGTAGAAACCACATAATGAGACAAAGGATCTCACGTCTTTCTTGGTTTGTGGTCTCGGGGCTTTCTTTAGTTTCTCTAAATTCTTGGGTTCAGGGGTAATGTTTCCCTGATGGACTGTGTGTCCCAAGAATTCTAATTCTTTACATCCAACGCAACATTTGGTTGGTCGGGCTGTTAAATTCGCTTCTCTAAGTCGATTAAACAGCATGTTCAGAGAGTCAATGTGTTCCTCAAATGTTTCTGTTGCTATAAGGATATCACCCATGAAATTTGTGATGCATGGATTATTCAGAGGGTCCAACAATTTTCTCATCATTCTAGAGAAGACACTAGGCGCATTCTTCAGTCCAAATGGCAATCTGTTAAACTCATAGTGTCCCTCTGAGGTACTAAAAGCTAGGTATGGTCTAACCTCAGGCTTTACTGGAATCTGATAGTATCCTTTACTCAGATCCACTTTTGAGAAATATTTAGCTTTATTTAGCCTGGCAAACAACTGATTTGTATCCGGCAATGGATCCACCTGACCTTCTGTGATAGCATTCAGTCTCCTGTAATCTATACAGAGTCTATGTTCTCCAGAGGGTTTCCTTAAGAGTACCACACTGGAACTATACGAAGATTCACTGTGTGAAATTATTCCCTCCTTCAACAAATAGTCTATCTCTTCCTTCAAGGCTTTCTCCTTAGCAAAAGGAATCGAATAGGGTTTCATACAGACAGGTGTGGGGTCTATCAGTTTCATATCATATTCCAATAAGTTTGTATGCCCCGGACGGTCCGTTAGCACCTCTGTATGATCATCTAAAACCTGTTGCACTCTCTTCTTCTGATCTTTCGTTAAATGTGTACTGATTTTCACCTGTTCCGCTGTCTCACGGGGATGTAATGGATATTCAAATGATGAAAGTGGTTTCTTTTTCATCTCCATTGCAATGGACAAGGTCAACAAGTGTGTCTCTTCCTGATTTTTTCTTTCCAAATATTTCTTCAGGAGATTCACATGATAGATTTTTTTCTTTCCCCTTCTTATCTATCTTATAATTTGTTCTAGACACCTTCTCTAGAACTGTATACGGACCTTGCCATCCAATTTGTAACTTATTCTGACTACCGGGTAGAAGAAGCAGTACCTTCTCTCCCACAGCCAAATCTCTGTCTTTAGCTTTCCTGTTGTAATAGGCAGCATGTTTTTTCCTGGCTTGTCTCAAATTTTCATTGGCAAGTTTCCAGCCAGTTTTTAAACGAGTGGTCAGCTCATTCACATATTGGTATGAGGATGTAATATTTTCCTCTGCCTTTTCATCAGTCCACGTTCTTAACAGAGCTACATATGGACGTGTAATTTTGTGGACCTATTTGTCCATGCACCGGTATGGTCTCTTCCACTCGAAGCTCTATAGTGATGATTTTTCTTCCCAGAATTATCATGCACAAACTGACCGCTTCCAATTCTTTTCTTGGGGCTTTCTTCCCACTTAGAATTCTTGATGAGAGATTTCCTCTCTACATCCTCTTCCTCCAGTTTACATAAGTCCGATTGAGGGATTTTCGGTTTATTCTAGGGTAAGACATCTCTGTACACTCGCTGCATCGTGGCCATTGTAAAACAGTCAATTGAAGATTGTCCGTGAAAAGGGGCTTCCCATTCCACTTGGTCCACTTTATTATTCTTTCCAGTGTCAGGCCTACGTTTACCCCGTGGCGTGTGGAGGTCCTGAACACTGTTTCCACTTGTGGGTGTTCCCTCATGTGCTATGCTACACCTTTCTACAAAATTCACAATGTCCCACATTGCCTTGGGCCAATAATAATTTTGAGCTACCTTTTGGATGATGGTACCTATTTTTTCATGGTCCCCATCGTTTTTCACAAGTAAGCTCCTTATTAAGTCTGTCCTATACCTTTTTGGAAGTACCAGCTGTCCCTGACCTTTGGATCTAGTTCCAGTCTTCCGGTATATCAGGTGGTTCTTCATGTAGAAGTCTCCTTTTCCTGGAGGTGTGTGACCATGGGACAATTTCCTAAAACAAGGCTTGAGGGACTTATCCCCAGCCTGCGCCTTCCTCAACTCTTCTGGAGTGGTATTTATCATAATATCCTCCTCCTTTCTTGAGGTTGACCTGACCTGAAGGGTGGCCATTACTATAGGGTTCCTTCTGCAACGGTCAGTATCATGATTGTCCATCCGACAATTCTTACACCACCTCCTTTTTTGGTTGAAAGATTTTCTTTCATCAAATTTCCTTTCATCGAATTGTGGGGTTTTATTTTTATTGTCATACCGTGGCCTATCAAACTGGTGCTTACCTTTGTTCTGATCTCTAGGATCAAATTTATTAAAGTTCTGTGGTGCCTTAAAATTATCTACCTGTTTCTTTTTATTACTTGATACCTCTGCCTGAGCTGCTTGATACCTTTCAGCGACATTCAGTAACTCACCCAGTCTCTCTGCACCTTGTTCCATGAGAAACTTTCTCAGGTCTGGAGCCATGGACTCTCTTAATTGTTCTATAAGGATCATTTCCTTAAAATCTTGGGTTTTCCCCAGAGAAGTCCATTTCTCCAAGTATGTCTCTAACCGTGCAGAGAACTGGTGATAGGTTTCACCTGACAGTAGTTTAGCATTCCTAAATTTTTTCCTATAAAATTCACCATTCTTTTCATATCTTAACAAAAGAGCCTGCTTTAGCATGTCATAATTTTCTTGATCATCTCTGCTCATTTTGGCAAAAACTTCATAAGCTGCACCACGAAGCCCTTGAGATAACTTTAAGCTCCACCTTTCTCTCTCTAACCCATACGTGGTAGCTAATAGTTCATATCTATTTAGATAGCTCTCGATATCATCTTCTTTCTCAACAAAATGATCTAAATGAAAGTTCATAGCTGAGGTTGAGGATCCCTGACTAGCAGGGGCATCAAAGGTAAAGGGACTGGCACCATTTTCAGGAGCATGGCCTTGAAATTCCAACTCCCTTAGTCGTAACTCATGCTCCTTTTGTAATCTCTTATCTTCTGCTTCCCTCTCTGCAGCCTGTCTCCTTTCTTCTCTTTCTGCAGCTAATCTCTTTTCTTCTCTTTCTGCAGCTAATCTCTTTTCTTCTCTTTCTGCCTCCAGCTTCTTCTCTTCATATTGGAGCCTTTTAATCTCTTTATCTGCCTCCAATGCCTTAGCCTCAGCCTCAATCTGCAACCTCTTAATTTCTTTTTCAGCCTCTAACTTTCTTTCAGCCTCTTTTTCTAATCTTTCCGATTCTAATTTTCTTTCTGCTTCTTTTTCTAATCTTTTTTCTTCACGTTCAATAAATTTGTCACATTCAGTAGTGACATAGGCAATCATAACTTGCCCTTCCATTCCTAACTCTTTCGCAGCCTGCACAGCAGCAGATCGAAATTTTGCTAGGTCCGCCATTTTCTAACAGGCAAATGTAAACAATTCAATCTATAAATAATTATCTAAGGACAACCACGGGCACTGAGAGCTGAACCTTATTTATTTTCACCCCAGGATACTTTTTAATTTTTATTATTCCCTGAAGTGAATTACCCCCAATATATATAATAGGGAAAGATTCACAATCCCGGACAGGACCCCAATATATGTGGTAAAGTGGGATGATATAAATATTTATAGGGGACTTAGTGTACTGACTGAGATCAGCTGTGAAGGTATCTGTATCTAATAAGTGTGGTGTATTACAGATGACCTTACTTGCTACCACATTTAGACCTCAGTCAGACTTATTCTGGAATATTGTGATGACTACGTTGAATGTCTAGGGTTATGATAATGCTGAAGTGTATGTTCACAACAACCAACAGACAGATAAACAATTTAATTTAATCCACAATACTTTACAACACTGTGAAACTCACATACATAGGACACTCTATAAGACTATCTTAATAAGTCAACTGTAACTTTCAAAAATATGTATTAATTACTTTCAATAATAGATTTCCTGATTCAACTACAAAGTGAACCACGAATCACAATCAAATGTAATCACAAGTTGTATGTACACAATTTATAGATAGGATCTTTGTATTGACATATATTATTATTGCAATATGTGTGTACGTTGTGCTGTAGTACTATGAGGTAATACTGGCTTTTCAAGCTAAGTTGTTGTTTGTCATCATGACTTCAAATGTTTGTTTCTGGTGGAACTAATATTGGAAAGGTTCACAGTTTCTTTTTATTTGAAACAAATAAATGTCCCTCTAGATTTAAGGTAAAGTCACTTTTAGAGGGTGTATACACAAGATTGAGCTGCTCTGGCCACGAACTCTTAACTTCTGTGTGGGCGGCAGGAAACAATCTCCACTGCTCGCTTGCTTCACCGTGTTCTTGAGAAACAACACTGGTCAATATCTTGACCAAGGAGTATGCTACCAGCCTCTGGATTCAGCAAAACTCAGACCATATACTGCTTCAATACGTTATTACCACGGTCCCTGAAACAAGAAGGTTGTACCTCCTACTTCAGAACTAATTTATAATCTATTTCCACACTGAAGCACAATACATAACAAACACCGAGTTCAGCGCTGTAGGCCAACTGTTAGCTTCTCATGCAACAACATTCACCAGTTTTCCTCTCCTTAATGGTTACAACGCCTCTGCAATTTCAGCTGTAATTCCTTCTATACAATAAGATAGGTGTCATAGTACTATTTGGCCATTCCATATAGGCCTAGGCAGTTAAACTCTTCTCCGACAAGTTTTGTTCAGGGTGGAGCAATATCTAGGCTTGGCCTCATGTTTGCTACTGAACCACACACATAAAGACATAAATTATCAATTCACATTCAATTTTCATCTAAAAGATATCAAATATTTCTAGCTTACCACAATTCATGGAAATATTAAACAAATACGTTGACTGGCGATGAGTTATGGCACAATTCCGATCTGCCTCTGTCCCAGGCTTTCATTAGAAAAATATGAGCTGGATCTAGACGCACTTGCTTCTCAGTAAGTTTATTTTCAAAATGTGGCCATGAACTGACGCTCCTAATTGACTATATCAAATGGTCTAACCAATGGGACCATGTTTACAAATCTTTTGAAAAAAGTACCCTTCCTACCGTTTCCCATAACAACCAAAAATAGTATTTGCATTCGACTAATCATGTTTCGCCTTACATATTATTCTAGCCAATCAAATCGGATTTAACGTGGTGGCCTCATTCCCCTAAAGCAGTATCCAAACATGAGCAAATATGATCTGGTGCTGTCAGACAACACCCCTATAATATTTTGGCTATAATTTGTTAATTATTAGACTATTTGCTTAACACCTAACATATTCTTTGTCAGCAAGTCCTAAGGCACCCAAATATATAAGTTTTAATGGAGCTAAGTGGCTGCGTTCAAAATATGTATTTTCTTCTAGGATAGTCGTGCTGTTACCACCTCCTCACTTCCATACTATGGGCTGTCTTCTGTACTGTCAGGCTAATGTCAGGATTTCAGACGTAAAACAGCATTGGGTCATGTTTCCTAATAAGCATTAACCATGTTTTTTAAAACCTAACTGTGTATTGGTAGTGTTTTTTGTCACTGTTTATTTGAAAAAGTTAGTGCTTCATGCCTTTCGCGTGGGGTGGCATTAATTTTATATCGCGAGACTGTGGTAGTATTGCCTGCGTTCCTCCGTTCATCTCTCTATCTCTCTCTTCTAAGTCCGTCTGTCTTTTCATTACGCAGTGTATATAATGACATTAATGCTAGTATTTTATCTAGGTCATTAAGCAGTGTGCGTATCTCAAGGTTTTCTAAGAAACACAGTACCAGTTTTATTTTTAGAAACGCGTGTATGCTGCTGTAGGCTTTACTAGTAAACGTGAAAGCGTTACAATTATGCAGACGGAGCATAAAAAGGGTTTTTTATTGTTCAGCCATTACGGAGGTATACACGCTGGCGTATGCCATTGAGAAAGCACTGGTCTTTCACCATTCTTCTTTCCTTTTATTGAATTAATTCGTTAGGCTTTACATTTACTTTTTAATTTAGATATGTGGATTTAGAATGTTTCACGACACTTTGATCCATTTCAGTACACCCTAATGGAGGGTCAATAATTCTCCATTGAATGTGCTGACTAGATACATTATGGCGAAACTGCAATATATATATATATATTTATTTTCATTAGCTTTAATGACAAACTTACTGTGAAGTCCTCACGGCGATAGCTTCCACATGGAAGGCCGTATAACATAGACATAAAAAGTAGTATACCCGTAATATGGGGTTCGAACAAACAGACCAATGTCTGACTTCCATCACAGCCGTTACATCTCTCTCTGAGGTCACTGCGTCATCTAGTGTTTAGCAACAAAACGCAAAAATACCCACGCACAAATATGTGCGCTTCTGTGCGCGATGAATTTAATTACAAATATATTCTTACCACATTTGTTGATGCGTATCCTCTTAACAGGAGTAAGACCCGTGTCTACTTTAATACTATTAAGGAACCCAAAAAGGACGCAACAATTATATATGTCAAGTTCTTCGTTGACAAACGCCTTTGCTTCTTTTCCTTGCAATCCCTCTTCCTTTGCTTCCTCTCTGAGCATCTGCCTAAGCCTTGCCCGCTCTGCCATCGTAAATAAGTGACTGAGTGTTAATCGAGAAAGAAGTAAGAAAAAGGATACACTGGTTTCTTACCACTTACGAGAAATACTAAACAAAATAAAATATTCTATTTAACTGGGATACCTCCTCCTATAATATTAGTTATCTAACTATCGCTGCTATTAATGGCTCCAAAGGCTCTAAATGCAAGCGACTGTGCCAAACAAATGGTAGTTAAGATTAATCACTAACAAAAATAAGTTGCTACAGTGGAAACAAAACAATTATAGCAAAAATACTAGGAGAAAAAAATTCCCTTAATTTTAAAATCCGCTACAAGTTCACCCCTGAAGTCAGATCGGGTAAGGGAGGCAATAACTGGACGAAATAGTAAGAAACGCACTCCTTTGCTTAGCTCAAACACCTTCTGCTTCAAAACCCTGTGATTGTTACACAATCACAAACTCTACCAGCGGTTTACTATTACAAAATCAATACATAACATATCTTCCGACAAAATCAACCTGTAAATCAAAATGTATAATACTCAATAATGCTGTGGAAAAAACAATTACTTTTAGTGTGGTCAGCAAGCCCATAAACAGATCGTTAGTCTAGGGGATAGTTATTTTTAAAGATACTAAAACTCACGAGACATCACACTCTAACTCTATTCCAGAATAAAGAAAATTAATCCTGCAGACGAGCTGACATTTGTCGTCTCGTCTTCCTATTCTAAGTTCAAAATCCCGTTAGACGAGACCCCATTTGTCGAAGATTTGTGATAGGGGAATTAAGACTTAGGTTGGTCCCTTTTGAATAGAAATAGAACAGGTGATAGCTCAGTGGGAGATAATAATAGAAATAGATTTTTCACGAGTGAGATGGTGAAAAATAATAGAGTCTGTCCCTGACACTCGAGAAGCTTCTCTCGGTCAGCCTATCTCTGCAACAGATCTAGATTAGTCAGACAGTCAACTAGAATATATATATAGTAATATATATACCACTCACATACACACACACATAAGTGACGACAGTTAGACGCACAGACGTGAAAACTATAAAAATAGAATATAGATATTTTGGGACGAGCTTACCGACACACTTGAATAAGTTTATGTAAATTTTATTTATCATAAGAATTTCACCAAAAACCATAAATTTGAATATCAATCACATATAAATACACACAAACATAAGTTAATAATTTTACTAAAAGAATAGACCCATAGGTGTAATCCTTTCCCCCTCTGTTGAGCCCACGATCCCGTTAAAGAAAAAGTTATAGCCCCAAAGAGTCACAGATTTATACGCCATGGTCTAGGATTCCCCTCTACGGTTAAGAACAGAGTTGATATATTAATCTATTCTAAGAGGAAAACATCATTAGCAACAAACTTGCATAAAGAAAACACAAAGTGGGTGCATAAATTATACCATAAGGGAATCACTCAGTCCTGCTTTCTCTCTGTTCATTCACCAGTGGCCACTGACATTCTTTCTTACCTACAAACTTGATGTCTTGCACCTTGAGGCGCAAACTTTGGGGGACACACCATGAATCCGTGTTCTTTTTGATAAAGAGAACCCCAGCTCTGCAGATACAGGTTTCATCCAATGTTCCGGGAAGCGTTCACTTTACAACTATATTTCAGGATTACTGTTTATGTCACTTGAATCAGTTCAGGTAAGAAATTTTAAATGGGCTTACAATGTCAGAATCTCGAGGTTTCCAGTACTTAGGAAATGACAGGTTGGTAACTTCTCTCAATATAAAATTATTGGTCACACCACAATTGTTCAAACGTCGGAAATGTTACTGTTTGTAATTGTTTTCTCGCCATAGGGGCTGAATGTACATGACATTTAGGGAAGAAATCTAATCTGGCTTGATAGGCCCAGTTACATCATTTAGTATTAAAGTTCGTGAAATGGGTACTATGTCTCTTTCTTGATGCAAACACAATGCCAGACAGGTTGTAACTTGGACCCCCACGTATTTAAGTACAAAAATGTTTCTTCTAGGTTATTCTCATATATACTGAAACCACTGGTAGATTTTGGGCTTGACCCATATACTGTATAAAAGAAAAAAAAACATACAGAAACTTAATCATAATATTATACACACTTCCTATCCTACCCTCGCGTAAAATATAATATTCACTTCGGTTATTTAACTTAAATCAGAAACTATAAGCTTAGAGCTTGTCTCATCGTTTAAAACTCACGTGAAATAAACTCTAGTCATTAAAAAGAAATCAATCAACATGAATTAGAAATACGTACATATTCCGTCAATACTCAAATGATGAATCAGTGCATTACTAGATGGTTAAATTATTCTCTGACTGGTTACTAGCAGTGAATAGAATTTATATTATAGTTTAGCTAAAAATTATTATTTATTCTGCTATCCACTGTAACACAGTAAACTTAGAGAATTTAGAATGACTGGCCTAACTGGCAAAACACTCTGCACAAAAATCTAGTGAAGATATAATTCGAACTAACAATTAATCACTCGACAATACTAGTCACTATATTATTACCTCCAAAACAGAACTACAGGCTATCTCCACGAAACTGAGAACTTCACTTATACAGGTATTCTAGAACTCGGCTAGATGTCGAGAAACTAAGAACTTCACTCTACAAGGTATTCTAGAACGAAGCGATCTGTCTTCTGAAACTGAGGAGTACTGAATGAATGAAGTCTAAACTGCTGGGGTGTAAATATAGGAAAGGAATAAATTAGCCCAGACTTAATACATTTAGCACCTACGTCCAGATTTACATATTTCCTTGCTCGTTCTGCGAATCAAACGAATTCTTCGCACCAATTTGCCGCTCTGTCTCGCCATCTGGCAGCGTACAGACTGCTTAAAATCGGGCTAGCAAAGTCTTTGTTCTGGCTATGCTCACCATGTTATTTGATCGCTCTCTATCGAAAAATACGTTATCAAACTTAACGCCACCTTTCTCTGTTGCGTACGGACTCATTTTAGATCCGACGTAACGTAATAGACCCGACTCGTGCGAGATTTCCTCGTCTTACCAGATCACCCTATTACTGCCTGCAGATTATGGTCATAAACGCAATATGAGCGAGCTCGTCTTTGATCTCAAATCTTTCATCGTGAATAATTAACTTATAGGCGAACAGATCAGGGAAAAGTGATAGACAATGGTCTTCCTTATTATCCCTGTCGAGAACGAATTAACACGATTCGATCTCCCATCAAAGAACTTAGCTAACCGCAATAAAATGCGTTGCTAAATTAGAAAGGAAATGACAAAGGTTTGAATTGCTAACAATCTAGCGTATGCAAAAGAAAGGTAAAAGAGCGAAAGAAAGGTAAAAGACAAGTGTAGAATAAAGAAAAGATATATAAAACCAATTAATCATAATATCTCTGCCACATGCACTTATCTAAGAAAAGTTAAACTGCTAAAGTCCATTGATGAGGACGAATCAATAAAAAGAAATACAGGTTTGGAAAGAGGGATAGAATAAAGAAAATGAAATGCAATTAATGCACAGGGCAGATACTGCAAAGACTGTGTGGGTTCGGAGACTGACATGAGGGTCGAGTTTTATTACAATTGTTTCCTGGTCACACACCAACTGATTCTTCTGCTTCTCTTCTTTGGTCCTTATCCGCTGACAGCGAAATAATCAGTACTATTGCGATGATGGCGTCTTGTAGGGCATTAACAAACTGTCTCCACTTTTCTCGGTCGACGGACATACTTCGTGTAGTGCCCCAGCCCTGGTTGAAGCTTGCATCTCCGCTTCCACAGATCCCCGCCATGTTGATTTGGGTCGGCCTTTTTTTTCTCCTTTCTTTCTGAGGTCCATAGCATGGCACTTCTGGTGACGGTGTCAGGGTCTCTTCTGAGGATGCAGTCAACCCAATTCCAACGTCTACCCACTATAATGCTGCGCATATCTTCTTGGTGGTTTCGAGTTAGCAGTTCTTGGTTGGTGATAGTATTCGGCCAGAAAACTCGATGAATTTTCATCATGCAGGGTGTGTGAAAAGAGGACAGTTTGGAAATTTCCCTTTCTGTTACTTTCCAGCATTCTTTAACATGCAGAAACACGAAAAGTACGACACTCACATTTTATTAGCTGAATGTTTGTGTTGTACTGAGAATATTTCCAAATGTTATTTAGATTGGCAAAGGTTATTCTGGCTTTATTCATTCTGTTACCGATGTCTTTCTTTGTTCCATCGTCTGGTGTTACTATGTTTTATAAGTAGATATGTGTTCTTGTGTGTCTAGATTTTGGTCCCTTATTTTTATGGGCGCAAGATTTCTTACCAGCTGCATGGTGCCGCTCAATCTAGATGTCGCCACCTTCGATACACAGGGGTCAATATGCTTTAAAATCCGCCTAACCAAATGGGACTCAACTTCATGCACGTCAATAGCACTTTTCACAAAACAAGTAACAATTATTATAGTAATAATAGAAATCGGGATGATAATAAAAATAATGCCATTAGTGTTAATTATGGAAACAACAGCAAAGATGACTAAATAATTATTTAATTATGGAAACAACAGCAAAGATGATTAAATAATTATTTATTATTTATAATATACTATATTATTGCAAAACACAGGTACCAATGTAAAATAAGAAGAAAGACTATAATAAAAAGAATCATCAAAACAATAGGAAGAAAAGCAAAGACCCGTAAAAATACTGCTAATAAGGAAAACAGAAGCAAACAATAATTGTATACATACAAACACATTTGTCGCAGAATGTAAGAGAAAAACTGAAGGAAAGAATGAACAATAAAGCAATGACTACAGTGCTAGACCTCCCGAAAACTCACAGAATCAGCTGGTCAAATGCAAAGGGAGTGTGCTGATGGAATCTGCTTGTAGCCTCGATTAGCCAAGGGCATTGGGGAAAATGAAAGTTAACGTCTCCTGCAGTGCATTTGGAACGAACAAATTTGCAGACCAATGTATTTTACCACACTGCCTCTAGCGCCTATAATCCTGTAGTAAGGTTGCCAGTTTGGCTTTTCTTAACGCCTAATTCCACAAATCTGACTTTTGTTAGAGATTGTTTGACGTAAAAAATATGTTTGACTTTTTGGCTTTATTTTGGCTTTTTTTTTTAAATTTCTAATATTGCTTTTGTGTGTTACATATTGATGCCCATACGGGCAAGAAATACACTGTCATCATAGATAAATCTACCAAATTAAAAACTCCTTGGTTCGTTTTTTATTTTATTTTTAAAAATTCACATGAGTTTCTAGGTTTAATTCTGGCGCGGGACGTTACATGAGGAAATATATTCAATTGGATTTAAGAAGGAATTGCAAGATGTGTACAGTCTTATGAGTTTCACCGGTTTTGCATCAGATGGTGCATCAACTATGGTTGGTTGTAACAACTCTGTGTGGTCTAGTTTGAAAGATGTATCTCATCACTGTATGCAGCTCAAATGTGTCTGCCAATTATTTGCACTGTGCATTAAACATGCATGATTAATTATACCATCAAATGTTGGAGTTTAAATGGCATAAATGCCTCGCTGCTTTTGTGATATTGAATTAAGGCAGGAATCATACAAACATTTGTTTCCCGTGATAAACACATCTACAGAATCTAAGCGTGGTCAAATTACCTCTCTTCCCTTTGAAAAAAGAAATCGTCATCTACTCTGTGGCTCTCTACAAGAACACGGTTGTTTTAAATATGTTGATGAACAGGGGGGAGCTAAAGGCTTATTTCATTTCTGTTGAGCTTGCCCAGGCACATTTGGATTTGAATAAATCAAAGCTGGGCTGTTAAAAGAAGCCACATTGAGTTCCATTCCCCTCCGATCTTAATGATTTATGTTATCCTACGGTCGGTGGGACCGGTTGATAGATCTTAAAAATGGCCTCTAGACTGCTTCACACAAAGTTATTGACGGCCTTATAAGACGCTGAAGTAATGGGTGGCTGGGCTTTAAAACAAATGTCTCGTTTCCGCAAATAAATTAATGCTCGAGATTCATTGCAAATTACGCCGACATTCCGTCATTTTCACGATCAAAACAATTTTGATAGCACATAAGGTAAGTACACAAACCCGTGATTCACAGAATGTGCCACAAACTCTTTAGTTCACAGTTAAAAAAAATCATCATTATTCAACGGAAAGACGTACATATAATTCCCCCATCATCTAACTGTCATGATCTTTATCTCTGCAATTCAGTTTTCTGTGAGCAAAAGCCTTCCTGTCCTGTTCAAGGTCTTCTATGTGACTTTATTTCTTTTACTAAGTGTCGCGGATTGTCTCCATTGATCTGCCGTAGTGGTCCACGAAAAGCCCAACAGTGGAGTAAAAGGATGAGTTTTTCGAAGGTATCAACCGTCGCTCACGATTACTCTTGGCTGTGATGTAAAAGGAGGATTATGTTCCTATTTCAATAATTTTAGAATAGTAAGAACAACAACTGCGTTTACGAGGTTTATTGTAAATTTAGTATTCCCCGCACACTTCTGTGAGAAATTACTTGTGTCATGATGTAACACTTGACCGGTATTTATTGAGCCACAGTCGAACGTAATTCAGCAAAATATTTTTAATATATCAGCTCTGTTTATATGTATTTTGAAACACAAAAAAGTCAAACGATCACATTCAATAAACCAAGTTATCAACTCCAATGATTTATATTTACATAAATGTATATATAAACAGGATATTCATTTAGGAAATACTGCTTAAACAAAGTTAAAATATATCATCATCATCATCCTCTTCCGAATCCCTATGAAGGATCTCTGCTATAGGTTCCTTGCGAGGAAACCCACAAGAAGCAGTCACCAGCTCTTACAGCGGTGATTTATTTGGCAATTTATTTTACATAATAAAGCTGCCAGCCTCATACACTACTTTACAGTAATAAGTATTTCATACATGTAAAAGGGACATATAACATAAGAAAATGTACATGTTAAAACCTACCCCTTCGATTTGAATGGGATGCAGACGTTTTGTACAGAATGAATGATAGTACTTCACTGCAACCGTAAAGGTGCAGCCTTCTCATGTGAGTTAAGGATAATTGTAAATTCACAACTCCTAACATGAACAAGTTTCCTCGGAATTGGAACTTTTAAAAGACATTTTATACTTTTCATTTCACAAAATACTTCTTAATAACGTTGGCACATTCAATAATGGAATCCTTTTGCTATCTCTTCCTGACGCCTTGTCTCTGTGATGAGAATGAGAAATCGTGTGGGGAATCCTCAAACACACAGGTCTTACAGTTCGTCCAGACGTAATTTACTTTCGCTAGTCTATTCTCGCTAAAACCATTCACAGTTCGTGCTAGTTTATTTTTTAATTTAAAGCCAATCACCGTTTAGGGTCTCTTATTTTAGTATATTTTCATTTAGGCATCGTTATAATTATGGGCATTGCTATATATTGTATTGTAACTAATTATTATTGATAACACCAGAATTATTTATATCATATGAATTGCCTTAATTCCTCCATATCTTAATAAGCAGAACAGATTTAAATGTTGTCAGATATGCAGGTCACTTCTTCAGTATAACAACTCATTATCTTTAAACGGCCCTTGACAACCAAGCTGACCAGAAACTAATACGTAATCCGAATATCTGGGTCAGACAATTTAGCTGCTTATAACAATACACACCATCGAACGTCTGAGTAAACACGAGATCGGTGAACAAAAGTCTAACAATGTTGGTTTTAATTCCTGACCTTATTATTCAACGCCAGAGTTATTATCGGCAATTAGGGACATAGCAGAGTGAAGCATTGGATGAACAGAAAAAAATGTGTCAACTGAATAGGACTGCCATCACACTAAGTCTATTTTCAGTTTCCTTCTCCGTGTCATTTATGTCTTCCTCTATTTATCTTACTCTGTGATTTCCAGAACAATGACTGCCTCGCAGTGTGGCGTCTGGTTTTCCAAAGGTGTGTAATAATGAACTCTTGTCATTGTCTTGATCTCTTGTTCTAACTGTATTAGCCTGGTTCTTTCCATCATTTTCCACACTGCTGGTCTTTTGATCCATTTTAATCTTTCTGTCCTACACAAGTATCTATTTTGCGAAAATCTGTAACATCATGTTTGTGACAGAATGGGGCAACCTCTTCTCGAAATCTTTTTCACTACGGCGGTAATCAGTTACATTTGTTGCACTGACCATTTACTTGCTTTTCCATGGTCAGCACTTTTTTCTTTCTCTGCACTGTAGCAGATATTTTGTATTTTCCGTCTTACACCCCTCTCACGGATACGTCGTCATGTCTGTTTGGTACCCATTTCTCCCTGCTTTGCAAAGAGTGGCTGAGATAATTAATCGACAACCATGTTGGTTAATATCTGGTGCGGCCCTAGTGTATTTCGTTAATCGCTGATAAGGCCAGGGTGCGCGACAGATAAGAGATTACTTGCCTGGGTGACACATTGTGGAAAAACAAGGATGACCTAATCGTTTCCTATCCGACTTGTAAAGTAATAAGATGTTACATCTTACACACATTGCTGAGAGAGTTCACCGATGTGTTTGTGAGTTTATTACACAAGACATCGGACATTTTCATGCCATAGATGGGAGACGTGACCTTTGCATCACGCGTGAAATTATTCCATGTGGGAATATTTTGAAATTACCCCACCCAACATTTTTGTTTGAACGAACGAACGAACTTTATTTTCAAAGGGTTAAGAATTAGGCACGCAAGCCCGTCTTACATTCTGCCCTTCTTCTCTCTGTCATCTTACATACCGTATCCTTTCAATCGCACATGTATTTTGAGCATTATTTCAGCATGCAACATTATCAAGGTAAAATAATAACATACATTTGTAACATTCAGTCATAATCAAATTTAAGTATGTTAAAAAGAGAGAGAGAGAGAAAAAAAAATTAATTCATTTATATAAATTAAAAAATTAATTTAAAAAAAAACACACAAAAACAAAAACATACAAACAAACAAAATCTAAACCATTCATACAGTAAATTAAACATAATTTGAAACGTAATCAGATTATGGTGGCATGTAAAAAGAACTCGTGACATATTAGAAATCTGCTGCTGAATGACCAGGGACGTCTTGTGTTGTCAGCGCATACGGAAAATGTTCCCAGAGGTGAGCAGCTTTGAGTCCCAAGTGTGATGAATTTACCGTGATACAACGTTAAAATATCTCCAAATACAAAGATAAAATGTAGGGATAAAAATAATGCGTAAGATACTAGGAGACATGCTCGCCCATGCCCGCATTTCCTACCACCATTTAAACTAACTAGTTAGACGTGCAGACGAAACGGTTTACCCTTTGTAGACGGGAGGGAAGCGGAGATCAAAAAAGGAAAAATATGACTGAACACGTGTTTGAATCTAGAACGGCAAAAAGACGCAATTGGTAGTCAAAGAAAATAAATTCACGTCACTAGTTGACACAATGTAAGGAAATGGACAAAAAGGACCTTAGCATTTCTTGGACGTTTTTCGATACTTGGTCGTTTTATTTGAATTCAGCGGCAAACGCCGTAGAGAAGGTTCGCGAACAAATTTTAAAAAACTAAACTTGAGAAAAAATATGTTTTTTTCTTAATAATAGAGTTATGAATATAAAACCTAGCTAGTTTGATAGCCCATCTTGAGCAGAGAAATAATATACTTTCATTTATACAGACGGATAGATAACAAGGAAGATATTGACAAAAGACTGTGTTGTTCATATCAGACTAGCGACTGTACTGTTCTAATTTCACTAAAGTTTCAAATTTTCGTCCTTGAGACACGCAAATGCAAAAATCAAGCTGTAATGCACGAGAGGGGGAAGGTGGAGAATTGTGGCTAAAAATAACTTAGGAGGCAGATTTGTGTAGGGTATTGCATGTAGAACCAAGTGTGTTTTTGTGAAAAACCAAGTAGAGACAGACGGACCAACAGACAATAATGCATACTTGACTGAGATCTGACTGAAATTTGACTTTTGGTTGTAGATTTGAAAAAGTTAGGGGGGAAGTCTGTGATTGGACAAATGTAATCATATTAGCGGGACAGAGACGCGCATTTTTGCCATTTGATACAATTCTGTCCAGGGACACAGTTGGTTATTGCCTGTGGTGTTTTTCCCAGAAGATATTACATACATTTAGTGGGACGCCATCATATAGCCAGCAGCTCAGCTGAGTTTTGCTAGCAATTAACTGTGTTCTCAATTCTGAATTCTGGTAAGAATGAAAGCATTTATTTTGTATATTTTAATATTTCTAGTGATTGATACTGCCATATCATATAAAATGATTACAACAAGTAAGTGTTCGCTCTAGGTCCCCAGCCCAAGTTCAGGGTCTAGAGACAAACAAAATATATGGACGCCTAACTAAAACTATGGAAGGCGGATCTATTATTGAGATCAGTGGGAACATATCACCTATCTTATTGAATAAAGGGAACTATTGAACATATCTCAGATGAAATGCAGTCTTGGGGAACTAGTACTATATGAAAACAACTGGGTAAGATGTGCTATGTGGTCAGAGAGATCTGACCCATTCTGTGTAATGTTGATGTGTTGTCCTGTGTGTAAGAGTGGTGCAGTAAATAGAGTACTGACACAGCGCACAAATTTTGTTTCAGAATTGTGAGTTTCTGTTGTAGCACTAATGTAGTGCCACATAAGTAATCAAGATTACACAAGCAGATGTGTGTGCAGCCAAACAGTTGTGTCGGTGCAGTCTAGCACTGTATTCTAGCTACCGAGAAGAGTGGGCCACCGGAATCCAGCATCAGATCTTCACAGACAAGATGAGTGATTAGTGGCCTGCTGAGGATTCACCATACTCCTAAAGATTTATAAATATTTCCCTTCACCAATATACTGAATTTTGGGAAAGATACATTTATTACAGTTTATAAGACAATGGACAAAGCTTGTTCTAGTCACAGAGTGGGTGTGATGACACCACCCCAACAGCACATCCAGTAATAGTTCTCCCAGAGACATTATAAATATAATTAATATTAACCAGTCTTATAAAATACTTATGTACACACATTCCATTTTATTATGTCATATATTTATGCATTCCATTTATAACTCCATAACATTTCATATGTTCTGACCAAAATAAAACATTGGTTCAGAACAAATAAATTTAGAAAAATTTTTAATATTTAAACTAAAACAGTCTGAGTTAGTTCAGTGTGTTATAAATTTTATTAATATTATTAGACTTATTAATTATCTGTGTGTGTTTGTATATTCTACTACAACACATTACATTTCAGTACCCTAGACTTTTAACGTAGCTACATTCATAATAGTAAAAAAGATATGTTTGAGGTCGTAAGTGGTAGTAAGAAGGGCCTTCTGTAATTCACATAAACATTTATCTCAGGAGCCTTCATAGCTGACCTCATACATTACACTAGGTAACATCACAACCATACAATACCATCAAAACCACCTCAAATATTGGGGTCTTGTCCAGGGATAATTAGTTTATCATAAATATTAGGATCTCCTGGTGGGAGAATTAAACCAGTGGGGACAGATTGTATAAATTTAAAAAGTGTCCCTTAAAATAAAAAGAAGAAAATAAAAGTTGGTGAATCTTCACAGCCAGTGGTAATTAGTTAATTAATTAAATAATTAGAATTACCTTAGTCATTAATTAATTAGAATTACCTTGGCCATTATATATAAGTAGAATTGCCTTAGTCACTATATAATTAGATTTACCTTGGTCATTGTTATTTTGTATGATGGCTGACCTAGCAAAATTTAGATCAGCTGCGGTGCTAACGGCGAAGGAAATGAATATGGAGGGTCAGGTTTTAATTCAGTATGTAACTTCTGAATGTGACAAGTATATTGAAAGGGAAGATAGGAGGTTAGCTGAAGAGAAGAGGTTACAAATTGAGGCTGATAAAGAACTTAAGAGGCTGCAGATTGAGGCAGAAGAAAAACGACAGCAAAGGGAGTCAGAAGAAAAAAGGTTGACTGCCGAAAGGTAGTCAGAAGAAAAAAGGTTGACTGCCGAAAGGGAGGCAGAAGATAGAAGGTTACAAAGGGAGCACGAATTACGACTAAGGGAGCTGGAATTACAAGGCCACGCTCCTGAAAATGGTGCCAGCCCTTTTGCCTCAGATGCTACGCCTAGTCAGGGAGCCTCTACATCAGCTATGGGGTTTCATTTAGACCATTTTGTTGAGAAAGACGATGACATAGAGGGGTACCTCAGTAGATTTGAATTATTAGCTACTACATATGGGTTAGAGAGAGAGAGGTGGAGTCTAAAGTTATCACAGGGACTGAGAGGTACTTCTTATGAAGTCTTTGCTAAAATGAATAGAGAAGACCAAGACAATTATGACATGCTAAAGCAGGCTTTGTTATTGAGATATGAAAAACATGGTGAATTTTATCGTAAGAAATTTAGAAATGCAAACTGTTGTCTGGGGAGACATACCACCAATTCTCTGCCAGACTGGAAACCTATTTGGAGAAATGGACTGCTCTGGGGAAGACCCAAGATCTTAAAGAGATGATCATGATAGAGCAATTAAGAGAGTCCATGGCTCCAGACTTGAGAAAATTTCTCATGGAACAAGGTGCAGAGAGGTTGGGGGAGGTTTTAAATGTCGCTGAGAGGTATCAAGCAGCCCAGGCAGAGGTAAGTGGCACTAAAAAGAAGCACATAGAAAATTTTAAAGCTCCACAGCAATTTAATAAATTTAATAATAGAGAACAGGGTAATAAAGGCAGGACAAACTTTGAACGGCCAAGAAATGACTATCGTGACAGAAACTCACAGTTCACTGACCAAAAATATAATGAAAGAAAACCGTTTAACCAAGGAAAAAGATGGTGCAAATGGTGTAAGAAAGACAACCATAACACCAAATTTTGTAGAAGGAAACCTTCTAACATTGCTGCAATGAAGTCGGGGACTCAAAGATTAAAGGTTAATCCTAATGGACAGCAGGAACCTTATCACCCCCCAGTTTGTGAGGATGTTATTTGTAATGGGGTCACCATAAGGTACCTTTATGATACAGGTTTGGATTATGATTCAGTTGTGAAGTCTAGCCTAGTGGACCCAAGTCAGTATACCACAGAAACAGTGGAAATACAAGGGGCGACTAAGGACATACCACTCATGACACTTCCCATCGCAAGGATAACGGTGAAAACTCGCTATGTGGAAGGAGAAATCAGAGCAGCAGTGATAGATGAACCAATCTACCCTCTGATATTGGGGTGTAGGTACGTCTTCTTGGGGAATCCCGAGAGACCTGTGATCATGGCGACAGTGCAGACCAGGTCACAGAAAAAGGAGGAAGAAGGTGAACCGATAAATGCTCATCCAGAGGAGATGAGGAAGGCGCAGGCTGAGGATAGGACACTCAAGCCATGTTTTAAAAAATTGCCCAAATGCCACACACCTCCAAGCAAAGGAGAGTACTTTATAAAGAACAAACTATTATACAGGAAGGCCGGAACTGGAACAAATGGTCACAACCAGCTGGTTCTTCCCACTTCATATAGGGATAAAGTGATGGAACTCGGGCATGCGATTCCCTTCAGTGGTCACATGGGGATCAGCGCCACAGGACAGCGTATAGCTTGTCATTACTTCTGGCCAGGGATAACGGAGGATATAAAAAGATATGTCAAATCCTGTCCAGAATGTCAAAGGGTAGCTCCAAAGCATTGGACTGCTCCTGCAACTCTAGGGGAAATGCCCATAGTGGGAACACCTTTTGAGAGGGTTGCAGTGGATATTGTGGGACCTCTCACTCGGACCAAGAGGAGGAACAGTTACATCCTTCCTCTGGTGGACACTTGTTCTATGTGGGGAGAGGCGGTAGCCCTGCCATCAATTGATTCAAAACATGTAGCAGAGGCACTACTTACAATATTTACCCGATTAGGATTCCCGCATCAAATCTTGACGGATAATGGCTCACAGTTCAAGGGGAAACTAACGGAAGAAGTTTTTAAGCTATTTCAAGCCAGACACTTTCATTGTAGTCCGTACCATCCACAAGGGAACGGCCAGGTAGAGAGGTTCAATGGGACTCTCATTTCTATCATGCGGAAGCTGCCACACGAAAAACCGGATCTGTGTGATCAATTTCTGCCCGCCGCGTTGTTTGCGTATCGGGAGGTACCACATAGTTCAACCGGGATGGCTCCCGCAACTCTGCTATTTGGGAGGCCAATAAAAGGTCCATTGGAAGCATTATTAAGGACCTGGACAGATGAGAAGGCAGAAGAGACTGTTACCTCATCGTATCAATATGTGAACGAACTGACCACTCGTCTGAAAGCTGGATGGAAACTGGCAAATGATAATTTGAGACAAGCCAGGAAGAAACATGCAGCATATTTTAATAGGAAGGCAAAGGACAGAGAACTAGCTGTGGGAGAGAACGTGCTTCTTCTACTACCCGGCAGCCAGAATAAATTACAAATTGGATGGCAAGGTCCATATACGGTTCTAGAAAAGGTGTCTAGAACAAACTATAAAATTGACAAAAAAGGGGAAGGAGAAAGTTTATCATGTAAACCTTTTAAAGAAGTATCTGGACAGACCACTTCAGGAAAGCACCCCCTTACTGACCTTGGCTATCGCAACTCAAATGCAAAAGGAACCACTCACCTCACATGAATACTCATTACATCCTTGTGAAACAGCCGCACAGATAAAAGTCAGTAAGCACCTGACTAAAAATCAGAGGGAGAGAGTTCAACAGGTTCTGGAGGAACATACAGATGTATTAACAGATAAACCAGGACATACAAATTTGCTACAGTATGACATGAAACTGGTAGACTCAAACCCAATCTGTATGAGAGCCTATTCTATTCCGTTCGCGAAGGAGAAGGCATTGAAAGAAGAAATAGATTATTTGTTGAAGGAGGGGATTATTTCACACAGTGAATCATCTTTTAGCTCCAGTGTAGTTTTGTTGAGGAAACCGTCTGGGGAACATAGACTGTGCATAGATTACAGGAAACTGAATGCTGTCACAGAAGGACAAGTGGATCCATTACCAGACACAAAACAGTTATTTGCCAGATTAAACAAGGCAAAATACTTTTCAAAGGTGGATCTTAGTAAAGGCTATTACCAGATTCCAGTGAAGCCTGAAGTGAGACCTTATTTAGCTTTTAGCACCTCGGAAGGACATTATGAATTCAACATGCTACCATTCGGATTGAAAAATGCTCCGAGTGTATTTTCAAGGATGATGCGCAAACTGTTGGATCCCCTGAATAACCCATGTATCACGAATTTCATGGATGATATTCTCGTCGCCACAGAGACATTTGAAGAACACATTAACTCTCTAAAAATGTTATTTGATAGGCTTAGGGAGGCGAACTTAACTGCTAGGCCAACAAAATGTTGTATTGGATGCAAAGAGTTGGAATTCTTGGGACACACTGTATATCAGGGTAACATGACCCCTGACCCCAAGAACTTGGAAAAACTGCAGAGAGCACCTAGACCACAAACAAAAAAGGACGTGCGATCATTCGTGTCGTTATGTGGATTTTACCAAAAATATATCAAAAATTTTAACTCTATTTGTGCTTCTCTGACTGATCACATCCAGATAAAATAATTTGGACTGCGCAATGTGAATTGGCTTTCTAAGAGTTAAAGGAAAAACTCACTAGCAAGCCTATTCTCAAATTGCCTGATTTGACTCAGGACTACGTGGTGAGAACAGATGCAAGTAATGTAGGCCTCGGGGCGGCTCTGTTGCAAAGGTTATCTTCACCCGATGGGGAACTGAACCCAGTCGCTTATGCAAGCCGCAAATTGAATAAAGCGGAGCAAGGATATTCCACAAGCGAAAAAGAATGTTTAGCGTTAATCTAGGCAATAGAAAAGTTCCAAATCTATCTGTATGGTAGGACTTTTGTGGTCCAGACGGATCATCAGCCCCTGGTGTTCTTATCTAAGGCTAAGCATGAAAATGCTAGATTGTTGAGATGGTCTTTATTATTGCAACCTTATCAGTTTAGTATTGAGTATATCCCAGGGTCATTGAATGTCGGTGCAGATTTCCTCAGTCGGCACCCCTGTGATCAAAATTAGAGTAGTGGCAGGCGTGAGGAGTAATTTTATCTATGTGTATCACTGGTTTTGGAACTTGCCGTAGTGCATGTTCTCAGGTGGGGAGATGTGTGATGAATTTACCGTGATACAACGTTAAAATATCTCCAAATACAAAGATAAAATGTAGGGATAAAAATAATGCGTAAGATACTAGGAGACATGCTCGCCCATGCCCGCATTTCCTACCGCCATTTAAACTAACTAGTTAGACGTGCAGACGAAACGGTTTACCCTTTGTAGACGGGAGGGAAACGGAGATCAAAAAAGGAAAAATATGACTGAACACGTGTTTGAATCTAGAACGGCAAAAAGACGCAATTGGTAGTAAAAGAAAAAAAATTCACGTCACTAGTTGACACAATGTAAGGAAATGGACAAAAAGGACCTTAGCTCTTATTCGAAACAGTCATTTCTTGGACGTTTTTCGATACTTGGTCGTTTTATTTGAATTCAGCGGCAAACGCCGTAGAGAAGGTTCGCGAACAAATTTCAAAAAAACTAAACTTGAGAAAAATATGTTTTTTCTTAATAATAGAGTTATGAATATAAAACCTAGCTAGTTTGATAGCCCATCTTGAGCAGAGAAATAATATACTTTCATTTATACAGACGGATAGATAACAAGGAAGATATTGACAAAAGACTGTGTTGTTCATATCAGACTAGCGACTGTACTGTTCATAATTTCACTAAAGTTTCAAATTTTCGTCCTTGAGACACGCAAATGCAAAAATCAAGCTGTAATGCACGAGAGGGGGAAGGTGGAGAATTGTGGCTAAAAATAACTTAGGAGGCAGATTTGTGTAGGGTATTGCATGTAGAACCAAGTGTGTTTTTGTGAAAAACCAAGTAGAGACAGACGGACCAACAGACAATAATGCATACTTGACTGAGATCTGACTGAAATTTAACTTTTGGTTGTAGATTTGAAAACGTTAGGGGGGAAGTCTGTGATTGGACAAATGTAATCATATTAGCGGGACAGAGACGCGCATTTTTGCCATTTGATACAATTCTGTCCAGGGACACAGTTGGTTATTGCCTGTGGTGTTTTTCCCAGAAGATATTACATACATTTAGTGGGACGCCGTCATATAGCCAGCAGCTCAGCTGAGTTTTGCTAGAAATTAACTGTGTTCTCAATTCTGAATTCTGGTAAGAATGAAAGCATTTATTTTGTATATTTTAATATTTCGAGTGATTGATACTGCCATATCATATAAAATGATTACGACAAGTAAGTGTTCGCTCTAGGTCCCCAGCCCAAGTTCAGGGTCTAGAGACAAACAAAATATATGGACGCCTAACTAAAACTATGGAAGGCGGATCTATTATTGAGATCAGTGGGAACATATCACCTATCTTATTGAATAAAGGGAACTATTGAACATATCTCAGATGCAATGCAGTCTTGGGGAACTAGTACTATATGAAAACAACTGGGTAAGATGTGCTATGTGGTCAGAGAGATCTGATCCATTCTGTGTAATGTTGATGTGTTGTGCTGTGTGTAAGAGTGCTGCAGTAAATAGAGTACTGACACAGCGCACAAATTTTGTTTCAGAATTGTGAGTTTCTGTTGTGGCACTAATGTAGTGCCACATAAGTAATCAGGATTACACAAGCAGATGTGTGTGCAGCCAAACAGTTGTGTCGGTGCAGTCTAGCATTGTATTCTAGCTACCGAGAGGAGTGGGCCACCGGAATCCAGCATCAGATCTTCGCAGACAAGATGAGTGATTAGTGGCCTGCTGAGGATTCACCATACTCCTAAAGATTTATAAATATTTCCCTTCACCAATATACTGAATTTTGGGAAAGATACATTTATTACAGTTTATAAGACAATGGACAAAGCTTGTTCTAGTCACAGAGTGGGTGTGATGACACCACCCCAACAGCACATCCAGTAATAGTTCTCCCAGAGACATTATAAATATAATTAATATTAACCAGTCTTATAAAATACTTATGTACACACATTCCATTTTATTATGTCATATATTTATGCATTCCATTTATAACTCCATAACATTTCATATGTTCTGACCAAAATAAAACATTGGTTCAGAACAAATAAATTTAGAAAAATTTTTAATATTTAAACTAAAACAGTCTGAGTTAGTTCAGTGTGTTATAAATTTTATTAATATTATTAGACTTATTAATTATCTGTGTGTGTTTGTATATTCTACTACAACACATTACATTTCAGTACCCTAGACTTTTAACGTAGCTACATTCATAATAGTAAAAAAGATATGTTTGAGGTCGTAAGTGGTAGTAAGAAGGGCCTTCTGTAATTCACATAAACATTTATCTCAGGAGCCTTCACAGCTGACCTCATACATTACACTAGGTAACATCACAACCATACAATACCATCAAAACCCCTACACCAAGCAGATACTGCCACAGGGAGTGAATTGTTGACGCCTCCACTATACGAGATCCAGCTTTATGACCTATGCTCCTTAGGGAGGTAAAGGGTGTTGACTGATAGATGAGAATCGTGTATTAGCCCGTCTTGCATTTTGCCCTTCCTCTTACTCATCGTTTATTGCTAGTTATCCAGACATTCTTTAACATACTTAAGGTATTAGTTTAATGGCGATACAACATTATAAGTAGTATAAAGCATACATTTACAGTATCTGATTACAATTAAGAAGTAAGGTATATTAAAATGAAAAACTAGTTCATCAGACCCTCCATACAGTATATTAGATAATAATTCGAAACATAATCCCTTAGGGAGGCATATAATCCGCACTCGTAATGTATTTGAACCGTCAACGAAATGATTGGAGCCCTGAGTAGCTTCATAACAAACAGATGCGGGTGTAAGACAGGAATATAACCTGACCTTTTCGCAGTTTTAATTCATTGTGAGAAATCGCTTGCCAAGACGACACAACCAGACCTTGCCAGAAGTTAGAATTCAGAATTCCATTTTATCAGGCCGGACCTTTTCTTGGAGAATTTTGACGGACTTACAAAACAGCCCATGAAATCTCTATCATTATAACAAGGAAACTGCGACTGAGGAAACTAAGAACACACGGAGTCATAGAGGGAATTATCTTATAAAAGTAACGACCCACAAGAACACGTGTAAGAGGCCTAATCAAGTGCCTTAACTTCATTCATCTGAGCAAAAAATCTGTGAGCCAGGATTGGTGTAAGTTGTCATTTTACATTCTATGTTTTTCATTACTAACATGTGAACTAATATGTATATATTGCCATGTGAATATTAAAATGGGAAAATCGCTAGTGGATGCCCAAGTCATTTGAGGCTGGCAACCTCAGCGTATAGAATGATGATTTCATGAACCATCACTGCAAGGGCTGGTGACTGCTCATCGCTAGTTTTTTTTAAAGAGAACTAAAACGCATTGGTGGTCCCAAGTTCGATATGGAGCAGGGAGGGAAATATGACAGAAATGATGTACATTCTAAGTATAATACTGTATTAGCAATTTCAAACAAGAGTAAATGTCTATGTAAACATTTTCACTTTAAAAATAATTAAAGTTGCAAACTTTTCAACCCAGTGTCCCCTTATATACTGTGTCTCATATTCTTTTTTGTATTGTGAAACATTTTTCCCAGTGGAGGGATGTAAACAGAAAACATATTCTATCTGTACTATTAACCTTTTCATTTAAATGTAAAATAAAGATAAAGCTATTCAACTTTTTTTTTTTTTTTTTTTTTTTTTTTTCGTACGCCCGCTAATACTCGAGGCGAAATCTCAGGTTATTATTAATTTCTAACCTGACATTGATTTTACGTGAGTATCCCTTTTTTCTTGTACAGAGACAGGTGTCCCTCGCCATTCAGGCAGATACTCGCCGATTTCGGAGGTACCCATTAGAGCTGGGTCGGCTCAGGAGCCGCCAATCCCTGTTCGACGAGTTAATCCAGTCCAAATCCCGGTCGACGAAAAATCCTCAAATGCCGTCACCCGGGTTTGATCCTGCATCACCCGGTCGCCAGAGCGGTGTTGTAACCACTTCGCTAGTGCGGCTCCACTATTCAATTTAAATGTAAATAAAGTTTTCTCTCGAGGGATTAAGTTTAATTCTCATTTAGGGTAAAGTCTAAGTAGATGGGAAGGTGGAATAAGAGAACGGGGACGCAAGACTCAGGACAGCGTTTCGTTTCCATTCTTTTACCATAGATATTGGTGGTGGTACCATTTGAAAGTACTATCTCTGGAACAAGAAGGGAACAGTAGCCTTAGTTTTAAGACGAGGGACCAACATTGTAGACACTCCCTGACGCTTCTGGGTACGTGCTACATCCTACAACCTTGACCAGCGACGAGCGTGATCAGTCTACCAGGAACCAAACCATTAGAAGGAACATAACCGTCACTGACAGCTAAGTAGTTCTATAAGCTGCCACGTGACTTCTTAACTAAACATTCTACCATCCTCCAAGGATGAAAATTATCTTTTAAACTATTCAATTTTTTAAACTGTTAAAACCGAATTGATTATTAAATTTTTGTTATTTGTAACTGTACAAATTTAACTTTGATTTAATCATTTTAGTTGTACTGCATGTTTGTCTCAGTCAATTTACTAAATACACTCTAAACAGAGAAATAAAGAAGTAGAAAACTAGACAACAGAAAAACAACAGACGTGAGTAGCTAGGCGGTGATGCCGCACGGAAGGTCCGGGTTCGATTCCCCAGTAAGCCACTCATGTCTGTTTTTTTCCTGTTGTCTAGTTTATAACTTCTTTATTTCTCACGGTTGCCTGAAAACATACCTTTATGTGTGTGTAATATTTATTTACTGTTTACGTGCCTCGGGTTTCCCTTCTTTATGTGTTTAAACTCTAAACAGATCTGTACCATAATAAGAAGAATTCCACTGAATAAATCAGGGGTGGGGGCTTAAACGAGCTGAAATTAATCATTGCTTAATTCTTCACAAAAGTTGTTTGCAGATCCTAGAGTTAACGTGCTCAGCCAATGCAGCATTGTTCTTGTTTTTCTGAATATCTTGTTAGAAACTGCTTTGAGGTAGAAGCGTCATTATCCTTCTATCTCCATCTCAGCCAAGAGTAATCTTGTGCGAAGGTAGACACCTTTGAAGGCCCATAGTAGATACTCTTGAGTTTTGGCCACTGTTGGACCACTACTGCAAAGCAGGGGAGGCAACCCGTGACAATGTTGGTTATTGTTGTTGTTTTCCTATTTTTAGACCCAAACAGTAGTATTGCCTTGACACAAGCTGTAGGATAAGCTCACACAATAGAGTGTGATTCACAGAAAGAAATAATGAAAGACACCCAAGGCCTGCGAGTGATGAATAAATAAACGCAAATAGGTTTGTAGCAAGGCACCCATGGGACAGAGAGAAGGAAGACACTAGACAACAAAAAACAGAAGTAAAATCACTGTGAAATCGTTGCCTCAAAGTCAAAACACACACACACACACACACACACACACACACACACACAATATGTAAGCATAATCATCAGTTAACATGAATGTGATCTTGTAACTCTCCGAGGGGCATGGGAGAAGCACTGCAGTTAGCCTTCTTGAATAAAGCCTGTACTAAAGTGCTACATATGTTCACGTTAATGCTTTCAGTTAGATTTACATACGATATCTAGGTGTGTTGCGGGTTTATAATTTAAAAAAAAAAGGATATTTTAGTGAACGCATATCATCAATGAATAAGTTCAGTCCTTCTATCTGTATCATATGTCCAGGTCTTAAATCCTTTATCAGTGATCTAGTGTTCTTATCTAGTAATCTTTTAATAATTAGGCCCATGTTGATGTCAATCATTTCGTACTCAGCATCGCATTTTGCCATTTCCTTCTTCCAAAGCCATCAGCCACATGTCATATTTTCTTTCTGCAGCTACCATGCAATGTACTTGTTTTCAATAGAATATGTTTGGCGTGCGCGCGTACACACACACACACTCACACACACACACACGCACGCACGCACGCACGCACGCAGGCAGGCAGGCAGGCAGGCACGCACGCACGCACGCACGCACACACACACACACACACACACACACACTAAATAGAGTTTGTTCATAGTATGGTTTAGTTATTGCTATTCATTCCCCTGGTACGGACAAGTGCATTTGATGATCACCAAGAACGGAGGCATTGCAGTAAAGTAAAAGGAAAAATAATGTTGTATGCGCTTTACACGGCTGTTTGCCAGCGATCTTTTAGTTATTTCCCCTTGTTCCCCCGACCGCGCTATTTATAGCTATCGTGTCAGAGGTCACGTGGTAACTTCCTAACTGGAAAAAAAGGTGGCGGATTTTACTTTTGATAGGGCTTAATTAATGTTTTTAGGCTACTTTATTATTATAAATACCGGCTTTAATTTTGCGTAACGCTTGACTAGAAATGTTAGAGTAAATTTTAGAACAAGAACAAACATTTTATCACAATTAGAACAGAAGATATAATAGTCTGAAATAGTGTAAAATTTACGTTTTTTTTATATTTTGTTATGGTTTGTTTATAATGCAATTTTCACTCAATCGGTCACAATCGACATGCATAACAAATTACAGAAATCAAAAGTAGAAAACCTGCAGAAAATGGATATCAAAGATTTGTTTTGGTTTCATGCGTCAAACATTAATTATTGAAACATTAAATTGCAAGTCCACATTTATTACCTTAAAATAACACACCCAATTGTCCCCCAAAAACATGAGAGCTAACAATTATCTCAATCATACATCACGATGGTCATGTAAAAATAAGTATGGTCATGAGTAAAACGAAATGTTCAATTTAATAGATAAATAGGTGTATTAAAAAAAAAATACACCTATTAAATGATTTCCACACTCTGTTAATTCTGTCAATCTCAAGCAACAACTGCCATAATTTGCTCTAGCCCCAAAATTTCGCTCAATTATCATTCACACTTCCTTTTTTTTTTTAATAGGATAAATCTGTACATTCACAGATGGAGAAATTTGTAACAAATGAGTTTCCATTATAAATTTTAATTGTGAAGTTATATTTTTAATACCTCTGGCGCGTCTTTCAATTTTCAATCTTCTCTGTTTTCTCTCCTGTGCCCACGTAAGACCTACTGTTTCCTTCATGGCTATTGCTAATTCTTTGGATATTCTAACTCTACTTTCAATGCCTGCTTTCCTGCAAATTTCCTGACGTGACGTTTCTTAACAGCGTTGTAGTTCATGTGCCTGCTGCAGGTCTAATGAATCAGTTGATGTTCCAGCAATATGTTTTCTAACAGTGTGAAGCAATTGAGATCGCTTACGTTTGTTGGCGTTCTGGTGACTGATGTTTCTCTTCTATGTTTAATTAGTTTTTGTAGTACAATAGGCTGTCCTCTGGTTTTGCATTTTATGATATTACTTTTTGCTGTTTCTAGTTTTTTTTTCTAACAATGGATGTGAATAGGGGTTCTTCCTTTTGTGTTAGTGGTTGTGAAGGTGGCTTAGCAACCAAAAGATGTCTTTGCAACACAATTGCACAGTTGACATTCACTTATAGTTAAATTATGGTTTTAGTCTTTCCAGATGTGCTGACTGTTTTCCGATAGTAACTTGGCTGTTTCAAGACACTTCTCATTATGCCTCCTTTTTGAATTTTGTATTCGTAAGTAACACTTCTTACAAAATATAGTCGAATGCTGTGTGGGTTTATCATCTGATACGTTAATTCCAAACACAAAGAACAGATCATTAACGTAATTTAGAACAGTTCAGCGCTTTCTGAATTGAACGTGTTGTTTTGGAAGTTAATGCTTTCTTGCCACAGGCTCTGCACAGTGCACTGGCACAATTCATATGATGCAAAACAGTATGTTCCATTTCGTTGTTATGTAGTATAGTTTACTTGTGTATGTATAAAGGTAGAGGAATATTTGGGACTATCAAGTCTAACACCAGGATGTAGAATGTTTTATCTGTGAATGAAAGAAGATATACAAACAGTTAGTTAGAATTCTTTGGCAGCCGATGTGTGCACAGGATTGTCTACCAAAGAACACTAATGGAACAGTCCTTATCTCACACACAATTAAAAAAAAAAAATTCATATTATAAATACAAGATTAACAAGACTTGAAAGATAGAACAAAGTATGTAGAAGTAATCTATCTATAGATTTACATGTTTTCTGACGCTTATATACGTAGCTAAATATCATTATAAATGAATGAAAATGCAAAAACAGATGGTGCTTTACAAAGTTATTTTGTTACAACCTTATTTAAGATTTGTGAGTATCAGGAATGCGTTTACAGTAATTTAAATGCTATAAAATCTGGTGACAATATGCTTGTTCTTGTAATGCCAAACTCACAAAACTGACTACCACACATTCTCAAGATATGAAACCAAAAAAAAAAGTATGTGGAAATAATCTTTAGCTTCCCTTCGAGAAGTCTTTATAATTATAAACTCAAACGAATGGGCCGATTTTTAGATATTAAATTAATAAAAAGATTACTTATTTTATGAATTTCCTCAAATGATGACGCTGTTTTCAAAAGTCTGTAACTCCGTCAAAACTAATTTCAAACAAATAAAAATGCAATAAAAAATAGAGCAGAGAACAAAGTTATAGTACACAAAAGAATTTTAGCGCTGTGTTTATCCAGAACGAGTGTGTAATGATTTATATTTTACTGGTTTTACACACACATCAGCTGATTTTCCCCGCCAAAAACTTAAATAGTCTTTTACGGTGTACACGAAAATTTTATACCCGGTGTCAGAATTCCGGTCACCGAAACTAAAAGAGCGCTCTGGTATAGGGCACAAACAGCCGTGTTTAACAAGCGTTTTTACATCGATTTTAGACTGTAATAGTTATTATGAAGTTACATGTCATGTTCATCTGATTACATCATGACGGCGACAAAGAATATATTGTGAAAATATATAAAAAAAATTAAGATAAATATCATTTTTTTTAAATATTAAACGTGAAATTATATATATATATATGAAACTCTTTACATTGACATTCAAGGCCCTGTCAGACGCTTTTCTGTCCGAGACAGATAACAGCAAGGACGGCTGCATTTCATTTGAGGATTTCAAATGCTTGATTGAAAAACATCCTACCATAGCTGAGAATCTGGCCGTCAGGTACGAAAATTACAGTAGTATAATAGCGGTCTTACCGATATTAGTAATATAATATTACTGGTAGCAGTTATATTAATAGTTTTATACTATACTCTACACGTTGTGGTAGTAGCAGAAATGGTGTCGTATTAGAAGTATGCTTGTAGTATTATTAGGAGCCGCGGTAGCATAGTGGTTAGTGCACTGGCTTCCTAGCGCAGTGGTCTATGGTTCGATCCCCAGATGAGGCGGAAAATTTTTAGGCCACAAACGGCTCCTGGGTCGACCCAGCCCCAAATGGGTACCAGAGCTACTCTGGGAAGGTTAAGGCGGCCGGCGTGATGCCGACCACATCACCCCTCGTGTGCCGACGGTCAAGATAATATGGGCCTAACACCATATTCCCAATATGCCTCAATGGGCGTGTAACGGGTTCCTTTACCTTTTTTCTTGTAGTATTATTGGTTGTAACAGCCGTGGCAGTGGCTGTAGTAGATAGTGCTGTCCTGTGTTAAGAAATGAAAGAGGAAATAGAGAAAGAGGCAAACGAACGACCAACGATGACTTAGAAGTTGGGGGGGGGGGGGGGAACGAACGAACGAACTTTATTTTCAAAGGGTTAAGAATTGGGCACGCAGTAAGAAATCCGAGCACTCTGTCCTCAATATGACAACCATTATTCTGTAACATACCAATTGCAGTTGTGGCAACATGCTCCACACGGTACGATAAAGGAAATGATGATGAATGATGATGATGCTGATAGTGATTGATGATGATTGATGATGATTGATCATGATGACTGATGATAATGATGATTGATGATGATGCTGATGAGGATGATTCTACCCTCTATTTCGCAGCTTTTATTCTGTACTGAAATGATAGAAGCCTTGGAGAGGTTTGGCATAAATGCATTCACAGATCTATGCAACGATATATACAATACAGGATATATACCACATGAAGACATCAGTCTTTACAACACTGCTCAAAAAAAAAAAACCTAACGCAACAGAATGTTCAGACTTCAGAACAATCAGCCTGATGAGTTATGCAATTAAAATACTGCTCAAAATTATACAGGAGAGAATAAACAGTAAGGTAGACAGCGAAGTACAAGCAGTGCAGTTTAGTTTTAGATGGAACAGCGGAACAAGAGAAGTAATATTCTGCCTAGGAATATTAGCAGAAAAATATACAGAGGGCCAAAAAAGTATGTACATTTGCTTTATTGACTATAAAAAGGCTTTTGACAGAGGCCATCACGAGAAACTAATTTAATGCCTCGAAGACATAGGTATTGATGGAAAATACATAAGAATACTCAGTAACCTTTACTGGGAGCAAACTGCTACAGTAGGATCTGGCGGGAATTACTCACCATATACAGACACAAAAAGAGATATCAGACAAGGGTGCGTGCTGTACACCTACCTATTTAATCTATACACAGAAAAATTATTTTTCAAAAATATATAGGAAATGCTAGGACTGAACATCAGTGGAAGGTCAATAAACAACCTTAGATATGCAGATGATACCATGCTATTTGCTGAAAGTGAACAGGATTTACAAGCACTAGGGAAGCAAGTAAACAGCATAAGTCACGAATACGGATTGGATATTAACATCGAGAAAACAAAACTATGCCCACATTAAAGATAAGCATAAATGGGGAAATCCTGGAACTTGTCAAGAGCTTCTCATATCGTGGTCATATAATAACAGACGATGGCAGATGTGAAAAAGAAATCAAGAAGAGAATAGGAATGGCCAAAGCTACATTCAACAACTAAGACAAATAGTGACATCTAAACAGAAAACTCACAAATTTAAAAAAAACTGAGAATCATAAAGTATTATATATATATATATATATATATATATATATATATATATATATATATTATATATATATATATATATATATATATATATATATATATATATATATATATTATATATATATATATATATATATATATATATATATATATATATATATATATATATATATATATATTCTTCATTACTGTATGGTGTCGAAACATGGACAATGAATGAGTAATTTGAGCAAAGAATTGAGGCTCTCGAGATGTGGATATATAGAAGAAGGGGGCGCATCTCATGGAAAGCGAAGAAACAAATAAGGAGGTCCTAGAAAACCTAAGTACGAAAAACAACTAATGAAAGACATCAAAATTAGGCAGCTAAACTATTTTAACCACATAAAAAGACATACACCTTACAGAAGACCATAATAGAAGAGAGTCTTGAAGGCAAACGCGCAAAGGTAAGACAGCGCTATAAGTGGGAAGATAACATCAAGAGATGGACATGTAAGAGTCTATCAGAGTGTACGATCAAGACAAGAGAAAAAAAGGGCAGGGATCCATTACAGCCAACCTTCGTTGTGGAGATGGCAGCTGATGATGATGAAGATTCTGTATCTTTTAATTTGAATGTATAGATGCATACAGTGTGCTTGCAAACAACAGATACTTTTATGGTTACAAAATATAACAAATAAGAAGTGTTTAAACATGTGGAAGATGTAGCAGATACAGTAGACCAATGGAAATATGTCAAAATTATGTGGCAGTAGACATGTGGAGACGTACAGGGAAAGGAGAACGCCAGCATAAAGCATCCATAACAACTGTGACTGAACGGGGCGGCCCCTCTCGATCTCTGTTTTACTCCGGCAGTAATCGGTGCATTTATGGTACTGATTTTATTGCGTACTTTCAATTGTCGCACTTTCTTTCTTTCTTTCTATACTATGTAGCAGATAGTTTATATTTGCAAGTATTCTTTCACTACTGTCACTATATTGTGTCTTGTCTGTTATCTGACACTCCGTGTGGATGATAAATACCTCACATTTGCAAGGAGCGGCATCTAATATTACGAGATTCAGGTTGGTAAAATTCCCTTATACCAAGCTTGGCCGCCACGGATTAACACATACATCGCCCAGCGCTATCTGCCTAATAACCGATAAGACGGGTGCGCGCATTATCAAAGCTTGGAATACGGGGAGACAACTTATGGACAGACAAAGATAAGAGATTACTTTCTGGTAAAGTAATGAATTGTTACTGTTGACACACGTTGTCATGTGAGGCTAACGACATGTTCGCGAGTCTGTACGCAAGGCATCGTATGACTTATTGCCATATATGGTAATACGTGACCTTTTGCTTTACGCACCTTATTTCACGTGGAATATTTTGAAAGCACCACACCCTACCCCGCCTATTTGAAAATGATTGGAGCGTTTATTTAACTCCATAAACAACAGATGCGTGGGAGACCGGAAATATAACCTGACACGTTTCAGTGTTATTCCACTGTGAAGATCGCTTGCCAAGATACCAGACCTTGCTAGAGTGAAGCCTAGAATTCAGAATTTCCTTTTATCAGCTTGGACCTTTTATTGGAGAATCTTGATGGACTTACAAAATAGCCCAGGAAATCTCTAGCAATATTAACAAGGAAACCAGGACTGTGGAAACTGAAAACACACAAAGTCAGAGAGGAAATATTAAATAAACGACACCCCAGACGCGTGTAAGAGGCCGATTCAAGTTTCTTTTATTCATCTGAGCAAAACGTCTGTGAGCCAGGATTGGCGTAAGTTGTGATTTTCCATTCTATATTTTATTACTAACACGTGAACTAACATATATCTGTATATTACCATGTGAAGTTTAATGTGTGAAAATCGCTAGTGGATGTCCAAGTCATTTGAGGCTGGCAACCTCAGCGTATAGAATGATGATTCATGAACCACCACTGCAGGGGCTGGTAATTGCTTTATTGTTAGTTTCTTAATTAGAACTAAAAGCAGAAAGTAGTCCCAAGTTCCATATGGAGCAGGGAGGAAAAGATGAACGAAATAATATACATTCTAATTATAAGACTTACAATTTCAAGCAGTGTAAATGCCCATATAAACTTATTCACTTTAAAATTAATGTAAGTGTTCAAGCTTTAAATCAGTGTAAACATAAATGAAAACAAATTCAATTTATATTGTGAACACTTTTCAATCAGTGGAGATGTATATGTAAACAGACTTTATCTATATTATTAACCTTTTCATGTAAATGTAATGTAAAGCTAAAGCTATTCAATTTAAATTCTTCTTCTTCTTCCTCGTTCGTCCTGAAATAGACGTTGGTTGTGTTGTGTCCGTTTACAGCGAAGCTGCGGTATTTGCACATTTCGGCCGACACATCCGACTTCCGCACGGCATTTTTTGAGACCCGGTTTGCCTTCCCTCTTCGATCCCTACTCCTCAGCCAGACTGCAATGATGCAGCCTGTTTCCAGGACCACCACGTGAAGGTGGAGTAGGGTCTTGGTCAGCTCTGGTTCGCTGACCCTGACGCAGGCAGTCAAGCTATGGGTCGCTTACTGCATTCCTCACTTTTGATGCGTCTTGGGTCTCGAGGGTAAATTCTGAGATAAATTGGATGGTAGAATAGAAGAGGGGCGCACATAACTATGTGTCAGAAAACGCCATACTAAGAACAGCGTTTGTCTCTATTCTATTACCACAGTTATTGGTGGTACTAGCAGAAAGTACTATGGAACCAAGTGAAGGTGGAAGTGGTCTGACGTTGTGCGAGACGCCATCATAAGAGGGTCTTATAAACAGACGCAGGACCAACTTGGCCGTTACTCCTTGACGTTCTAGGAACGTGCGGCGCCTTTAACCTTAACCAGCGACGAGCGAGAGCAGTGTACACAGAACCCATTAGCGGAAGCAGAAACTACTATTGGCTGCTAAGTGAAAAATATACGCTGCCAAAGTGAATTTTTTTCCATCATCTCTACTATAAATCAATGAGGAAACTTTTCTTCTAAACTATTCAATTTATTTTCAAACTGTTAAAATCTAAAGTGATTATTAAATTTTGTTATTTGTAATGTTACAAATTTAACTTCGATTTAATCATTTTAAAGTTACTGCATGTCTGTTCCTGTCAATTTACTACACACACTCTAAACAGAGCTATACCAGAATAATAAGAATTCCACTGAGTAAATCAGGGGTAGGGGCTTGGACGAGCTGAAATTAATAAGTGCTTAATTCCTTCACAAAAGTGGTCGGCAGATTCTAGAATTAACGTGCTCAGCCAAAGCAGCATTGTTTTCGCTTGTCTGAATATCTTGTGTAGACTCCCTTTGTAATATAAGTGTTATTACCCTTCTATCTACATCTCTGCCAAGAGTAATCTTGTGCGAAGGTAGATACCTTTGAAGCCCATATTAGATACAGTTGAGTTTTGGCCCCTGTTGGACCACTACTGCAAAGCAGGGCAGGAAATACCGTCACAACAATAAAAACCATCAACCAGAAAAAGGATTGAAAAACAAGAAATCACATTTAAACGTAATCTTCTTCTTCTTCTATGTATACTCTCAGACGTCTACTTAAATATTTTCAGACAAAGCAGGGTTCAGCTTGAGGCTATTTGTATTATCCATAGAATTTTTTTTTCCAGGAATGGTACCGATGACGGCCATATGTGCTTTCTTTATTGCTCATTAGTCTGGCATCTTTGAAGCGGATGTTCAGCAGTCATTTTATCCATGCTACAGTTACACTAATCGGTAGTTCCTATCTTTAGCTTGTTGAAAAACCTATCTGTTGAGGCAAAAACCTAAGCAAAACCGGAAGTTCCAGGACAGAAAATGGGAAATATACTGATAAATGGTAAAGAAAAGCGGAGGAAGTTGCAACCAAGCGAAATATAAGGTACCTGTACAACAGCACAACCCACCTAACGAGGAAATGAATGAAAGACAAGAATGAAAGACAAAAATGGAAAATGTTCTTAGCAATATCCAAGATCAAATGTAGAGGTGGATAGATTACTTTGAGGTACTTCTCAACAGACTAGCTCCACAAAATCCCTCTGACGTCCAGAGGGCAGAAGTGGAGGTTCAAGTTCACTGTGAACCAAATATGATTGAAATAAAGAGAGTCATAAAGCTTCTGAAAAATGGAAATGCAGCTTCCCAACATAGCATTCCAGCAAAGGCCATCAAAGCAGATACTGACACTGTTACAGAGATATTATACAACTGAATTGGTAAAGTCTGGAGAAGAGAAGAAATACCATCAGAATGGAAGAAAGACTATCTAGTTACATTGGCGAAGAAGGGAGATTTATAAAAGTGGAAAAATTACAGAGAAATAATGTCACTATCAGTGCCAGGGATAATATTAAACAGAATCGTCCTTCAGACTAAATAACAGCATTGCAAATAATAGTTCAACAAAGGTTAGAACTGAACTTTCCTCTTTACATTGGATTGGTGGATTTCGAAAAGGTATTAGGCAGTGTAGACAGAGAAAGCCTGTGGAAACTAATGAGGCATTATGAAGTCGCCAGTAAGATCATTAACATTTAACTTTATTAAATAAGAAACATAAGAAGACGTGACATCCATAATTTCTCATGAAGGAAAACTTAGAGCTATTTGAGATAAGAACTGGAGTGAGGCAGAGATGTCTGTTGTCACCATTTCTCTTCTTTCTGGCTACTACTCACAAGATAGATTATGAAAACAACTATATGAGCCAATAAAAATGGAACTCGGTGGACGCTGACAAAATTGATTGAAGATGCAGTTTTGGCCGACAACTGCGTCTGTTGTCCCAAAACCGTAACCAGATGCAAGACAAAATGAATTATACTTGTTGAAAGGTCACAGCAAGCTGGTCTGAAAACAAACACATGGAAAAGGCAAAGATAATCAGAATGAATGCAGGAAATGTTAACATTGCAACGCGAAGAGAAGAAAAAAAAAACCAAGCTGTAAAATCATAAATAAATCTTGACAGCAATTTAGACACAGTTGGAAGAACAGACAGTGATGTAAAAGTAAGAATTAAAAAGGCAAGAAAGGGGAGATTTTAACGCATTGGGTGATCAAAAGAAATGAAATCACAAATGAGTTCTAGCGTAGAATCGAACGATTGGAGTGGTTCGACAAGTTCACCAATGTGGAACCGAAGACAAGAACCAACAAGTGCCAGTGGAACAAGAGATGAGAAGAAAACGATAGAGATTGATAAGACACACATTGAGAAAAGCTAATGATAGCATTACAAGGTAGTCTTTGTCGGGAGCGGACTGAGCAGTCAAGCTATCGGACAGTCCTAGAGGTCGCACAACAGTAGGGGCGCACTCTGGTTTAGCTTCCATCTAGCCTAATCAACTGTCAAGTAAACAATCCCTTATTGCCCGGGGCCCAGATCGCCTGTCAGTACGCCAAAGGTCTTTGTTTCAGAGTCGCCAGGTAGTATCCTGACGTAGAGATAAAATAGCAGCAATAAATGGAGGAGACAATGATGGCATGTTAGTGGTAGTTGTTATTCTAGCAGTAGCAGTTGACGCAGCATTAGAATTGTAGTAGTGGTAGAAGTAATAGTAGTAGGAGCAGTAATAGTAGTAGTAGCAGTAATAGTAGTAGTAGTACAGTAGTACAAGCAGTAGTTGTTATAAGTAGCAGTAGTAATGATGGGAATAGTAGTAGTTACAGTGACAACAAAAATTGATCATTTAGGAGTGTTATAGTTTTAGGAGTGGTGTATGAGAAGTGATTACAGTAGAAAACTGGGGGTAAAAATTGAGGTAGCAATAACATTAAGTACAGAAGAAGCAAATATGTCCAGCACTTTTGCTTTCGCAACGACTATTGAATGTGTGACCGTCAACGTCTTACATGACGCTGTGTACCTTGCAAGGATCTCACAACATCTGACACATTGCTTATGACAATGCAGAATAGATTTTCTTTTGAATATTTCTCTAAATGTATTTCTTGCCAAAGAAATCTTTGTCTGAATATCCAGAGTTACCGTGAGTATTTCATGTTTTTATTTTCAACTTTTTATTGCGATTTAAAGCAACCCAAAACATAGGTTTTTTATAGCTAAGGATATTAATGTGCATGAAGCTGAAAACATGATAATGTAAACTGAATTTATAGAGAAGCCGCCACTCAGAGATCACGTGAAGGATGTTGCTACCAACATGGTGCAAGCTTCCTTCATGGAACACAGCTGCGGTGGTGCCCATGCTTTTAAATTAATGAAAAGGGACATTCACTCATTAATTTATTAACTAATCTAATGTTAATAATGCTAATAAAACTATCAAATCTGTTGTGCTAGCTCTATGTATTATTGATTTTCTAATACGCTACTCTCTTTCCCTTTAATATTAATCAGCGAATTCCACATATTATGTGTTGCCAAGTTTTCCAACAGTTACTTCCAGCGATTTCATTGACAGGGTTGTGTTGGCGATCATAGAAACTGCTATCGTCAATGATTTAGCTATCCTATATTGTCAGGCATACTGTAAAGCACTGCCATCAATCACCCAGTCATCAATATAATGTGTATTTTTGTGTTTTTTTTCAGTACGCTCTTGTCGGATGCGCAGACGGGTTTTGATTATGATCCCATAGAGTTGTAAGTTTTTTCTTGCATGCCTATTATACGGAAAACACACGTCTGCCAGTAATTAATTTTTACCCACGCGACTACATCAATTAAAAATGTTTGGTCAGCTGTGCGCTAGCCTGATTTGGAGGCAGATTTACTTGATCGTCTTCACACAGGGTCAACTAGGGCGGTCTAACATTTTATATGCCAGTGTCAAACATTTGGGACAAACTTGACATTTTATCTTCTTCTTCTGTTATCCTTTGCTGCCGACTGTCAAAGCAGTCAGTGGCCATCACACCTGGTGTCTACTAGGGCAGCAACAAACTGCTTCCACTTTGCTTGGTCAGCGGCCATCCTTCGTGCAGTGCCCGAGCTCTGGTTCATTCTTTGCATCTCGGCCCTTCGTCAGCCACAAACAGGTGACAAAGACAAGAACTACATATAGGCCTAGGTACTACAAAAACATACGGTGATAAGAAACAATACAAAATGAGCGATACAAGCAGATGGAAAAAGTACAATGATAATACAAGAAAATCGAAAAACCTAACAGAAATACCGAAGCAAGAAAGTAAATAATAAACGAAACGAAAAAAAGAGAATGAACAAAGCTTTCGAACAAGTAAAAGTCACTTAGCTAGAACCGTAGAGATGCTTGGAATACACAAGACCGTAGTACTCTCTCCAAGAAATCTCTATTCCAAGCATATACGGTTCTAGCTAAGTGACTTTTACTTGTTCCGAAGTTTTGTTCCTTCTCTTTTTTTCGTTTCGTTTATTATTTACTTTCTTGCTTCGGTATTTCTGTTAGGTTTTTCGATTTTCTTGTATTATCATTGTACTTTTTCCATCTGCTTGTATCGCTCATTTTGTATTGTTTCTTATCACCGTATGTTTTTGTAGTACCTAGGCCTATATGTAATTCTTGTCTTTGTCACCTGTTTGTGGCTGACGAAGGGTAAAACCTGAGACGTCCCTTGTTTCATGTGAAATGTTATTTGTAAAACTGATTCAATACCGTTTTATTAGTTTATACACTTATATTCCTTACCAGTTTTACAGCAGCCCCTTAATTTATTTGTTATTGTGATGGCATCAGGGTCTCTTCTGAGGACGTGTCCAACCCAACTCCAACGTCTGCCAGTGTAGCCGGGTAAGGTAAGGACTGGTCCAAAGGCACCAATTATCCTATATGAGGCAGGGGTGCCTTATTATTGGGTGATAGTTATTTGTTCCCTATCTACGTGAGAGTTGGTTGAACTGGCTTAAAGCTCGCCAGATTTCTTAATTTTCTCACACTCTTTCTGTGGGTTCAGGTATCGTTCCATTTTCCTTCTACTGCTAGTGTTAAGGTGTTTTGAGCAAGTGTAGTCGTGATAATATGAACACTGACATATACATCTACATTATCAAAGGTAAATAAATTTCCAACCGCCTGTTTCCAATAAGATGAAGTTTTATTTACATCAAGTTGGTCAAACAATTGACAATGAATTTGTACAGAAAATATGTCATTAGGTACCATATATCAAACATTTGTATAATCTCCTCTTCGAAATGTGCATACAAGATCCAGGATGTGTGTTAACATTATTATCCAATAATACAATCTTTCCTTATATCCTGGGCGATTATATTTATTGCAATTGTTTTCCTTCAGCAGTTTTGTTTCGATAGCCTCCAGAATTATTTTCCTTTTCAAATCCTCCATTTTTATTCTATCTCTCCAGTTTTATAAGGGTTTCATCATTTTCAATACACATGCTGAAAAATTAAAAACGAGAGGCGAGCGAAGTACTTACTGTTCATTGAAAAACTGAATCAAAAACGTTGTAGTGCACAACTACACATAAATAAATGATTAACATCATTTAGTTGAATTCCTCAACTGTGAGATGGATGGACATTGTACGTCTTTCCCCTGGGCACAATACTTCTAGACTGTCTAACTAATTATTATTGCCGGCAAAGGCTTAGGTCAGCGTGGGCCAATCACATTCTCATTGGATAAACAGCACGTGACGTTGCTACTTTTAACCTGCATTTCTATTATTACCATAACAACTGACGGGTAGATAGCGTGCATTCTTACTAACGCTGACCTAATTAAATATACCTTCCATTTCCCCTTCTCTCAATGTTTCGGGTTAATTAATTTTTATTTAAGTTTAGAATTCATTTGTCGATTTCAACAAAATGGTAATTTTTACATTTATGTTAATAACTGGGCTCTAGCATGAATAAATGCTGATGGTGGTAGGTTATACGGAGACACCAGTTATGATGGTGTGCATGTCCTTTTGTTTGCTCCGAATAAGCAGTTCTTGATTGGTGATTATATTCGGCCACAAGTTTCGGAGAATTTTCCTTAGACAGATTATGTCGAACGAGGACAATTTTGGCACTTCCTTCTACGTTACTTTCTAGCATTCTGCACCATAGAGACGCACAGATTGCACACAGCTCTCATATAATTTTAATTTCATGTTTGTGCTGTACTGAGAGGACTTCCAGATGTTGATGAGACTAGCAAAGGTTGTTCTCGCTTTATTCATTCTTAGTTGATGTCTTTGCTTGTTCCGCCTTCTGGTGTTACTATGCATCCTAGTTATGTAAATGTGTCTGTCTATTCCAGCTTCTGGTTCCTTGTTGCTATGGGCTCAGGTATGCCCACATTGAGTGTCATAATCGCTGTCTTCTTTAGATTGATGTTCAGACCCACCTGCTGGTTATTCAGTCTATTTGTTTTTTTTTCTTGAATGTGTTGATGTGAATGGGCGAGTAGTGCAATGTTATCTGCGTATTCCAGATCTTCCAGTGTAGAAAACGTTGTCCCTTTTATTCCTCTTGGGCTACCCTCTGTTGTCTGGCGCATCACCCAGTCTATGACTGTCAAAGATATAGTGGTTGATAATGAACATCTCTGTCGTACTCACTATCTTCACCTCAAAAGTTAGGTTGCTCTGTCCAACACTACGTGTAAAATTAGCATAGAGGCTTTTTATGATGGAAACAATGCAGCTGAAAATTCCATAAGCCATCAGTATTTTCCATAGGCTGTTCCTGTGTATGCTGTCAAAAGCCTTTTCAAAATGAACCAAGTTAATGTATTCTGAGCAGTTCTGAGCACTGCTCTATGATGTTTCTGAGGGTGAATATATGACCTGCACATCTTCTGTTCTTTCTGAATCCTGCTTGTTCTTTCCTCAATTTATGATCTACTGCTTTTGAAATTCTCTGGATAATTATCCTTCGTAGTATTTTACTGGAAACTGAGGAGAGTAATACTTCTCCAGTTGTTGCAGTCTGCAAGGTCACCCTTCTTGGGCAGTTTGACAATTATTCTTTTATTCCACTCCGTTGGTGTTGTCTCTGTTTTACAGACTTGTTAAAATAGTGGTTGTAATAGTTCTGCTGCTAGTTCAGGGTCTGTCTTGAATAACTCAGCATTTAAATTGTCGTGATCAGGAGCTTTTTCATTCTTTAACCCTTTGAAAGCTGTGATGATTTCTTCCCTTCGTGGAATGTCTGTATTTACGTCTAGATCATTTTCAGCCTCCAGAACATTTAGCTGCATCTCTTACTACCGTAATATTTGCACCCCGTTTTCCACTAATGGTTTTAGTTAATTTATGTACTGTAAAATCACCTAGAAATTTTCTTTTCTTGGCGCAGATTTGACGTTTTACTTCCTTGTCCATTTGACTGTACTGTTCGCCAAATATTTCCTTTAACCTAGGGGACTTTACTTCTATTTTCTTTCTTTTCATTTCTTTTCTCGTCGCTATGGTGTTTAATGTTTCTGGTGTTATCCGATCTTGTCTATTCCTTTCCTTGTATTCCAAGCATGATTTAGTGCTCTCCTTTATATATTGTTGAAATAGTATTGAATTTTTAATCAACATTATCAGTCGCTGAGAATTCATAACCAACACGTGGAGAAGTAGTACTGTATATACAGGATGGAAAACGGCTAACATTATCCTGTGACCGCTTGACATACATTAACATTAATACGTGTTAAAACCACATAGAATGAGAATAACAACGTTAAAAGCAGTTAAGACATTTGTGCACAAAACACAGTATCATGAAAAGTTCACGGCTTTGACAGAAGCTGTCCCAGAACAACAAAATAGTAAATGCATGTTTCTAAATGGAAAGTTTTATGAGAAGTTGCTAATCTGGGTTTTTTTTCCGTTGCTAGAGTGAGAGTCGTGTGAAAAAAGTCGAAAAGCTGAGGAAGCGTGTGCAAATGTAGATGTTTGGTACCGTGTGAAAAATAAAGCATCGTGTGAAAATTGGCGGGAAAAAAGAGTGGGCTGTATATAAAGAAGAGACGTGGGCGATTGACAGGGCTTGAACAGATTTTAGGATTCGTTAGGCGAGAGGATTTTTACAGAACTTCGTCTTTGAGATTATCAAGACAAGTTGTTTTTAACTTGACAAGTTTTTTTCAAGTTAGACAAGTATTTTTAAGTAGACAAGTTTGTATTTTACTCTATTGGATATATTATTCCTGTGGATTTACATTTTCATTTTTGGATACTCACTACTTTGTGTAAGAAAGACATAAGTACTTCACCATTGTGCCAATGACATTGCTGTTCCAAAATCACGTTAATAAACTATATTTTATTTTTCTACATTGCTGAGTTTTCGTTGGAATATTACAGTTGGATACTTTGACAAAACCATTATACGAGATTGCTTTTCACTAAACATAAAAAGGGTACGAACGAACTCTGGGAAGGAAGAATAAAATAAGGTCAAGAATTTCCATCTCAGGCGGACAGGCCTGTAACGACTTGAACCAAGAAACGTACAAGAGTTAGCGCACTTCAAAATATTTACCTGCGCTCAACACCATTAACTGAACTGACCCGACCAGCTGACGGACACACAGGTTCTCACATTGATGTTGTAACCAGCCCGGTTACACGATACTATTTGATGCCGCGACCTGCGCACAAATAACTGCACTGCCACAATCCCAATTCTCAAAAAAAGACCAACCATTAAGCGAAGTCAGTAGCTACTAGCCCATCTCCCTGACTTCTTACATTGGGAAAATAGCAGAACGTATGATAAATGCATGCATGTACTGGTGATTAGAAAAAAGGAAAAATCTTCACAACGTTAAACGGAACAACATCAGAAAAAAGAACAATCCAAGAAGGCCTCCCACAAGGCTGGGCCCTAAGCTGCATCCTGTTCCTCATATACATAAACGACCTGGCAGAGCCCCTTGAAATACCCAGCTGACGACCTAGTTTAATGGGCAGAAGGGAAGTGCCCTTTGTAACTGCAAAAGGAACTGAACTGTGCACTGGCTGCTCTAACAATCTACTGCAGCTTGTGGAAAATAGTGATCAACACGAGTAAGACAGTCTACACTACTCAGTAACAAACCAGTAAGAAGAGAACTGGATTTTTTTTTTTTTTTTTCTTAACCAGCGGCACTTGGGCTTTCAGCCCTTCGGCCCAATGACATATCATTGCGAGGCTAGGGAACCTGAGGACTTTCCTTCCAACCCGGTCAGGAGCTTCGCTCCTTCCCATCCACAGAGGGTTTATCACAGGAGCCGTTCAGGCTATTCAGTCAAATTTCCGGATTTAAAACTACATTACAAAGCTAGCTAAAGATAACAATCCGACTTATCTGGGTATACAGCTAGATTCCAGACTCACATACAAAACACATGTTGAGTCTTTAATTGCAAAGGACTCTAGAAGGCTGAGCTTCATAAAGCGATTGGCAAGCACTAATTGGGGAGCCAACCAGTGCACCCTATGTCAATTGTCCTTAGGATGCGCGCACTCAGTTATGGATTACTCTCTGTACCTGCAAGCCACTGCTAGCCCAGCAATTAGACTGACACTAGATCGCATATGAAACCAGGCACTCAGATTCATCTGCGAAGGCTTGCGAACTACCTCGACCAGCGCAGGTGAGATTTTCGCCAGTGTGGAACCCCTAGAACTAAGGAGAGAGAAATCAGTTATCCTAACGGCAGAAAGGTTCTTGCGAGCTGACAAGGATAACCCCTGCAAAAATGTTATCAGCGATCACAACTCCAAGTACCGAATTAAAAAGACCTCCTTCGCTAGAAGGTACCAAGAGCTTTCAAGGAAGCACTACATACCAGAGACTAGACTGGCTACTCAAGCTGTACCTGTCTTACCACCACCACATAGAATTTAAAAATACCAATAATAGAAACAAACCTTCTGCAACCCGCAAATAAACGCCTCATGCCTACCCTGCTGAAAACACTTGCCATGGAAACCATCTGTCAATATGAAGAAGATATTATCCATGCTTACACAGACGGATCAGTTTCTAAAGCAGCCATAAATGCTGGTTATGGGGCCATAATCGTCCCACCCAATACAGAAGAACGCATCAAAATTGCAGGCCCCTGTGGCACCTGGTGCACAAACTACAAAGCAGAAGTAGTCGCCATTCAGAAAACTTTGAACTCTTTGAATAAAATGAAATAGAACCAAATAATGTTGTAGTATTTGTAGGGAAAGGTTTTCCTAATATGATAATAGTGGTAGAGCAGAAGTAGAATCTCTCTCCAGAAGTATGAAGTTCCAGTGCCTGAGAAGTACACTGGTATCACAAGTGAGTTACAGCTGTGAATACTCTGAGCTGGACAATAGATTTAGGCTTCAGAAGTATAAGTTGCTACTTTTGCTATAGTAACCCTATGTGATAATATAATTAAATTTGAAAAGGTAACTCAAAATTTGACAGTTAAAAATTTAACAAGTCAAATGAGTACAATTTCATAATTTATTATGTACATCTATATATTCTTGTAATGAGAAATGGGTGTTGGAAGATGGTAAAATGAATGATTATTTATAGTTATAAATTAAAATAAGTAATAGAAAAAGTCTTGGATTTATCTTCCACTGAAATTACAACAAAAGGATTGTCACATTATCTCTGGCCATCTAGTTGTCATCATTAGACAGTCGTTTTAGAAACTGCTCACAGTGTTTGTTGGATGGATGCACATAAAACTCAATTTATGTTATTAGCCACGTCTGCTCGAGGTTCCTGAGACACACTTGAATACGGAAGACTTTCCTTCAGCCCGCCCTATAACTACGGGGGACTAAGGTGTTGAAGATTGGTTGACCTCTAGGCTTCAGTTAGCTGGATGAACGATCCTCAAGTCTTTAGTTTCTCGATCAGGAATGATCATAAACATTGATCATAAAAACCTGGAACAAGAGGTAATAGGTGGCCATGGTGTTCCAACAATCTCACCACCACTGCTGTTCATGATGCGACCATGTCTTCAGTGTTTGTATATAAATGAATGAATCATGGTAGTATGTTACAGAGATAGCATGATAAGATAATGTATACTGTGCAGAATTAACAAAATACATGAATAATCACATGTTATGATACATGGTCGGCGTCTGTGGCCTAATGGATATGAACGCAGTTTCATAATCCAGATATACCAGGTTCGAAACCTGCTGCAGGCGGTTTGGTAGCAGATCGCTGGGTGTGGATTTTTAACAATGGTATAAGCGCCGTACCATTCAGAAAGCAATGGCAAACTACTGAATGAAAAAATTGCCTAGAAAAATCACAAACAGCCAATAAAAGCTGGAGTTGATTGCCACGTCCTGTAAAGGATAAGCAACTAACTTTTATGATACATGGGTACTCATGGATGCCAAGTCACTTATGTACTTGCTGGTATGTCGTAAGCTTCCAGGCAAGAATTAGCCATGATATATTTGGCTAACCAATTAATGGTTATGCTTCCTGACAATGCCGGTGAAGGTTATCTCTGGTTAGCGTCATTCCCTTTTTTATTATATCTGATACAATCAATCAGAAATAAAATCTGAAATAAAATGATATTAGTAATACATATATCTTTAATAAACTTACATACCCTCTTAGGATTTATAAGCTCACGGTGAGACTGTTTTGGTTGAAGTTAATCTGCCCTGCATGCAGCGTGAAAAAATAACTTTTCTTGCAGATACTGTCTTCCAGTTTCTCACTCTGGCTTCTGGATTTGGTGTGTGTGATTTCCAATGCGCCGCTCTGTCCTTATATTTCAGTCTCTCGCCCGTACGAGAAAGCACCTCTAAAAATCCTAAAAGATTTTCGTTTAATCTCTCGGTTTGAGGCGATTCGAGGCGATCTGTGCTTTTCCTGTACTTGTTTTTTTTCTTCTGTTCACTACACACTTATATCCTTCCTTCCTTCCTAGGTATCGTTTCCTTTTCCCCATATGAGGCTTCCATTCTATCCAATTTATATTTAAATCCGTTTAGGTATGCAGTTATAATAAATTTTAAAGATTATTAGCTAACTTTTAGCAGATGTGATGAAGGTGAAAAATATTAATTATCTTTAAAACTATTTATATTTGAATAATATCCTTTTGGATATAATTCCTAGTCTATCTCCTTTGTTGAATTATTTTTATTTAATTGTATTCCAACCAGGCGTTCTCTTGTAGTTAATAATTTAATGTCCAGTAAATGCAAACTTTTAAAGTCCGCCATACATTCCTATATAGCTATTTCCTCATTCTTCAGTAATATTGTCTGGCTTTAACCGTAATTCACATTTCCCGTCCTCAAACTTCAAAGAAAGACCCGCCGAGCCGACCTTGCGCTGTGTGTGTGTGTGGGTGTCGCGCTACACATTTTTTCCACAACAAAGCAAGAGGAACCAAATTTCGCTACAGAGCCCTCTTCTTTAAAACAGTGCATGCACAGTTAACTTTTTGGTAACTCATGCTGCAGTTTCTCCTTACTTTTGTTTCTCTATATCTCCTTTGATAGGATGCGGACTTAAAAAAATCGGGTCCAAGATTGTCCCGTCCTGGTATGTATCTCACATTGAACGAATATGGAGATAACAGTAAACTCCACCTTAAAAGTCATGAATTTAATTTTTTAGACACTGCTTAAAACATCAAAGGCTGGTGATCACTTTCCACAATGAAGTGTTTCCCGTAAAGAAAAGGGGCGAATTTATTGATCGACCAGACCAAAGCGAGGCATTCACGTTCAACGGTAGAATAATTTCTTTCAGCTGCATTTAACTTTCTACTGGCAAAAGCTACTGGTAGAAGCATATGTGGCGGTGTGTCTGCCCGCTGTAGTAATGTTGCCCCGATGCCTACACTGCTAGCATCCGTTCTTAGTACGAATTCTTGTGTGAGATCGGGAAGGGCAAGTATAGGTTTATTTGTCAGCTAATTTTTCAACTCTGTATAAGCCTGTTCAAACTCCGCAGTCCATTGTATTTTATCCGGCTGACCTTTTTTGGTTAAGTCGGTTAATGGCGCGTATAATGAGTTGGAATGGGGTATATATTTCTGATAAAACCCGCACAGTGACACAAAGGATCTTACATCCTTCTTAGTTTGTGGTCTTGGTGCTTTTCTCATTTTCTCTACATTCTTTGGGTCAGGAGACATTTGCCCTGTAGAGATAGTGTGACCTAAAAATCCCAATGTCTCACATCCAATATGACACTTAGTTGGGCGTGCTGTCAATCCCGTTTCTCTCAATCTACCTAACGACATGGAGAGTGCTACTATGTGTTCCTCGAATGTAGTGGTAGCAATCAGAATATCATCCATGAAGTTGGTGATATGAGGATTCTGTAATGGTTCCAACAATTTCCTCATCATTCTGGTGAAGATACTTGGAGCATTCTTTAAACCAAATGGGAGTACATTGAACTCGTAATGTCCATCCGGTGTACTAAAGGCCAACAGTTTCCTAACTTCTGGTTTCACTGGTATTTGGTAGTATCCCTTGCTTAGATCTACTTTTGAAAAATACCGAGCCTTACTCAAGGTAGGAAAAAAGTGATTGGTGTCAGGTAATGGGTCTACCTGAGATTCAGTGATAGCATTTAGTTTCCTATAATCAATGCATAACCTGTGTTCACCACTAGGCTTCCTTAATAGCACCACACTTGAGCTGTAGGGAGATTCAGACTTTGAAATCATTTTCTCTTTTAAGAGATAGTCAATCTCATCCTTTAGTGCTTATGCTTGCTATTGTTCAGTCCATGTCCGCAACAATGTTTCCAGTGGACCGTGTATGGGGACGGCGAAACAACCACGTTGCCGGACCCACACCTATTTCTATTGTAAGGGGTAGTATACCGAAGTGGGGTATGTATCCATCCATTGTTTGGTACAGCCCTGGTTCCTACCTCCTATGGTTCTGGTTGGTTTCTGCAGCTTTGTTAATACTGGTTGCTGACTAACCAAATTTTCCAGATGATCCAGGCCATGGTGTTCCAAACAATATTTAGTCGGGGTGGGATGTCTTTCGTCCCCTCTCTGTACAATACTGAGAGTTGCTATGGTTACTGGTGTAACAGTAGACTTGTTGTGATCGTGTTTTCTGCTGATCACTGCATCTACCTGTTGTTTTCTCTGGTGTGTTTTCTTAATGGACCTACGTCCGCAACAATGCTTCCCTAGATCCTGTAACTGGTCTACACTTCTGAATGAGGTTACCTGGTTACATTCTGAACAGGATTTCATATACCAACGTATGTCTTCAATTATTCCTGGCCAGTAATATTGCAATGCTATCTTTTGACAAGTGGCCCCTTTTCCTCTGTGACCACTGCCTGATGTAGCATGCTCTTGCTCCATAATTTCCTCCCTGTAGAATTTTGGCACTACCAGCTGTCTATGCCCTTTAGATCCTTTTCCAGCTTGTCTGTAGAGTAGGCCATTTTCCATGTAGAAGTCTCCTTTCTCTGGAGGGTTATGGGCCTTTGGCAATTTGCCAAAACAAGGCTTCAATGTGCTGTCAGCAGTTTGAGCCTTTCTCATCTCTTCTTGATGAGTATTGATGATAGTGTCCTCCTCTTTCTTAGAGCTTGCCCTGGTCTGGACTGTTGCCATCACTGTGGGTCTTATAGGTTCTCCTAGAAAGACATATCTACATCCCAGTATTAATGGGTAGATAGGGTTGTCCATCACTGCTGCTTTGATCTCTCCTTCCACATAGAGATATTATGTTGATTCGGGCTATGGCAATAGTCATGGTTCCTGCTCCCTTGACTGGTCCTCTGATTTCCACGGTTTCTGTGGTTATCTGTTCAGGACTCACCAGAGAAGAGCACACTACTGAGTCAAAGTCCAAGCCTGTATCATATAAGCACAGTACTTGGGTGCCATTCAAGGTCACTTCCTCACAGACAGGGGGATGATGGAGGTCCTTCTGACTATCTGCCAGGTCCTTCCTTCCTTTGGTTCCTGTTGTAAGGCATGCAGCGTGATGATGAGGGTTTTTCCGTCTGCATTCCGCAGTATTGTGGTTACTCATTTGGCAAGATTTACACCACTTTCCTTCCTTTCTTGAAGGTTTCTTATCGGATCCTAGAGGGTTTTTGTCTTTATAATCAGTTCTGTGTTTGTTCTTGTTGGAATTGTCCCTGTGTTCGTAGTTGGTAAAGTTTTGTGAAGGTTTGAAGTTCTCCCCCTGCTTCTTCTTATTTCCTGATACTTCTGACTGAGCTGCTTGATATCTCTCAGCCATGGTTAAAATATCTTCCAATCTCTCTGCTCCTTGCTCCATAAGAAATTTTCTCATTTCTTGAGGCATGGATTCTCTCAGTTGTTCCATCATGACCATTTCATTTATATCTTGACATTTTCCTAAGCTAATCCATTTTGTCAGATAAGTTTCCAATCTGGCAGAAAACTGGTGATAGTTTTCTCCTGGAAGTAGCTTAGCAGTTCGGAATCTCTTTCTATAAGATTCAGAATTCTTTTCGTACCTGACCAATAAAGCTTGTTTTAAGATTTCATAATCTTCCTGGTCTTCTTTTGAGAGTTTTAAATAAACATCGTATGAAACTCCCCTCAGCCCCTGAGATAGCTTAAGGCTCCATTTTTCCTTTTCCAATCCGTAGGTAGAGGCCAATCTCTCATATCTATCCAGGTACGACTCAATGGCGTCCTCCTTCTCAATAAATGGATCCAGTTGGAAACTCATGGCTCCATTTGCCGTGCTCTGGTTGGAGTTACTCTCAGAGTGAGGTGAGCTAGCATCATGATTGCTAGCTGCTCCCTGGAGTTCAAGTTCCTTTAAACTTAACTCATGAGCTCTTTGTAACCTTCTTTCTTCAGCCTCAGCTTCCAACATTTGTCTCTTTTCTTCTCTTTCCAGTCTTTTGACTTCTCTTTCTGCCTCTAATTTCTTAGCTTCAGCCTCAGCTTCCATTCTTTTAGTCTCTCTTTCAGCTTCAGCTTCCATTCTTTTAGTCTCTCTATCTAAATATTTATCCACTTCAGTTGTGATATGTCGAATTAGAGCATCTCCTGTCATACCCAAGTCTTTTCCTTCCTGCATAATCGCAGCTCTAAACTTCACAAATTCAGCCATGATGCTTACTTACCAGACGGTATATAATTTTATCTTCACTAACCAACTAACTTAATTAAAATCAATTAATTACTTTGAACAAGACAAATCCTTAAAACCTTGTGAGCGTTTCCTATTTACTTCGTACTCAATGGGACTACTATTACGAAAAAATTTCTAAGTTTTTAGAATTTTTCAAAAACTTTATTTTTACAAACGATTTGTGGCTCGAGATAGAAGAATACATAGATAGTGGCTCAGGATACAAAATAATATCCCGCGAAAGAGCCCCCAATGTAGCGAAAGGTTTTCCTAATATGATAATAGTGGTAGAGCAGAAGTAGAATCTCTCTCCAGAAGTATGAAGTTCCAGTGCCTGAGAAGTACACTGGTATCACAAGTGAGTTACAGCTGTGAATACTCTGAGCTGGACAATAGATTTAGGCTTCAGAAGTATAAGTTGCTACTTTTGCTATAGTAACCCTATGTGATAATATAATTAAATTTGAAAAGGTAACTCAAAATTTGACAGTTAAAAATTTAACAAGTCAAATGAGTACAATTTCATAATTTATTATGTACATCTATATATTCTTGTAATGAGAAATGGGTGTTGGAAGATGGTAAAATGAATGATTATTTATAGTTATAAATTAAAATAAGTAATAGAAAAAGTCTTGGATTTATCTTCCACTGAAATTACAACAAAAGGATTGTCACATTATCTCTGGCCATCTAGTTGTCATCATTAGACAGTCGTTTTAGAAACTGCTCACAGTGTTTGTTGGATGGATGCACATAAAACTCATCTTATGTTATTAGCCACGTCTGCTCGAGGTTCCTGAGACACACTTGAATACGGAAGACTTTCCTTCAGCCCGCCCTATAACTACGGGGGACTAAGGTGTTGAAGATTGGTTGACCTCTAGGCTTCAGTTAGCTGGATGAACGATCCTCAAGTCTTTAGTTTCTCGATCAGGAATGATCATAAACATTGATCATAAAAACCTGGAACAAGAGGTATAGGTGGCCATGGTGTTCCAACAATCTCACCACCACTGCTGTTCATGATGCGACCATGTCTTCAGTGTTTGTATATAAATGAATGAATCATGGTAGTATGTTACAGAGATAGCATGATAAGATAATGTATACTGTGCAGAATTAACAAAATACATGAATAATCACATGTTATGATACATGGGTACTCATGGATGCCAAGTCACTTATGTACTTGCTGGTATGTCGTAAGCTTCCAGGCAAGAATTAGCCATGATATGTTTGGCTAACCAATTAATGGTTATGCTTCCTGACAATGCCGGTGAAGGTTATCTCAGGTTAGCGTCATTCAATTTTTTATTATATCTGATACAATCAATCAGAAATAAAATCTGAAATAAAATGATATTAGTAATACATATATCTTTAATAAACTTACATACCCTCTTAGGATTTATAAGCTCACGGTGAGACTGTTTTGGTTGAAATTAATCTGCCCTGCATGCAGCGTGAAAAAATAACTGTTCTTGCAGATACTGTCTTCCAGTTTCTCACTCTGGCTTCTGGATTTGGTGTGTGTGATTTCCAATGCGCCGCTCTGTCCTTATATTTCAGTCTCTCGCCCGTACGAGAAAGCACCTCTAAAAATCCTAAAAGATTTTCGTTTAATCTCTCGGTTTGAGGCGATTCGAGGCGATCTGTGCTTTTCCTGTACTTGTTTTTTTTTTCTTCTGTTCACTACACACTTATATCCTTCCTTCCTTCCTAGGTATCATTTCTTTTTCCCCATATGAGGCTTCCATTCTATCCAATTTATATTTAAATCCGTTTAGGTATGCAGTTATAATAAATTTTAAAGATTATTAGCTAACTTTTAGCAGATGTGATGAACGTGAAAAATATTAATTATCTTTAAAACTATTTATATTTGAATAATATCCTTTTGGATATAATTCCTAGTCTATCTCCTTTGTTGAATTATTTTTATTTAATTGTATTCCAACCAGGCGTTCTCTTGTAGTTAATAATTTAATGTCCAGTAAATGCAAACTTTTAAAGTCCGCCATACATTCCTATATAGCTATTTCCTCATTCTTCAGTAATATTGTCTGGCTTTAACCGTAATTCACATTTCCCGTCCTCAAACTTCAAAGAAAGAACCGCCGAGCCGACCTTGCGCTGTGTGTGTGTGGGTGTCGCGCTACACATTTTTGCACAACAAAGCAAGAGGAACCAAATTTCGCTACAGTATTCTCAGACTCACAGACTGTCCTCATGGCAATAGGAAACTGGAAACCCAACTCATGCAATGCTGTCCAGAAGGTTCAAGAAATATGCCACACAATTATGAACTTGTATGGAACAGAATCTACATGCAATGGATACCTGGCCACATAGACACCGCATTGAATGAAGCAGCTGATAAGCTAGCAAAGAAGGGAGCAAAAATGCCACAAATTGTCCAACCATAGAATATGTTAACAAATAAACAAATAATCAAAACAACTGTAAAGAAGATTGACTGAACACGTGGGATAAGCTAAAACAGGAAGAAGACTCTTCATACACCTAACAGTCCCAAATAGGGGAGATGCTATCAACCATATTAAACGAAAATGTCAACCCAAAATCTTCAAACTGAGAACAGGTAACACGACACTAAATGACCACAGAAACAGAATGTATTTGCAAAATATAGCTAACTGTAGACACTGCCAAAACCCGTTGGAGACAGTAGAACACCATCTACTATAGTACCCTGCACTCTAGGGAATGAGACAACTCCTACCACACAACCCATTCATAAACAATACACTGTAAGGCAGCCCAAAACAGCTTATACGAACTGTGCCGTACCACATAATGGCATCAAGGTCACCAAGGGCTGACGCTCAATGACAGTGGATCAAAGTCAAGTCCTTTCGGCTTTCACCACTGTCAGTCATATGAGCTTCAGACTCCGGATATCCATCCCGCATCAAAGTTTTTGTCATTTGTTGCTGTTTCCGTAATGTGATTGTTTTTTACATAGACAGAGGTGTCGGCCGTGTGCAAAAACCCCCAACCTAGAGGGCCAGAGTGCCAGCTTTAGTCTGACTCCTACCCACGCAGACCTGTCCAGCTTGGTAGAGCCTGCCAGGAGTAAAACCTCCGCTGGCATAGCATTGGTGGTTGTCAGGGTACTCAAGCCGCCTTACCGCTACAAGGCATAGCCACCAGTGAGGGCAGCCGACATGTTATATAACATTTATAATACATAAGCAAAAGCATTTCCAACAAAACCTTTACATTTCGTTGCTTGCCAATTACGATTTGCAAATGTGCTCCTTGGCTTACTATGATTTCACATTCAACAACATAGCTCCAAAGATGGTGTACAATGAAAATGTTTGGTACTACGACGAACTGGAAGTTATGAAAAGCTTGAACCAAACGAGAAGAACAATCAAAAGAAGAATAAGAAGATAAAGGGGAAAAAGAAAGAAGAAGGCACAAATAATTTGGAATAGGTTGTAAGAGTGTAGGTAGCCCCTAATGTTTGATTCTCGCACACTGGTCCCCAGACCTAAAAACTGGGAATGAAAACTAATGGTATAAGCACAAGCACATTGAACACAAGGCTAGAACTGTCCAAACTGCACTGTTGATTAATGTCACTACCATCGTTTTAACAAGTTTAATTTAATATGATATTGGATGAAATCTATCTATCTATCTATCTATCTATCTATCTATCTATCTATCTATCTATCTATCTATCTATCTATCTATCTATCTATCTATCTATCTATCTATCTATCTATCTATCTATCTATCTTTCTATCTATCTATCTATCTATCTATCTATCTATCTATCTATCTATCTATCTATCTATCTATCTATCTATCTATCTATCTATCTATCTATCTATCTATGTGAAACCGAGTGTCGGTATACAGAATTTATTTATTTTTATCTATTGTTTTATTTATTTTATTATTACTTTTTTCCCCCATTTACTAGCTTGTTTGTTTCAAAAAAAAAAAACCCTACTCATTTTTTTATTATTATGCTTGCATACTGTAAATGAATGCTGTTATGGTAACTTTATAATGTTGCATGCCTTTAAATTAATGCTTAAAGCATCATGTGGGAATGAAAGGATATAGTATGCAAGATTAATGAGAGTGGAAGGGCAGAATGTTAGACGGGCCTGCGCGCCCAATTCTTTACCCTTCGAAAATAAAGTTCGTTCGTTCGTTCGTTCATTCGTTCTATCTATCTATCTATCTATCTATCTATCTATCTATCTATCTATCTATCTATCTATCTATCTATCTATCTATCTATCTATCTATCTATCTATCTATCTATCTATCTATCTGTCTGTCTGTCTGTCTGTCTGTCTATCTATCTATCTATCTATCTCTGTCTGTCTGTCTGTCCGTTCGTCCGTACGTCTATCTATCTATCTATCTATCTATCTATCTATCTATCTATCTATCTATCTATCTATCTGGCTGGCTAAATGTATCTGCCTCTGTTTATATACCTGTCTGTATGTCTATATGTCTGTCTGTCGAGCTGCCTATCTGTATATCTATATGTCTGTTTCTGAATGCGTCTCTCTCTCTCTCTTTCTCTACATACATACACACACGGAGAAGACAGCTTGAGACAGACATAGAAGAGATATAAAAAGACACGGAAAACTCCAGACTGGGTGGCACAGGACAGGAAGGCTTGGCATGTATTCGTTTAAGCCATGTTCTCCACAGGGAGCTAAAAGCTAATGATGATGCTGATGTAGTTACATGTGGGCATGTCCGTCTCTCTCTTTTGATATCAGTTCTTATACTCATTAATGTATGTACCCATTTATGAATGTTCCAGTAGCACGGTTGAAAGGCCTTTCAAGAAACAACACTTCTGCCGATATATTTCAAAAACCTATGTTCAGAACAACTTGCAAAAGATTTCCTTCCTTGCTGTCTACATTCTCATCAATATTGGTCTGGCGGCTGTCAATGGATGGAGATACTGGCATCTGAATGTTTGGCTGATTGTAAGTTTATTTGTAGGTGTATCATTATTTCAGGATTGTATATCGTAAAGTATTTGCATGCAGCATTAAAGCGCGTTATCGCTCTAACAAGACAGATCAAACTTTATAGCCTAAGATGGCTAGTGACTCATCTTGAAGATGAACTCTTTATTCAAGCTGTTTGGCATTCTAGACTGCTTTTTAGTGGAGTGAACCATTCACACATCCCACTGCAGTTTATAACTGCTGAAAGTCGGTGTCCTGGTGCACTATTATATTCCATATAGCAAACTGTTTGGGTTAGAAAAGGAAATGGTCAGTTATCATTTCAGATTCCAAATCTGTTAGTAGTTCATAATAGTTTCACCCCTTCTCTTGTATTTCAACTAACATTTTAACATTTGATCATTTCTAGGGTGACCATACTATTTTTTTTACAAAATTTTCTAATTTTTTTGACTAAAAAGGAAGACACTTTTTAAGAAAAGGAGGGCATAAAGGAGGACACATTAATTTGTTGTGAAAAATAGTGGATAAGAATTGGAAACACCTTTATATTACCATGGTTACTAGCATCTGTTGAAACACCAACAAAGGGAATGTCTGGAAGAGACTTTATTAAAACTTCCAGTGAATGGGGAGCTAGCACAGAGTTCACTATTACTTCTGTTTTTGTTCTAGAACTTGGCACATTAGTTGCTATTTTCGAGTCAGGGAAAATTTGTTTCAGCATTCCATAGAACTGTAACTGTTGTGATGTGCAACAATATGGAAAGCAAGCAGCACTTACACTGTCCTCTAGCTCACTATTTGTTTTTACAAAAAAGTTGTCAATTTCCCTGAACTTGCCCCCCTCCCCCCCCCCCCCCCCCCCCCCCCAGCACACTTCTAATGTTTCTCAGTGGCAATATGTAAATCTAAGTCTCACACTCCGTGGTTTGCGACCGAAACATGTTCCTGGACTATAAGTAATACATTCAGCTTCCCATTCTTCTCTTCCAGGACGAAAACATGGGTATTTTTCTGATAGTTTGTCTGTAAATTTGCATTTTCTCTTCAGCATACTGATTGATCATCTGGAACAAATAATATTAAAAAAATTAATCATAATATCTTAAAGCCATACGAACGCAACCTCAAACCACGTTCTTGAAACTTTGCTAGATGATGATTGATGTTTTTTTTTCTGATTCCTTAAACAATTATTATTTTTCTATATAATGTATTGTAATGAATAAAATTTTATTTCTTCTTACATGGTAAGCTGATTTGAGCAAGCAATTGCTTCTACGAATCTAGATGGATAAACTGCACATTATCAATAAACACACGACAAAAGCTAATGCTTCACGCCGTCCACATGTGACCGAAATGTGAAGCTGGCTGCTAATGAAGATCGGAACCGGAAACGCGAAGCGAAAAGGGATGCTAATAATGTAATATCGGAAGTGAAAACGCTACTAAATTGCCGATGTAATTGGTCGGGTAGCCAACTTCTGAATTCTAAATTTAACGCTACGCTGTTACCAATAGAGAAAATCTCCTATTTTTACGTGGGGTACCGCAAGAGTGAAGAAATAATGTCCAATCACTGGAAATGCGGACAAAACAGGGAATTCACACTAATGTGTGCGGACAGTAATTTTTACCCCCAAAATGAGAACATGTCTGCATAAATGAGGACGTATGATAACTGTTGAGGACTGTTTCGCGGTTTGCAAGCATGTGAATGATGGCCACATTCGCATGCGTGCACCACGAGACACCTCAATTGAATTAATACGAGAAATCGCGCAGATCGATGTATGACGCGTCAAGCCTAGTTACAGTAGTCTACCTATGGCCTGCGGGCCTGATGGCCGGCGTGCCATCCGACAGTGTTTCAATGTGTGGCACAGCCACTTATGGATAGTGTTTCAATTGTGTGGTATAGCCACTTACTCAAGTGTAGAACCGTTGTGTTCTGGCTTTAAGCCGATATAAGGATACCGTATGTGTCTAAAGACTAGGAAAGTCTATGTATGGCCATTGTGCCGATTGGCAGTGTTGGAATGTGTGGTAAAGCCACTTAAGGATTGTGTTTTAATATGTGGTATAGCCACTGACTAAGTATATATGTGGAACGGTCGATCCACTGGAAAGTGTAAAATAGCGTAAGAATCCGTATAAAACTAAATATAGGACCAGATAAAGTCCAGGATAGAATCGCGAATGATGCAGATTACGTTCAAGGTGTACTTATACACATGGCAGTTAAAACCTGGCGAGGTAAGCCAAAGATGTTGAATAATGATACATAGACAGGATCTATAGATTTACGGATAATGTACTCACTAGCATTGTGAAGGGATAATAATTCCAAGGATCGGATTCAGTAGGAGTTGGTTGCAAACTCTATTACGCTATAGACTTAACGGTTAACACAGACGAGCTAAGTCTGTGGGACGAACATTGCGTAGAGCTTAGTACTATGTTAAAGCCAAGTTGATGTGTGAGAAATGTGTTACGCTCATTGTGTAAAAGGATATATATATATTAAATTGTTCAGTCGTCAATGGAACTTGTTAATTGCCTGAATTATTCAAGTCCTCATTCTGTGCTGTGACTGTTGTTAATCCTTGCAAGGTCAGTCCAGATTATCACAGGTATTCATAAGACTAACTATAATATAGCCAACACTGCTGGAGAATTAATATACAACAACGACACTGAATATAATAATAATTTAATCACACAATAATGGCTTAAAACTGCAATCGAACTATAAGCTGGAATTAGAATAGATGAATCATAATATCTGAAGTATTGACAAGCAACCCAATAAACTCACGTCCAACGGTGCTGAATCTTTTAATAACAACTAGCAAGAAGAGATACAGCGGGACCATAACATACTGGTGTCAGAAGTGTTCGGACAATTTTCAGAATTCATCTTTTCCGTTACCCAATTGAACGAACTAATGTTCATGAATCAGGCTTCAAGTTGGGAAAATTCTAGTGGAAACAACTTCAAAATCAATTTAGTTCGTCACATACAAAGTGACAGTGGAAATTAAACAGTTCAAGAAGGTTCATTCAAGGCGCAGGTCCAATCTGGCAACTCGAATTTACACATCAAGTTACGAAGGTCAAGGTCGAGTCATCACTCCGATCAACGGTCGCTGAGTTCACTGAATCAAATCGATCGTATGTCATTCAATCTTTGATCCTGAACCATCACAGAGAACCAGAAAGACAATCCATACACTTGTTAAACCTACAGAGCAACCGGGGAAGTATTTCGACAGAATTTCTTTCAATATCAATTTCAATCAACCGGTCACGTCTGCTTCTCAATGGGAACAAGTCAAACAGCTGGGAACATCTTGTTGTGGTTTTCTTGGATCACAATGGCATGATCACACGAAGATAAGTTCTTGTCTAAATTAGAGCTTTCGACTAGTGTGTGTTGTCCAGTTGGCTAGCTTTGGCCTTCAATTTTTCCTCCACTGTCACTTGTCTGTCCTATTTTGCAGTTCTAGTAATTATCATTAGGTGTTTACTATTGATGTACTTTATGTAACTTCGCGGGATATGGCTTATCATTGCTTGGGCATTCCTTTGGAAGATTCATACAATTATAACGACTTTTAGGGATAATTGCTTATATTCGCTGACTGAGGATCTAACTGATTATTAATTTTTCTTTTGAGTTAGGATATAAATGTTTCTTCAGTTAGCAATATAATCACTTTGCTTGTGCTAGTTGTGACGTCACGTGCTTGCGTCATTTTATTTGCATAACCTAGTTTCCGTATTGTTCGATTTTATTCGTTTGTGATCTACAATCTTTCTGTCTCATTGTTAGTTTAGGACGACTTGTAACGTAAAATTTTTGTAATGTTACTTTAAACATTTTATTTCTCTTATTAATATGTCTAGTACCTACTTAGTTTCTTTTTATCTGTTTCATAGCGTCGTATAATTGAATATATCATTTCATTATGGTCCATTTGCTTGTTCCATCTATTGTTTATCGTCACCTGTTCTTGTCCCTGGCTATAGTAAATATCATAGTTACTTTGAATTAATGTAGCTTATACGTTCATAGTATATTTATTGACAAATAATATACTTATATAAGTTATTGAGAAACGTAGCACCATGTCTACGTTAGACGATTTTATTAAAATTGGACAAAGCCTAGGTAAATCAGGTTCTGATCTTCAGACTTATGCTGAAACGAGATATGAAAAGCATTTATCTCAACAGGAAAGAATTGAGCAACGCGAACTTTAAAAGTTGGAATTGGCTCAAAAAGATAAAGAAATGGCTCAAAAAGATAAAGAAATGGCTCAAAAAGAGAAGGAAATAGCTCAAAAAGAAAAGGAAAGAGAATTAGATAGGGAGAAAATGCAAATAAGACAAATGGAACTCCTTCAATTAGACCAAGAACATAAACATGCTATTGAGCTTGAGACTTTAAGATTAAATGCTGAGAAGGAAAAAGCTGTTGAATTGGCTAGGGTGCAATCAGAACAGTCCCGACCTTCGGCTAATTCAAATGTATTTTATCCAAAATTAAAGATGCCACATTTCGATCAATCTAGAGATTGCATCGATTCATTTTTATCAAGATTTATTATGAAAGTTACAGGTTTAAACATACCTATGGAAATATGGAGTAGTCTTTTGGTTGATTTTTTGACCGGGGACTCACTCAAGGTTTTCATGAATCTGGATGAGAAAAGCAGAAACGATTTTGATGTCGTAAAAGAAGTACTTCTTAGACGGTTCCAGTTAACTGAATCTGGATTCCGAGAACGTTTCCATATGGCTAAGCCTAGTAAGGACGCTGACTTTGGGGAATTTATTGCTTCCATTAAACATTATTTCAATAGATGGATAGAATTATCAGGTATTACCAAATCATATGAGGGGTTAATGGATCTCATGCTACGTGATAAAGTGCTCTCCTCATGTAGTCATGATTTAGAATCCTTCTTACAAGAGAGACACCCTAACTCTATTGCAGAATATGAAAAATTCGGTAGACAGTTTGTCACGGCACATCCGAATAAGGATGTCCATCGATCTTTTCCTCGAGATCCTATGCCTACGTGTGCAGCACTCCATGATCATAGATCTTATGATTACCGACCTAGATCACAGAGCACGGACGGTCGATATCGTACACAGTTTCGTCATGAATATCGGGGGTCTTACAACTTCCCTCGGTATTGCTCACCGTCAAGATTCTATCGTCGGAGTTATCGAGGTTATTCACCTCATGATCGTGGAGGCCACAAAGGCAGGGGTCGTGATCATTATCACAAAGACTATTACAGGAATTACAATAATCATGGATCATCATATAAAAGGAATGATGATAATAATGATTCATCAGGTTTTTATTATAAGACAAAATCAGGCAAAAAGAAAACAAATCATTTTAGATCATCTTCAAAGAATAATGACAAACATGGTCATGCTAATGCATGTACTACCAAAAGAGATCATGATAGTGATGATAACAAACATGCTAATTCATGCAGCATTTTAGATGACTCTTGTTATGTTTGTCAATCACATCTGATATCAGAGAGGAAAAATACACTTCGGTGTGGTCATACAATGTCTTCTATGTCTGCTTGTGAGAATTTGGGACGTCTCACATACCACAAGGCATACTTATACGGAAGGGAAGTAAGAGTTTTACGTGACTCCGGCTGTTCTACTGTCGGCATACAACACTCGCTTATCGAGCCCTCTGCATTTACGGGTAAAACTGTTAAATGTATCACATTTGGTGGGAATATAGAAGAATATCCAATAGAGCATGTCTATATCGATACACCGTTTTATACAGGTATGGTGTATGCTTGCGGGTTAAGAGCTCCCGTGGCTGAGATAATCTTAGGTAACATACCTGGAGTGAGAAATTGCACTCCACACGAGATTATGAAATGGGTTGAATCTCACCCATTGGTGGCAAATGCTGTTGTCACCAGAGCACAACAGTTGGCTACAGATATGGCCACCCCACCTACACCTATACTAGATACAATTATGTCTCCCGACGTCGTTGCTGAAGCACCAGCGGCGTTTGCGGAAAAACAAGAAAATGATCCAAGTTTACAGCGTTTATTTGCGCTAGCAGAAAAAAAAGTTAGTAAACATACGAAATCAGCACAACATTGGTTTCAAATTAAGAAATCCATACTAACAAGATACTATGATAATGGTATGTCAATTATTCATCAGATAGTCGTTCCAAAACAATTTAGACCTTTGATGTTACAAACAGGGCATGACTCTCCCATGGCAGGGCACATGGGTATTAAAAGAACATTATTTAGAGTCACGTCGCAATTCTATTGGCCTGGTGTCAATAAGGACACAAAATTATATTGTAGGTCATGTACGACATGTCAAAGCATATCACGTAAGGGCAGATTCCATACGGTACCCTTACAGATCACTGATGTATCAGAAAGACCATTTAAGAAGATAGCCATAGATATTATTGGTCCGTTGTCAATTCCATCTAATAATGGGTTCTGATATATCTTAACCTGTGTAGATCTTTGTACACGGTGGCCTGAGGCCATACCTCTGAAAACCATCACTACTGCGTCGGTATCAGATGCATTATTTTTAATTTTTTGTCGTATTGGTTTTCCGGAGGAAATTCTATCAGACAGAGGTTCACAATTCACCTCAAATATTATGAAAGAAGTGGAGTCGATGCTCTCCATTCACCATTCGTTTTCTAGTGCATATCACGCCCAAACGAACGGAGTTTGTGAGCGTCTTAACGGTTCACTCAAACAGATTCTTCACAAGATCACTGAGGGATGTCCTCGTGACTGGGACAGACTACTTTGTGCCGCATTATTTGCATATCGAGAGGTCCCCCACGAAAGCACTGGATTTAGTCCATTCGAGCTCGTCTACGGCTCTAATCCTCGTGGCCAAATGATGATCTTAAAAAATTTATTGGTCGGATCATCAGTGGATGAATCCACTCGTACTAGTTACGAGCTAGTGATTGACCTTAGACAAAGAATCATTGATGCGTGTACATATGCATCCGAGAGCATTAAATCAGCGACACAAAAATCTAGATTATTCCACAATCAAGGGAGAAGATTGCGATATTTTAATCCTGGGGAAAAAGTCTGGTTACTTCTACCTCATGAGGATAATAAACTGTTGGTTTCACGGCAGGGTCCATTTGTAATTATTAAACTAGTCACGGATGTTGACTATGCTATAAACGTAAGAGGAAAAATTAAAACGTTCCATGTCAATATGTTGAAATTGGCAGTGGAAAGACCACAAGAGTTAATTCCTATTATTAACTCTGTGTCTGTGTCTGAGTCTTCACCTCATATTTCTTCTTTTGCATTAGTGAATGAGGAAGACACTACGTCTTCAATTCCTCTACAGTTTGCTTTACCGTCCTTACAAGCTTCCGAATCTTGGAAGGATGTCACAATTTCTTCGACTTTGTCATCGTCACAACAAAGTCAAGTTAGGGAAATTCTTTTTTCTTTTAACGATGTACTTACTGACCTTCCAGGTCGTACATCTTTAATCTCTCATGACATCATTCTAACAGACGATCATCCTATTAAGTTAAGACCTTACCCTATTTCGTTACATCATAAAGACAGGGTTAAAAGGGAGCTAAAGGATATGATAAAATTGTTAGTTATATCTCCATCAGAATCTCCTTATGCTTTTCCGATGGTTATTGTGAAAAAGAGAGATGGGTCGCTCCGTATTTGTATTGACTTCAGACGTCTTAACCGTATCACAATTACTGACGCTGAACCAATGCATTTGTTGGACGACCTACTTTCGCAAGTTTCACAGGCCACTTACTTTAGTAAACTAGATCTGTCTAAAGGCTATTGGCAGATACCACTTACTGAACATGCCAAGCCTTTTACTGCCTTCACTACTCCATTTGGGTTATTCCAATGGAATTACATGTGCTTCGGCCTTGTAAACGCGCCTGCGACATTTGTGCGCATGATGCGCCGCCTTCTGGGCGATAGAAAAGATGTCATCACATACATCGATGACATCTGTCTATTTCACAACTCATGGAAAGACCATATTACTGGTTTGTCTTCTCTTCTCTTTACACTACGACAACATGGTTTGACTGTAAGACCTTCTAAGGTCCAGATAGGTTGTCAGGAGATTACTTTTCTGGGTCACCGCATAGGTAACCATAGATTACACCCTGATGACAATACAGTCAAGCGCATACTGGAGATTGCTACTCCATCATCTAAGAAACAAGTAAGAAGTTTACTTGGGCTGGTTAACTATTACCATAAATTTATACCACGCTTCGCACAAATTTCTGCTCCTTTGTCCGGATTGTTGGCCAAAGGTAGTCCAAAAAAAATATTACGGACACCGCAGTGCGAAGAGGCTCTGATTATGATAAAGAATTTATTTAAGAATCCTCCTATCCTGTTATTGCCAAACATACATTTACCATTCTTGATTCAAACAGATGCATCCAGTTCCGGAATTGCAGGATGTTTGCTTCAATGCTATGAAGGGATACTCCATCCATGCTTGTTTGTCTCACGCAAGCTTACTCCTGCGGAACAAAAATACGCAACAGGAGAGCGCGAACTGCTCGCGGTGGTTTGGTGCTTAGAAAAACTGTCTAAGTACTTGATAGGGAGAAAGTTCTTTATTCACACAGACCACAGTCCGCTCACTTTTATCACTTCGAGAACTATGAAAAACGCAAGAATTCATAGATGGTTCCTTTTACTACAAGAATTCGCATTTTCAATCATACCTATTTCAGGAACTGATAATAACCTCGCGGACTTGTTATCTAGAAACTTTACGTCACAGGATTGAGATAACTTTCTTGTCTTGAAGTTGACAATGGACATAATTTTATAATTATTATTTCTAATTGTGAATATTAATTTCATTATATCATTTTGACGATAGATAACATGCATAGATTATAGTCGGTCACATCTTCGCCACCACTCTCTCACGTGCCACGAGTGTCACGTTTGGGAGGGGGGGGGGATGATGTTGAGGACTGTTTCGCGGTTTGCAAGCATGTGAATGATGGCCACATTCGCATGCGTGCACCACGAGACACCTCAATTGAATTAATACCAGAAATCGCGCAGATCGATGTATGACGCGTCAAGCCTAGTTACAGTAGTCTACCTATGGCCTGCGGGCCTGATGGCCGGCGTGCCATCCGACAGTGTTTCAATGTGTGGCACAGCCACTTATGGATAGTGTTTCAATTGTGTGGTATAGCCACTTACTCAAGCGTAGAAACGTTGTGTTCTGGCTTTAAGCCGATATAAGGATACCGTATGTGTCTAAAGACTAGGAAAGTCTATGTGTGGCCATTGTGCCGAATGGCAGTGTTGGAATGTGTGGTAAAGCCACTTAAGGATTGTGTTTTAATATGTGGTATAGCCACTGACTAAGTATATATGTGGAACGGTCGATCCACTGGAAAGTGTAAAATAGCGTAAGAATCCGTATAAAACTAAATATAGGACCAGATAAAGTCCAGGATAGAATCGCGAATGATGCAGATTACGTTCAAGGTGTACTTATACACATGGCAGTTAAAACCTGGCGAGGTAAGCCAAAGATGTTGAATAATGATACATAGACAGGATCTATAGATTTACGGATAATGTACTCACTAGCATTGTGAAGGGATAATAATTCCAAGGATCGGATTCAGTAGGAGTTGGTTGCAAACTCTATTACGCTATAGACTTAACGGTTAACACAGACGAGCTAAGTCTGTGGGACGAATATTGCGTAGAGCTTAGTACTATGTTAAAGCCAAGTTGATGTGTGAGAAATGTGTTACGCTCATTGTGTAAAAGGATATATATATTAAATTGTTCAGTCGTCAATGGAACTTGTTAATTGCCTGAATTATTCAAGTCCTCATTCTGTGCTGTGACTGATGTTAATCCTTGCGAGGTCAGTCCAGATTATCACAGGTATTCATAATAATAGCCCCTTCAGTCATAACTGACTATGGGAATGCGCCCCTGAGGTGGCAGCCCTCAGCTGCTTATTTTCCTGGTGCTCCTTTCGACGTTTTCTCCTCACCTCTGCTTCTTGTGTGAGCCTCTCTTCGCCCAATCTAAGGTGGTGCCGTAAATAGCATCGCCACTTATTGCGATCGGCAGCTTCATCCTCCCATGTTGCTGGATCCATGTCCAGTGCCCTCATATCTCTCTTGCACACATCTTTGAACCTCAGCTGTGGTCGCCCAACTGTTCTCTTGCCATCTGCTAATTGTCCGTAGAAGATATCTTTTGGGATGCGACCATCTTCCATGCAGTGAACATGGCCAAGCCAGCGAAGTCTGCGCTGTCTAAGCAGCGTATACATACTTTGAAGGCCAGCACGTGACAACACCTCGACATTTGTCACTTTATCTTTCCACGAGATGCCGAGGATGCGGCGTAGACACCGCAAATGGAAGGTATTGAGCCTTCTTTCTTGCTTAGCATAGGTCGTCCAGGTCTCGCTGCCATATAGGAGTGTGCTGGTGACGCAGGCATTATATACCGCAGCTTTGGTCTTCATTGTGAGTTTAGAGTTTCCCCAAACACGCGATGTGAGGCGGGCAAAGGTAGCTGCAGCTTTGCCACTGCGGCTGTCGATTTCTGTGTCCAGTGAGAGTTTGTCATTGATGGTAGACCCTAGGTATGTGAAGTGGTGCACTACTGCCAATTCATAGTTACTGATAGTGATAACTGGTGCAGCACCCACATCCTGACTCAGCACATTCGTTTTCTTTAGAATTATTGTGAGGCCAAAGTCCGTGCATGCTTTAGTGAAGCGATTCATCAAGCTCTGAAGCTCCTGTTGGCTTTGAGTGACGACTGCAGCATCATCAGCGAACAACAAGTCTCTTATAGTGACCCTTCCGATTTTTGTTTTTGCCTTCAGCCTTGAAAGATTAAACAGACGGCCATCTGACCTACAGGTATTCATAAGACTAACTATAATATAGCCAACACTGCTGGAGAATTAATATACAACAACGACACTGAATATAATAATAATTTAATCACACAATAATGGCTTAAAACTGCAATCGAACTATAAGCTGGAATTAGAATAGATGAATCATAATATCTGAAGTATTGACAAGCAACCCAATAAACTCACGTCCGACGGTGCTGAATCTTTTAATAACAACTAGCAAGAATAGATACAGCGGGACCGTAACAGTAACCCTAATCATTTTAAAAAATTGGAAAAGAAAAATTCATAACTTAACTAAACGAGGGATCTTCTTCGTCGTGGGCGACACCTTGTGCTAACAATGCAGCCTATCTGCTACCACTGAACTTCGACAGAAAGCCGTGCCAGAATTCACACAGGACTAGCCAAACACATCTCATCACGTGATTGTGTATAAGTGTCTAAACAAGCAGCCTTGTTTATTTACGTGAAAACTAATAATCAGTTGAAAACAATTCTGTAATTAGCGTAAATTTTGTAAATTTCCGGTGTTATGTGTTGCGGGTCGCACTGATGACCCGTCATCGAAGCATCATTTTTGGTGATGCCTAGATGGCAGGCATAAGAAAAATTCACCGAATCTTTTGGCCAAATACCATCACTAACCAAGATCTGCTTACTCGTAGCAAGCAAGAGGACATGCACACCATCATAGCTGGCAGACGCTGGAGCTGGGTTGGTCATGTCCTCAGAAGAGACCCCGATGCCATCACAAGAACAGCTATGCTTTGGACCCCTGAAGGAAAACGAAAGAGAGGCCGACCAAAAACAACCTGGTGGAGGCTGAGATGCAAAGAATGAACCAGAGTTGGGGCACTGTACGAAGGATGGCCACCGACCGAGCAAAGTGGAATCAATTTGTTGTTGCCCTACAAGACGCCACTAGGCGTGATGGCCACTGACTGCTTTGACGGTCGGCGGCTAAGGATCAAAGAAGAAGATGGCAGGGAGGATAGTGTGATTCGCTTGCATAGCTAAGCGAGGTTGTCGCACGGAGGGTCCTGGGTTCGAGTCCTGGGTAAGCCACTCACGTCTGTTGTTTTTCTGTTGTCTAGTTTTCTACTTCTTTATTTCTTACGAGCGCCTGAAAACATACCTTTATGTTTGTCTAATATTTATTTACTGTATACAGGCCTCGGGTTTCCCTTCCTTGTGTGTTATAAATGTAATTAGCGTGCATGGTACATATATTTCAACTCCGCTTTCTCAGGTCGCCAGGATATGCGGACTATGTTTGGATTTTAACTGTTCCTTTGTGGTGATTCTTATGCTGCGTAGGCTGATCACATCTCTAAGAGCAACGCCCCTGGTCAAGATCCTGCCCTTCGATCAGCACATAATGTTCCACAAAATCTGCGGATATGTGATTTGTCTGCAGAGTTTGGTGCACACGGTAGCCCACCTTGGGAATGCATGTACGTATTTGTATATATCTTGCTTGACTGGATGACAGTAACTTACATCTTCTAATGCATACTCATTGATTTGTAAATTATTACAGAATGAACAAAAAATACTTGTGTGTGTGAGTGTGTGTGTCTGTCTGTCTGCCTGCTTGTCGGTCTGTCTGTCTGTCTCTGTCTGTCTGTCTCTGTCTGGATGTCTGTCATAATATACTCGCTGTATCTTTCTTATATTTTACTATATCTTTCTTATGTCGTGCTACATCTTTCTTATGTCTTACTATATCTTTCTTATATCTTGATTTATCTGTCTTATATCTTGCTACATCTTTCTTATATCTTGCTTTATCTTTCTTATATCTTGCTACATATTTCTTATATCTTGCTATATCTTTCTTATATCTTACTATATCTTTCTTATATCTTGCTATATCTTTCTTATGTCTTGCTACATATTTCTTATATCTTGCTACATTTGTCTTTTATCTTGCTACATATTTCTTATATCTTGCTACATATTTCTTATATCTTGCTATATCTTTATTATATCTTGCTACATCTTTCTTATATATTGCTATATCTTTCTTATGTCTTACTATATCTTTCTTATATCTTGCTTTATCTTTCTTATATCTTGCTTTATCTTTCTTATATCTTGCTACATCTTTCTTATATCTTGATATATATTTCTTATATCTTGCTATATCTTTCTTATATCTTGCTACATCTTTGTTATATCTTGCTACATCTTTCTTATATCTTGCTACATCTTTCTTATATCTTGCTACATCTTTCTTATATCTTGCTACATATTTCTTATATCTTGATATATCTTTCTTATATCTTACTACATCTTTCTTATATCTTGCTTTATCTTTCTTATATCTTGCTACATCTTTCTTATATCTTGCTACATCTTTCTTATATCTTGCTACATATTTCTTATATCTTGATATATCTTTCTTATATCTTACTACATCTTTCTTATATCTTGCTTTATCTTTCTTATATCTTGCTACATCTTTCTTATATCTTGCTACATCTTTCTTATATCTTGCTACATATTTCTTATATCTTGCTATATCTTTCTTATATCTTGCTACATCTTTCTTATATCTTGCTACATCTTTCTTATATCTTGCTACATCTTTCTTATATCTTGCTACATCTTTCTTATATCTTGCTACATATTTCTTATATCTTGCTATATCTTTCTTATATCTTGCTACATCTTTCTTATGTCTTGCTACATCTTTCTTATATCTTGCTATATATTTCTTATATCTTGCTATATATTTCTTATATCTTGCTATGTCTTTCTTATATCTTGCTATACATTTCTTATATCTTGCTATATATTTCTTATATCTTACTACATTTTTCTTATATCTTGCTACATATTTCTTATATCTTGCTACATATTTCTTATATCTTGCTATATCTTTCTGATATCTTTCGTATGTCTTGCTATATCTTTCTTACACATGCTTATTATATCTTTCTTATATCTTACTATATCTTGCGTATGTCTTGCTATATATTTCTTGGTTTGTGGTTCATGGTTTCAAACCAGAGAATCCTACTGTCATTGAGGAACATGTTAAAAGTTTTGGCAGGGTGTATGGTGCCTCACTAAAAGACTCAACGGCAGTTCAGCAGACAATAGAAATGGCAGACAGAGGACTGCAGATCATAGACCACAGCAGACTCATAGGAACATTTAAGCTGTGTTGCCTCCAGTTCTGATCCCTAAATTGCTTTAACCACTGCTTGTATATGAAATTAGCACAAGTATAGCGGAAGCTATAGTGAGAAAGGTCAACAAGTTCATAAGGAAATGGCTTGGGTACCACTAGGTCTTTCAGAAACGTCATAATGTAAAACAAATTGCAACAGAAACCAAGGCTGTGGTAGAACATGAAGGTTTTGATGAAGGCTTCCTGCAAGGGAACTAGTTTCAGTGGTGGTTCCATGCTCAGTGAGGAGCGAAGCGAATATCTTCATATATTTATGACACACACCTACAGTCAAGTCTTATTGATGTAGCCTTGTTTTTGTTTTAACATGATAGCGACAAAAGAAAGTTAAATAAACGGAAAGTATAATAAATGTTGTCATCATTATCATCGTTATCGATTGCCATGGTGACTGGCGCTAGCGATCAGATCTTGCACTTTAGACGGTTCAGGCTTTGTGAATTAGCTGTCTACAATCCATTCTCAGGTCTTGCGTCATTTTATTGAGGTTTCTCTCTCTCACTCTCTCTGTCTCACTCTTTCTATTCCTCTCTCTCTCCCCCTTCATTTACCTCTCCATGTGTTAAATTTACCAGTTTTTACCAGATTCTCTCATTTTCCCCGAAAGAACTTTAATTGTCTGTATCTTATCGTGTTGACTATCTGTACCTTATCGTGTTGACTATCTGTATCTTATCGTGTTGACTATCTGTACCTTATCGTGTTGACTATCTGTACCTTATCGTGTTGACTATCTGTACCTTATCGTTTTGACTATCTGTACCTTATCGTGTTGACTATCTGTACCTTATCGTGTTGACTATCTGTACCTTTTTTTTAGAAAGTTGTTTTGATTCATGATTGTACAAGGGATAATACGACGGTAGTTTTCCGTTGCTTGCCGTCGGTTTGTGTACGGTTGTCTCCGCTAGCCTTTGACTAAAAAGTCAAACCCACAAGGCAGTGGGGAGGGAAGATGTTAAAGCGCCTCCATCAGCGGGGATGTGTGCAGTCACCGGATCTGTTCAATCTGTACAGTGAAAATATAATGAGATCTCTAGAGGAAATGCCAGGAATATCATTCGGCGGTGTCACGGATTGCCTCCCTTGCTTTGCAGTAGTGGTCCAACAGTGACCAAAACTCAAGAGTATCTAATATTGGCTTCCAAGGTATCTACCTGCACGCAAGATTACTCCTGGCAGAGACGTAGATAGAAGATTAATGACACTTCTACCTTAAGGGAGGATTCACAAGATATTTCCAGAAGTCACGAACAATGTTGCATTGGGCTGAACAATTGTTAACGCATTATAGCTGGTCCGTCGCCTTTTGTGAAGGATTTAAGCAATGGTTTAGCCCGTTCAAGCCCCAAGTAGGTGTAATCCAAGGAACTCCCTCTTATAAGTAATAGCTCTGTTTAGAAGTAAATATATGTCTAGGTTTTTATATATTTATATTCTGGCTCATACGTTTGCTTTCATACATATAAACTGAAGCGACTGTGATTGTTTAGTTTTAAAACAACATGTAACAATTTTAATAACGAATTAGTCTTAAACAGTTAAAATAAATATGGAAAGATTGGTGAAATTTAGATAAACGTTTTCGTCACGGAGACGTAGGTGGGGATTTATCAAAAGTCTGTTGCTTTCACCTATTTTACAAGAAACTTAACTCTAGCTGAGTCCTGCAGCTGTGGTTCATCAATTCTGTCTGAGGATTAACGGGTAACATGTGTCTGGACAGTGAGAATATGATTTGTGCCTGAACTAACATTAACGAGTTACATACATCTCAAAAATGATATGCTACACTTGCGGTACACATGATGTAATCATCACTCATTACTGCTCCAGTCGGAGTCCTAGGGTCACCTCTACTGTCGAGTTTTCGCACGACTAGTCAGAAACAATCACCAGCTCTTGCAATAGTGGTTCATGCATTTACTGTTTTCAAAGGTTGAGGTATCCAGCCTCTTATATAACCACTTAGCAAGAAAACTGTAAAATTTACATTAGTAAATAAATTGTTTACACTTACCCCAAAATTTTGGGAATACACAATATCCTTGCACAGATTTAGACTGGACACAGCTCTGTATTAGAAGCTTCGAAATCACTTTGGTCTGGGAAATTACAGTTAATTCGTCTGATGGCGGGTGTTCTGCGAAAACATTGGCCTGGGAAAACATTTGGTTAATTCCTCTATGACTGGTGATCAAAATCCTAAGTTTCCAGTCCTGTATTTAAAATGCGGGTTTACTTGTAAATTCCTAAGTTGCCCAATACTCGATCTGTTACTTATAGTTGTGGAATTTCTAAGTCCAATGTCTCCCTTTTCTTTCTGGCTTTTAGGAGTCGCTAGTCTGACGTTTGCGCTGCAGTGTGTGTACTGACTTTGATTTCACTACATTATATCTCACAATCCTCAGTTCAAATTCCAGCTATGTTTCCGCCTAATTTTCCAGTGAGATACATTGTATATTCCGGCCTCTCAAATCAACTAATCTATTCGAATCTCGTTCAGCACTACGTGGGTAGGGGTGTTTCAAATTCAAAAAATACCTTCACGTGTTTCAAAATATTAAATTTAATATCAACGCGTGACCTCTTCATATCGTTTCGTCACACTTCCGTCGGAATCTTGTGCACAACTCATAAACACCATCTGTGAACTCATTTGATGTCCAGATGCTACCTATCACCAATATTGTCTCTCCAGACAGGTTATCGTGATAATCACACACAGAGATGGTCCCATGAAACGATAAACGAATCTACCACCTGTGAAATCTGCCCACGTCAGACGGCTATCTCAGACAGACAATATTGGCTTCTATAGATGTTGATCGGGCGAGACCGTCTTTTCATGATAAGAATATCGCTCGCTGACCGGTGATAATGACTGGGTATTGTTACAATAATACCCCAGTTCACCTGGCGGAACGTAAATACGTCTGAGGAGTGGTAAACAAGATAACGACAGTCTCATAGCAGATACTTCCGTAGGGGAGTGGAGTGTTAGAGACTTCTCCCTACTAGATTCAGCATAGAGAGTAAATAATGGTGCATAAAATATGCCACATAATAATGACAGGGGAGAGAAAATAAGAAAATATCACTCGCACGGGAAGGTAATGCAATCCTGCCGGAGTGGACTTAAGATCGCACAACCGTATCATCACAGGCGGACATAATATAAAATCTTGAGATACGCTGATGATACATTCTTAATAGCAAAACGTGAAAAGGGGCTGCAGGAAATGGTTGATACAATAGTGATAGAAAGTGAAAATAAAGGCCTTAGCTTTAACAGCAAAAAAACAGAAGTAATGGTCGTCTCAAAGAAAAGGGCTTCCCCAGAATGCACAATCAAAGTAAATTGAACCGTATTAAAACAAGTCAATAAATTCAAATACCTGGGAACATTAATAACAATGGATGGAAGATGCATCTCAGAAGTGAAGAGCAGAATAACTCAGGCAAAAGTAGCATTCTATAAAATGAAGAGTATTTTATGCAACAATTCTTTGTCATTGGACATGGACAATTAGTAAACACATAGGGAAGACACTAGAGGCCACAGAGATGTAATTTTATGGAAGAATGTTAAAAATACCATGGACAGCCACAAAGAGTAATGTGGATGTCCTGAAAGAGGCCAATGCACAAAGGAAACTTATTTCATATGTTTGAAAAAAAGCAATCCACTTTTTTGGCATGTTATGAGAAAAGGAAAGCTGGAATATATCGTAACAACAGGTAAGACTGAAGGAAAACGAGATAGGGGAAGACAAAGATAGCAAATACTGGACAGTTTGATATCGTGGCATGGAAAGAAGTTGTCACATAATTTTGGATCGCTGTCTTGTCCACTACGGCCGTATTCTGTGACATTTGTAGTACTGACTAATTACGTGCTTTTCAGTGGTCGGCATCTTTTTCTTTTTCTGCTATGTAGCAGATATTTTGTATTTTCAAACATTCTTACACTCCACTCAGTGATAAGTCACGTCCGTTTGGTTACCAGTTCCTCCCTGCTGGGAAAGGAACGGATGAGAAAATATTAACCGACAATCAAGTTGGTTAATCTCGGGTGTGGCCGACATCAGACTACAGATTAACACTAAAATCGCCCCAGCGACTTTGGTTAAGCATTGATTAGGCGAACGTGTCGCACTTACCAAGATGGTAAAGAGGCTAATTTTGTTTGCGCAAGCAACGGATAGAGAGATTACTTGTCTGTGCGACACATATTGGACAGACATGAATGACATAATCACTTCCTGTCCACCTGTTTCAAAGACATTACTTTAAAGGAAAGAAAGATGTTACATCTGAAACACATTGTCGAAAGAGTGTACGGACTTGTCATTTCCATATATGGGAGTCGTGACCTTTTGCATCACGCACATAATTTTTCATGTCGGAATAATTTTGATTTACCCGACGTAAATATGCAGTTTTTAAACGATTGGCGGGGGTTCGAAATAGAGGAACCACCAAATTCCTGATTGAAACGCCGCCTCTAATCGTAACAAACAACTGCGGGGGAGGCAAAGTGCCATATAATCTGACACTTTAGCCAGATTATAACACTGTGAGAATCGCTAGCCAAGACGACAACCAGACTGTCAGAGTTAAGACTAGAAACAAGATTCATAAATCGGACCGGACCATTGTTAGAAAAATTTTTGAGGACTTAAGAGCCCCGGAAAAAAAAACTACAATTGTAGCAAGGAAAACCGGAAGCTGATGAATCTGGAAAACGGAGTCAAAGTGGGAACGTATTGTTAAAGTAACGACCTCCAAGAACACGTGTAAAAGGCATCTGCTAGTTCCTTAACCGACTTCTCTGAGCAAACAGTCTGTGATTGGCGTAAAGTTGTGCATTTTACATTCTATATTTATCATTACTAACACTCCCTTGAGATAGAAGCATCATTATCCTTCTATCTACAGCTCTGCCAAGAGTAATCTTGTGCGAAGGTAGACACCTTTGAAGACCCATATTAGATACTCTTGAGCTTTGGCCACGGTTGGACCACTACTGCAAAGCAGGGGAGGCAATTCCGTGACAGAAGTCAATAGAAGAATTGATAAATTGTACTGGAGACAGGAATTTGTGGAGAGACATGATCTCCTACGCCACTAGGCACGGTACTTGAAGAAGAAGATCTGTACCTTATCGTGTAGACTATCTGTACCTTACCGTGTTGAATATCTGTACCTTATCGTGTTGACTATCTGTACCTTATCGTGTTGACTATCTGTACCTTATCGTGTTGACTATCTGTACCTTGTCGTGTTGACTATCTGTACCTTATCGTGTTGACTATCTAAGAACTTGCTACTATTTCTTTGAGGACTTGCAGTTGCATTCTTCTAGGAACTACACTTCTACTGCCTGAAATGCTGCTTTTCTTCTGTTTCTTTACTGTCTTTGTCTTACATGCATAAGAAATATAGCACCTATATAGCATTGTTCCCATTGCAAGCCAAAAGATTACTGCTAGTAACAGTATATTTTATGAGTAGAAGAGTTGTCAAAACCCATTTTGTCTTTGCAATTCTTGTCTTCATTTCAGTTAGCTGTTGGACATTGTAATAATTTTAACATAGTTAAATTATATCAGTAGCTTAATCGCTTTTTACAGATATAGATAAATGAGGCACAGCAGCAATAAAGTAGGAGGCAACATGAGGGGAATAGATGAAAAAAGAATTAGGCACAGAGGAGAAAATGCTGATGATACTGTATGCCAACAGAACATTTGACAATAATGATGTTGTATACATTAGTGAAATAAGACAGATGAGAAATAAACAAATTTTTCTTTATACCCGCACAGTTAATGTAGCCAGCCACTTGAAGTTGTCTGTACTTGAAGTCGTCTTCACGCTGAAAGCAAATATTGGATGGGTGTACGGCACAGCGCCTGTGACAGGTTGTTTTTATTGATATTTGCCATATTCACCACACTTGTCACAGACAATAACATTAATTATCGTATCAATTCTCATGAATACTTTCATCATATTTCACAAATTGTGTCAAATTTCACAATTTTTACATATTGTCTTATCAATGTTCGCACAATGACCACAGACATATAATTTCCTTATAGCGATTATACGTTGGCATCGGCGACAACCTCAGTGCCCAACGGGAATAGCTACGTCAAAAGTAACAAAAATAGTATCAAACACAATTGCATTAATAGAAAAAAGAAAAATATTAACTCAAATAATAACGCGCATAACAGAAAAAGTAATAGCAATAGTGACACAAACAGCACCAAGGTCAGCAACAAGGTCAGGTCAGCAACTTAATATGAAACAAATATAAAGGTATGTTATCAGGCACTCACAGGAAATAAAGAAGTAGAACACCAGACAACAGAAAAACAACAGACATGAGTGGCTTACCCAGGATTTGAACACTGGACCTTCCGTGCGACAACCCCGCCTAGCCATGCAAGCGAATCGCACTATCCGCTCTGCCATCTACGCATCATCAAAAAATGATGTTTCAATGGCAGGTCAATAGTGCGAACCACAATACACGACACCAGAAGTCCTCCATGGGCAGTTCAGCCTATTAATGACGCAATCACTTCTGTTGTATTTCTATCAAGCAGTATAGGCCGAATCCAACAAGACCCTTAGGACCTTAATACTGTGTCCAGTAAATGATAGTAGACTAGAACAGTGAGAACAGGATAGTGGGTAGGTTTGGTATTGTACAAACATTTATTACAAATAAGGGAGGGAAACCTGAGGCCTGTAAACAGTAAATTAATATGAAACAAATATAAAGGTATGTTATCAGGCACTCACAGGAAATAAAGAAGTAGAACACCAGACAACAGAAAAACAACAGACATGAGTGGCTTACCCAGGATTTGAACACTGGACCTTCCGTGCGACAACCCCGCCTAGCCATGCAAGCGAATCGCACTATCCGCTCTGCCATCTACGCATCATCAAAAAATGATGTTTCAATGGCAGGTCAATAGTGCGAACCACAATACACGACACCAGAAGTCCTCCATGGGCAGTTCAGCCTATTAATGACGCAATCACTTCTGTTGTATTTCTATCAAGCAGTATAGGCCGAATCCAACAAGACCCTTAGGACCTTAATACTGTGTCCAGTAAATGATAGTAGACTAGAACAGTGAGAACAGGATAGTGGGTAGGTTTGGTATTGTACAAACATTTATTACAAATAAGGGAGGGAAACCTGAGGCCTGTAAACAGTAAATTAATATGAAACAAATATAAAGGTATGTTATCAGGCACTCACAGGAAATAAAGAAGTAGAACACCAGACAACAGAAAAACAACAGACATGAGTGGCTTACCCAGGATTTGAACACTGGACCTTCCGTGCGACAACCCCGCCTAGCCATGCAAGCGAATCGCACTATCCGCTCTGCCATCTACGCATCATCAAAAAATGATGTTTCAATGGCAGGTCAATAGTGCGAACCACAATACACGACACCAGAAGTCCTCCATGGGCAGTTCAGCCTATTAATGACGCAATCACTTCTGTTGTATTTCTATCAAGCAGTATAGGCCGAATCCAACAAGACCCTTAGGACCTTAATACTGTGTCCAGTAAATGATAGTAGACTAGAACAGTGAGAACAGGATAGTGGGTAGGTTTGGTATTGTACAAACATTTATTACAAATAAGGGAGGGAAACCTGAGGCCTGTAAACAGTAAATTAATATGAAACAAATATAAAGGTATGTTATCAGGCACTCACAGGAAATAAAGAAGTAGAACACCAGACAACAGAAAAACAACAGACATGAGTGGCTTACCCAGGATTTGAACACTGGACCTTCCGTGCGACAACCCCGCCTAGCCATGCAAGCGAATCGCACTATCCGCTCTGCCATCTACGCATCATCAAAAAATGATGTTTCAATGGCAGGTCAATAGTGCGAACCACAATACACGACACCAGAAGTCCTCCATGGGCAGTTCAGCCTATTAATGACGCAATCACTTCTGTTGTATTTCTATCAAGCAGTATAGGCCGAATCCAACAAGACCCTTAGGACCTTAATACTGTGTCCAGTAAATGATAGTAGACTAGAACAGTGAGAACAGGATAGTGGGTAGGTTTGGTATTGTACAAACATTTATTACAAATAAGGGAGGGAAACCTGAGGCCTGTAAACAGTAAATTAATATGAAACAAATATAAAGGTATGTTATCAGGCACTCACAGGAAATAAAGAAGTAGAACACCAGACAACAGAAAAACAACAGACATGAGTGGCTTACCCAGGATTTGAACACTGGACCTTCCGTGCGACAACCCCGCCTAGCCATGCAAGCGAATCGCACTATCCGCTCTGCCATCTACGCATCATCAAAAAAATGATGTTTCAATGGCAGGTCAATAGTGCGAACCACAATACACGACACCAGAAGTCCTCCATGGGCAGTTCAGCCTATTAATGACGCAATCACTTCTGTTGTATTTCTATCAAGCAGTATAGGCCGAATCCAACAAGACCCTTAGGACCTTAATACTGTGTCCAGTAAATGATAGTAGACTAGAACAGTGAGAACAGGATAGTGGGTAGGTTTGGTATTGTACAAACATTTATTACAAATAAGGGAGGGAAACCTGAGGCCTGTAAACAGTAAATTAATATGAAACAAATATAAAGGTATGTTATCAGGCACTCACAGGAAATAAAGAAGTAGAACACCAGACAACAGAAAAACAACAGACATGAGTGGCTTACCCAGGATTTGAACACTGGACCTTCCGTGCGACAACCCCGCCTAGCCATGCAAGCGAATCGCACTATCCGCTCTGCCATCTACGCATCATCAAAAAAATGATGTTTCAATGGCAGGTCAATAGTGCGAACCACAATACACGACACCAGAAGTCCTCCATGGGCAGTTCAGCCTATTAATGACGCAATCACTTCTGTTGTATTTCTATCAAGCAGTATAGGCCGAATCCAACAAGACCCTTAGGACCTTAATACTGTGTCCAGTAAATGATAGTAGACTAGAACAGTGAGAACAGGATAGTGGGTAGGTTTGGTATTGTACAAACATTTATTACAAATAAGGGAGGGAAACCTGAGGCCTGTAAACAGTAAATTAATATGAAACAAATATAAAGGTATGTTATCAGGCACTCACAGGAAATAAAGAAGTAGAACACCAGACAACAGAAAAACAACAGACATGAGTGGCTTACCCAGGATTTGAACACTGGACCTTCCGTGCGACAACCCCGCCTAGCCATGCAAGCGAATCGCACTATCCGCTCTGCCATCTACGCATCATCAAAAAAATGATGTTTCAATGGCAGGTCAATAGTGCGAACCACAATACACGACACCAGAAGTCCTCCATGGGCAGTTCAGCCTATTAATGACGCAATCACTTCTGTTGTATTTCTATCAAGCAGTATAGGCCGAATCCAACAAGACCCTTAGGACCTTAATACTGTGTCCAGTAAATGATAGTAGACTAGAACAGTGAGAACAGGATAGTGGGTAGGTTTGGTATTGTACAAACATTTATTACAAATAAGGGAGGGAAACCTGAGGCCTGTAAACAGTAAATTAATATGAAACAAATATAAAGGTATGTTATCAGGCACTCACAGGAAATAAAGAAGTAGAACACCAGACAACAGAAAAACAACAGACATGAGTGGCTTACCCAGGATTTGAACACTGGACCTTCCGTGCGACAACCCCGCCTAGCCATGCAAGCGAATCGCACTATCCGCTCTGCCATCTACGCATCATCAAAAAATGATGTTTCAATGGCAGGTCAATAGTGCGAACCACAATACACGACACCAGAAGTCCTCCATGGGCAGTTCAGCCTATTAATGACGCAATCACTTCTGTTGTATTTCTATCAAGCAGTATAGGCCGAATCCAACAAGACCCTTAGGACCTTAATACTGTGTCCAGTAAATGATAGTAGACTAGAACAGTGAGAACAGGATAGTGGGTAGGTTTGGTATTGTACAAACATTTATTACAAATAAGGGAGGGAAACCTGAGGCCTGTAAACAGTAAATTAATATGAAACAAATATAAAGGTATGTTATCAGGCACTCACAGGAAATAAAGAAGTAGAACACCAGACAACAGAAAAACAACAGACATGAGTGGCTTACCCAGGATTTGAACACTGGACCTTCCGTGCGACAACCCCGCCTAGCCATGCAAGCGAATCGCACTATCCGCTCTGCCATCTACGCATCATCAAAAAAATGATGTTTCAATGGCAGGTCAATAGTGCGAACCACAATACACGACACCAGAAGTCCTCCATGGGCAGTTCAGCCTATTAATGACGCAATCACTTCTGTTGTATTTCTATCAAGCAGTATAGGCCGAATCCAACAAGACCCTTAGGACCTTAATACTGTGTCCAGTAAATGATAGTAGACTAGAACAGTGAGAACAGGATAGTGGGTAGGTTTGGTATTGTACAAACATTTATTACAAATAAGGGAGGGAAACCTGAGGCCTGTAAACAGTAAATTAATATGAAACAAATATAAAGGTATGTTATCAGGCACTCACAGGAAATAAAGAAGTAGAACACCAGACAACAGAAAAACAACAGACATGAGTGGCTTACCCAGGATTTGAACACTGGACCTTCCGTGCGACAACCCCGCCTAGCCATGCAAGCGAATCGCACTATCCGCTCTGCCATCTACGCATCATCAAAAAAATGATGTTTCAATGGCAGGTCAATAGTGCGAACCACAATACACGACACCAGAAGTCCTCCATGGGCAGTTCAGCCTATTAATGACGCAATCACTTCTGTTGTATTTCTATCAAGCAGTATAGGCCGAATCCAACAAGACCCTTAGGACCTTAATACTGTGTCCAGTAAATGATAGTAGACTAGAACAGTGAGAACAGGATAGTGGGTAGGTTTGGTATTGTACAAACATTTATTACAAATAAGGGAGGGAAACCTGAGGCCTGTAAACAGTAAATTAATATGAAACAAATATAAAGGTATGTTATCAGGCACTCACAGGAAATAAAGAAGTAGAACACCAGACAACAGAAAAACAACAGACATGAGTGGCTTACCCAGGATTTGAACACTGGACCTTCCGTGCGACAACCCCGCCTAGCCATGCAAGCGAATCGCACTATCCGCTCTGCCATCTACGCATCATCAAAAAAAATGATGTTTCAATGGCAGGTCAATAGTGCGAACCACAATACACGACACCAGAAGTCCTCCATGGGCAGTTCAGCCTATTAATGACGCAATCAATCACTTCTGTTGTATTTCTATCAAGCAGTATAGGCCGAATCCAACAAGACCCTTAGGACCTTAATACTGTGTCCAGTAAATGATAGTAGACTAGAACAGTGAGAACAGGATAGTGGGTAGGTTTGGTATTGTACAAACATTTATTACAAATAAGGGAGGGAAACCTGAGGCCTGTAAACAGTAAATTAATATGAAACAAATATAAAGGTATGTTATCAGGCACTCACAGGAAATAAAGAAGTAGAACACCAGACAACAGAAAAACAACAGACATGAGTGGCTTACCCAGGATTTGAACACTGGACCTTCCGTGCGACAACCCCGCCTAGCCATGCAAGCGAATCGCACTATCCGCTCTGCCATCTACGCATCATCAAAAAATGATGTTTCAATGGCAGGTCAATAGTGCGAACCACAATACACGACACCAGAAGTCCTCCATGGGCAGTTCAGCCTATTAATGACGCAATCACTTCTGTTGTATTTCTATCAAGCAGTATAGGCCGAATCCAACAAGACCCTTAGGACCTTAATACTGTGTCCAGTAAATGATAGTAGACTAGAACAGTGAGAACAGGATAGTGGGTAGGTTTGGTATTGTACAAACATTTATTACAAATAAGGGAGGGAAACCTGAGGCCTGTAAACAGTAAATTAATATGAAACAAATATAAAGGTATGTTATCAGGCACTCACAGGAAATAAAGAAGTAGAACACCAGACAACAGAAAAACAACAGACATGAGTGGCTTACCCAGGATTTGAACACTGGACCTTCCGTGCGACAACCCCGCCTAGCCATGCAAGCGAATCGCACTATCCGCTCTGCCATCTACGCATCATCAAAAAATGATGTTTCAATGGCAGGTCAATAGTGCGAACCACAATACACGACACCAGAAGTCCTCCATGGGCAGTTCAGCCTATTAATGACGCAATCACTTCTGTTGTATTTCTATCAAGCAGTATAGGCCGAATCCAACAAGACCCTTAGGACCTTAATACTGTGTCCAGTAAATGATAGTAGACTAGAACAGTGAGAACAGGATAGTGGGTAGGTTTGGTATTGTACAAACATTTATTACAAATAAGGGAGGGAAACCTGAGGCCTGTAAACAGTAAATTAATATGAAACAAATATAAAGGTATGTTATCAGGCACTCACAGGAAATAAAGAAGTAGAACACCAGACAACAGAAAAACAACAGACATGAGTGGCTTACCCAGGATTTGAACACTGGACCTTCCGTGCGACAACCCCGCCTAGCCATGCAAGCGAATCGCACTATCCGCTCTGCCATCTACGCATCATCAAAAAATGATGTTTCAATGGCAGGTCAATAGTGCGAACCACAATACACGACACCAGAAGTCCTCCATGGGCAGTTCAGCCTATTAATGACGCAATCACTTCTGTTGTATTTCTATCAAGCAGTATAGGCCGAATCCAACAAGACCCTTAGGACCTTAATACTGTGTCCAGTAAATGATAGTAGACTAGAACAGTGAGAACAGGATAGTGGGTAGGTTTGGTATTGTACAAACATTTATTACAAATAAGGGAGGGAAACCTGAGGCCTGTAAACAGTAAATTAATATGAAACAAATATAAAGGTATGTTATCAGGCACTCACAGGAAATAAAGAAGTAGAACACCAGACAACAGAAAAACAACAGACATGAGTGGCTTACCCAGGATTTGAACACTGGACCTTCCGTGCGACAACCCCGCCTAGCCATGCAAGCGAATCGCACTATCCGCTCTGCCATCTACGCATCATCAAAAAATGATGTTTCAATGGCAGGTCAATAGTGCGAACCACAATACACGACACCAGAAGTCCTCCATGGGCAGTTCAGCCTATTAATGACGCAATCACTTCTGTTGTATTTCTATCAAGCAGTATAGGCCGAATCCAACAAGACCCTTAGGACCTTAATACTGTGTCCAGTAAATGATAGTAGACTAGAACAGTGAGAACAGGATAGTGGGTAGGTTGGGTATTGTACAAACATTTATTACAAATAAGGGAGGGAAACCTGAGGCCTGTAAACAGTAAATTAATATGAAACAAATATAAAGGTATGTTATCAGGCACTCACAGGAAATAAAGAAGTAGAACACCAGACAACAGAAAAACAACAGACATGAGTGGCTTACCCAGGATTTGAACACTGGACCTTCCGTGCGACAACCCCGCCTAGCCATGCAAGCGAATCGCACTATCCGCTCTGCCATCTACGCATCATCAAAAAATGATGTTTCAATGGCAGGTCAATAGTGCGAACCACAATACACGACACCAGAAGTCCTCCATGGGCAGTTCAGCCTATTAATGACGCAATCACTTCTGTTGTATTTCTATCAAGCAGTATAGGCCGAATCCAACAAGACCCTTAGGACCTTAATACTGTGTCCAGTAAATGATAGTAGACTAGAACAGTGAGAACAGGATAGTGGGTAGGTTTGGTATTGTACAAACATTTATTACAATAAGGGAGGGAAACCTGAGGCCTGTAAACAGTAAATTAATATGAAACAAATATAAAGGTATGTTATCAGGCACTCACAGGAAATAAAGAAGTAGAACACCAGACAACAGAAAAACAACAGACATGAGTGGCTTACCCAGGATTTGAACACTGGACCTTCCGTGCGACAACCCCGCCTAGCCATGCAAGCGAATCGCACTATCCGCTCTGCCATCTACGCATCATCAAAAAATGATGTTTCAATGGCAGGTCAATAGTGCGAACCACAATACACGACACCAGAAGTCCTCCATGGGCAGTTCAGCCTATTAATGACGCAATCACTTCTGTTGTATTTCTATCAAGCAGTATAGGCCGAATCCAACAAGACCCTTAGGACCTTAATACTGTGTCCAGTAAATGATAGTAGACTAGAACAGTGAGAACAGGATAGTGGGTAGGTTTGGTATTGTACAAACATTTATTACAAATAAGGGAGGGAAACCTGAGGCCTGTAAACAGTAAATTAATATGAAACAAATATAAAGGTATGTTATCAGGCACTCACAGGAAATAAAGAAGTAGAACACCAGACAACAGAAAAACAACAGACATGAGTGGCTTACCCAGGATTTGAACACTGGACCTTCCGTGCGACAACCCCGCCTAGCCATGCAAGCGAATCGCACTATCCGCTCTGCCATCTACGCATCATCAAAAAATGATGTTTCAATGGCAGGTCAATAGTGCGAACCACAATACACGACACCAGAAGCCCTCCATGGGCAGTTCAGCCTATTAATGACGCAATCACTTCTGTTGTATTTCTATCAAGCAGTATAGGCCGAATCCAACAAGACCCTTAGGACCTTAATACTGTGTCCAGTAAATGATAGTAGACTAGAACAGTGAGAACAGGATAGTGGGTAGGTTTGGTATTGTACAAACATTTATTACAAATAAGGGAGGGAAACCTGAGGCCTGTAAACAGTAAATTAATATGAAACAAATATAAAGGTATGTTATCAGGCACTCACAGGAAATAAAGAAGTAGAACACCAGACAACAGAAAAACAACAGAAGTGATTGCGTCATTAATAGGCTGAACTGCCCATGGAGGACTTCTGGTGTCGTGTATTGTGGTTCGCACTATTGACCTGCCATTGAAACATCATTTTTTGATGATGCGTAGATGGCAGAGCGGATAGTGCGATTCGCTTGCATGGCTAGGCGGGGTTGTCGCACGGAAGGTCCAGTGTTCAAATCCTGGGTAAGCCACTCATGTCTGTTGTTTTTCTGTTGTCTGGTGTTCTACTTCTTTATTTCCTGTGAGTGCCTGATAACATACCTTTATATTTGTTTCATATTAATTTACTGTTTACAGGCCTCAGGTTTCCCTCCCTTATTTGTAATAAATGTTTGTACAATACCAAACCTACCCACTATCCTGTTCTCACTGTTCTAGTCTACTATCATTTACTGGACACAGTATTAAGGTCCTAAGGGTCTTGTTGGATTCGGCCTATACTGCTTGATAGAAATACAACAGAAGTGATTGCGTCATTAATAGGCTGAACTGCCCATGGAGGACTTCTGGTGTCGTGTATTGTGGTTCGCACTATTGACCTGCCATTGAAACATCATTTTTTTGATGATGCGTAGATGGCAGAGCGGATAGTGCGATTCGCTTGCATGGCTAGGCGGGGTTGTCGCACGGAAGGTCCAGTGTTCAAATCCTGGGTAAGCCACTCATGTCTGTTGTTTTTCTGTTGTCTGGTGTTCTACTTCTTTATTTCCTGTGAGTGCCTGATAACATACCTTTATATTTGTTTCATATTAATTTACTGTTTACAGGCCTCAGGTTTCCCTCCCTTATTTGTAATAAATGTTTGTACAATACCAAACCTACCCACTATCCTGTTCTCACTGTTCTAGTCTACTATCATTTACTGGACACAGTATTAAGGTCCTAAGGGTCTTGTTGGATTCGGCCTATACTGCTTGATAGAAATACAACAGAAGTGATTGCGCATTAATAGGCTGAACTGCCCATGGAGGACTTCTGGTGTCGTGTATTGTGGTTCGCACTATTGACCTGCCATTGAAACATCATTTTTTTGATGATGCGTAGATGGCAGAGCGGATAGTGCGATTCGCTTGCATGGCTAGGCGGGGTTGTCGCACGGAAGGTCCAGTGTTCAAATCCTGGGTAAGCCACTCATGTCTGTTGTTTTTCTGTTGTCTGGTGTTCTACTTCTTTATTTCCTGTGAGTGCCTGATAACATACCTTTATATTTGTTTCATATTAATTTACTGTTTACAGGCCTCAGGTTTCCCTCCCTTATTTGTAATAAATGTTTGTACAATACCAAACCTACCCACTATCCTGTTCTCACTGTTCTAGTCTACTATCATTTACTGGACACAGTATTAAGGTCCTAAGGGTCTTGTTGGATTCGGCCTATACTGCTTGATAGAAATACAACAGAAGGGTGTCGTGTATTGTGGTTCGCACTATTGACCTGCCATTGAAACATCATTTTTTGATGATGCGTAGATGGCAGAGCGGATAGTGCGATTCGCTTGCATGGCTAGGCGGGGTTGTCGCACGGAAGGTCCAGTGTTCAAATCCTGGGTAAGCCACTCATGTCTGTTGTTTTTCTGTTGTCTGGTGTTCTACTTCTTTATTTCCTGTGAGTGCCTGATAACATACCTTTATATTTGTTTCATATTAATTTACTGTTTACAGGCCTCAGGTTTCCCTCCCTTATTTGTAATAAATGTTTGTACAATACCAAACCTACCCACTATCCTGTTCTCACTGTTCTAGTCTACTATCATTTACTGGACACAGTATTAAGGTCCTAAGGGTCTTGTTGGATTCGGCCTATACTGCTTGATAGAAATACAACAGAAGTGATTGCGTCATTAATAGGCTGAACTGCCCATGGAGGACTTCTGGTGTCGTGTATTGTGGTTCGCACTATTGACCTGCCATTGAAACATCATTTTTTGATGATGCGTAGATGGCAGAGCGGATAGTGCGATTCGCTTGCATGGCTAGGCGGGGTTGTCGCACGGAAGGTCCAGTGTTCAAATCCTGGGTAAGCCACTCATGTCTGTTGTTTTTCTGTTGTCTGGTGTTCTACTTCTTTATTTCCTGTGAGTGCCTGATAACATACCTTTATATTTGTTTCATATTAATTTACTGTTTACAGGCCTCAGGTTTCCCTCCCTTATTTGTAATAAATGTTTGTACAATACCAAACCTACCCACTATCCTGTTCTCACTGTTCTAGTCTACTATCATTTACTGGACACAGTATTAAGGTCCTAAGGGTCTTGTTGGATTCGGCCTATACTGCTTGATAGAAATACAACAGAAGTGATTGCGTCATTAATAGGCTGAACTGCCCATGGAGGACTTCTGGTGTCGTGTATTGTGGTTCGCACTATTGACCTGCCATTGAAACATCATTTTTTTGATGATGCGTAGATGGCAGAGCGGATAGTGCGATTCGCTTGCATGGCTAGGCGGGGTTGTCGCACGGAAGGTCCAGTGTTCAAATCCTGGGTAAGCCACTCATGTCTGTTGTTTTTCTGTTGTCTGGTGTTCTACTTCTTTATTTCCTGTGAGTGCCTGATAACATACCTTTATATTTGTTTCATATTAATTTACTGTTTACAGGCCTCAGGTTTCCCTCCCTTATTTGTAATAAATGTTTGTACAATACCAAACCTACCCACTATCCTGTTCTCACTGTTCTAGTCTACTATCATTTACTGGACACAGTATTAAGGTCCTAAGGGTCTTGTTGGATTCGGCCTATACTGCTTGATAGAAATACAACAGAAGTGATTGCGTCATTAATAGGCTGAACTGCCCATGGAGGACTTCTGGTGTCGTGTATTGTGGTTCGCACTATTGACCTGCCATTGAAACATCATTTTTTGATGATGCGTAGATGGCAGAGCGGATAGTTTTATATAGCAACAACCGCATTATACACATAATAAGAGAAAGCAATGTTTTTGGTTGTGACTTTACACGTAGTTACAGCGTATCGGCACTTCTAAATACAGTTTGTGACTTTACACGCAGTTACAGCGTATCGGCATTTCTACTGTAAATACATTTTGTGACTTTACACGTAGTTACAGTCTATCGGCACTTCTAAATACAGTTTGTAACTTTACACGTAGTTACAGCGTATCGGCAGTTCTAAATACAGTTTAAGAAATGCAGATGTTTGTAATTTTAGGTTTTATGCTCTTCCGTTTTAAATGTAGGTTTTATAACAAAACTGTTACCTGAATTTAAACGCACTAAAGTGGGCTTTACTTTGCTCTCACTGTTTAACAAGTAATGGGGAGAAAATCATTTTAGGGACCACTTTTGTTATTTTTACTAATTGCACAGCAAAGGTTAAAAAAAATTCTGTTGCACAGAATAAAGCTGGATGGTCAGTTATCAGTAACGGTAGTTTGTCACATTGTTCACGAAACGATATAAATTACACTGGCTAACAAAAAAATTTTTTTTTTCTTTCTCTAACATTTCTATGTTTTTCTGGTCAATTTTAAAGCGCTGTTTTTAAATCTGCAAACCGTTTTTCTCTATCAGGTCGGGATCTCTAGAAATACGCAATGGAAGTTTTTTAACAACGCATACAGTATTACAACATCATTCGTACAAGAAGTATAACAGTTATGTAGGCTTGAATTTCTCTGCAGTCGACTTTCCTCGGTGAATGGCATGTGGTACATCGCGATGAAGCATCCAACAATAATCGGCAAGCATGGTCACACTCCACCGTCCTTGATAACGTGACTCCCTTATTACGGCGATATCCTGATGGAATCGTTCTCCATGTTCATCGCTGACTTCACCAAGGTTGTCAGAGAAAAAGTCAAGATGCGAATCGAGCAAATGGATTTTGAGGGACATGTTACAGCCCATAATTCTGTATGCATCTATGCACTGCTTAACAGTATGCACATAGTCGACAGATTTGTGATTTCCCAGAAAGTTATCGACGATCGATTTGAATGCCATTCATGCGCGAAGTTCACTACCATGTAACAAGTTCTCGAATTGTTTGTCTGCAATAACTTTCCTAATCTGAGGTCCTACAAAGATACCTTCCTTTGTCTTTGCATCGCTAACTTGCGCAAACTTTTCTCGAAGATAAGTGAAAGCTTTTCTCGTTTTATCTAACGCTTTTACGAAATTCTTCATGAGCCCCAACTTTATATGTAACGGTGGTAAAATGATGCTGTCTTTGTTAACTAATGGCTCGTGTATTACATTTTTTATGCCCGAGCTGCATACGATCCCTGATAGGCCACACCTTTCTTGCATAATGTTCCTGTCTGTTGCGGCTGTCCCATTCACATAGGAAGCAACAAAATTTAGTATACCCAGTCTGCATGCCCGTGAGAATTGCAATGACCTTTAGGTCTCCACAAATCCGCCATTGGTAGTCATTGTACTTTATTTTTGCCAAAAGTTTAGCCATATTGTCATAAGTTTCTTTCATATGAACACAGAGTAGGCGACTGGAATTGATGAAAATAAATTTTCGTTATGCAATAACACGGCTTTTAGACTAGTCTTGGAAGAGTCGATGAAAAGTCGCCATTCGTTGACTATGTGCTCATGACAGAGCTGCACCATTAGACCGTTTACATCTTTGCAATAGCAAATGTCATCATCCATCTCAAAGTATTGAATAAGTTATCTGTGTCTATGGCGAAATTTAGATATCGGAGTATTGGGCGCTAAAAGATTCCATTCTTTGAGTCGCGAACCGAGTATTTCCGCTTGATAAGAGCGAGATCACGTATTAGATCTGAAAGTTCTGAATGGTTAATTAAGTGAACACCATCATTCACCGGTATATAATCCAAGTCAGAATTAGTTTCAAAAGCAGGTAAACTATCACTTTCTGATGGTTCATTCACGTCCAACGGATATTGTTCTGGTGTAACTGGGATCGGACACGTGATTGGATCATGAGGCACTGGTTTCGAAACCGATTCAATATTTGGATAAATCACAGACTTTCTAGTTTTAAAAGTGAAACCATGGATATTTGTCAAGCAGAAGTAACAATCAGTAGCGTAATTTGTCGGTTCACGCCATATTACTGGCACTCCAAAAGGCATCGACTTATGCTTCGGCGATTTTCGTAACCAACCTGCCAATGTATTTGCACAAGTCGAACAAACTGCATTTGGCTTCCAAGATTTATTCGCATCATCAACTTTCGAATCGAAATAAAGTTCATATGCTTTCTTTAGTAATGGTGTAAAGTTTTTCTGGTGAACACGATCGGTAAAATATCCGCACACGTAACACAACAGATCAGCCGAATTTCTACAACTTCTAGAAGCCATATTTCGCTCAGAATTATTTCAAAATACAGTAACTATTTGAAAAATAGCGTAACAATGTCATGCATCTTTTAGCAGTATAAAAAGTAGAATTATTTTGCATTTTATTAATTTTTAATAAGTTATATAGTAAAAATGAAACGGAGCAAATAACGGTTTCCCAAAAATATATTTATTCACAAATATCTTAAGAACCCGATGTGATAGAGATAAACGGATTTCAGATTTGAAATCAGCGCAAGAAACTGACCTAAGAACACTTATTTGTATATAAGAAAGAAAAATGTTGTTTGTCAGTGTTATCAAAGATATGACGAATTACTGATTAATGATGACTGGCCATCAACATTTACTTTATGCGATAGTATGTATGGAATATTTATGTTCTGTTTGTTAGTGCATTACGTAACATTAATACACGTGGATCTCTAACACTGGTTTTTTTTTCCTTTACTTGTTTTGTGATGTTATGTATAATATAATAATATGTTTATTAGTTATTCTGATGGGTTGTCATTTCTCCTCAGTAAACACATCTTTGAATAAAATATACGTTAATAATTTTGAACATGTAATTTAAGCTCACATGAAAGTTGATCATTGTCATTTGTTAGAGATGTGATTAAAACAAGATACTTGCTGATCTAGCTGATTGAAGAAACACCATTCACTATCCAACCTCAGTCACTTCAAATACGAAGCACAATCTATCGTTGCAGTTCATTATTTCCCTTGATTAAAAATCATTATTTTAATGAAGTTATCTCCGCCTTATTTTAATTTTTTGTTAGTTATTCTGTAAAATCGGCTACGTCAGTACCGGTCAATGCATGACATTTTGAGCGTATTTAGCAAAATTTGATCTTAAATAAAAAGGATCACAAACAGTTGGAACACATCTGTCTATTTATAATCTTGTTCTTGTAGTCCCGCTGCCTATAAAGCAATTCCAAAATCGTCATCATTAACATAATAATCACCACACTAGCAACAACAATTTCACCAACTTATCTTTGACTTCCACAGGTGTTGCACTCTGTGTGGTACTGTTGATAATGCTCATCTTGTCACTGCCTTTTATTAGACGCAGAGGATGCTTTGAGGTTAGCACAGTGTGTGTCTTCATATTTTTTTTTTTTTTTTTATATAACCAGCGGCACTCGAGCTTTCCAGCTCTTTCGGCCCAATGACATGTCATTGCGAGGCTGGGGGGGGTCAGTGGACTTTCCTTCCAACCCGGTCAGGAGCTTCGCTCCTTCCCATCCACACGGGATTTATGTGCAGGAGCCGTTCTGGTAATTCAGTCAAATTTCCGGTCGTAAACATTTCTTCAAACGCCGACGGCCGGGTTTGAACCATGAACACCTGGTCGCCAGTACAACGTCGTAGCCATTACACCAACGCGGCTCCCAAATTTTTTAAAAAAATGTGTTGTGTCATTGTGGTGGATTTGGTGTTATTATTTAATTTTATTTGTTTACCAAGTGAGGTCAGCTGTGTAAGTCCCTGAGTTTAGTAGTTGATGGTTAAGTATTTCAGAGAACCTATCTGCTACCACCCTATGATCTCACTTGGTTCTATCTTTTTATTTATTAATTATGTGACTACGTCTAAGTGTCTAGGGTAATGAAGGTATAATGTAGTGTAAGACAAATCAATACACATACACTTTAATTCTAATACATAAACTAACACTCTATGATATATCTTATAGAAGTCTGTGGCTGAATGTTATGTACTAGATTATAATACAATTTTTTTGCCCTGAGTCAGAATTTTCTGAGTCAGGACCAACAACTAAATGAAATTTATGGTTTTATTTACATACAATTAAATAGCACAATGGATCTTCTGTCCATATAAGGAACTAATACAATCTAATTATATTTAGGTATTTCTATAGGCTACGTTAACACTGGTAACTAATGGTGAGGATGGGTGTTCTCATCATCCCCTTTCTTTTCTTTTTCTCTTGTGGAATGTTTGTTCAACAGTCTATTATTTTATGTTATTGTTAGTAAAATACGTGGATGAACTATTGAGTGCCAACACAAGGGCACTTATCTTTATGTTGTAAGTAGTTACGATGCTGACAATCTCCTATATTTCAAGGGTTGATTCGTGGCAGACAGCGTGTGCCAGCAAAGTTTCAATCGAATGACCAATCTGACACAGTTCCTGGTGCAGTGTGGAAGACAGCGTGTTCCAGCAAAATTTTTAATTTCTCTCACGAAGATAAATACACCAGGGTTCTGGCACTAGCGTAGTACCAGAACAAAAACCCTGAAACAAGGTTATGATTCTTTATAACACATCTACAATATCATTCCACAAGTAATACATGATATAATTCAATAAAAAGAAAAGAATCAGATCCCTCTGACCACCCCATTTCAACCATTTTCACCTGAGATAACAACTCATACCAGTGCTCCTATTCTTCTCCCTAATGGCTACAACACCTCTGTCACTTCGACAATGATCCTCTCCCATAGGATAATGTGGGTTAGCCTTCCCACTGGTAACTGTGGAAATCATTTTAAGTTACACAATTCATGTCAGTTGTACTGCGTGTAAGCAACACCACAGGCCCTGCATAGGTCTGCTAGGGGACCCATGTACTTAGTCGCAAAACATTCCCAATAAAGCAGTATCTCATACACCAAATTTTTTTAAATAACAAGGTTAATAAATTCGTTCTTACCACAGTTCAATGAAAATATCACAAACATACGTTGACATACATCAGCATTAATATATCTTTAAGTTTAGCTTTGCACCTGTCCAGACTGCCAAGGTTTTTCCTTCTTAGCACTACTGTTCTCAACGCAGCTTGCGGAATAACAATTTTGTGTCAAATGGCAACCAGCCCTGAAAGCTTACTTACTTACTTAGTCGTTCCCCTTCTACCGTGAGGTGTAGAGGTTTGGAAGAGAGAGCGCCAGACAATTCTATCAGCTGTCTTCTTCCTGGCCTGTTTCCATTCTAGTCCTCGGTCCTTCAAAGATTGTCTAATGTTGTCCTCCCAGCGGACTCTGGGTCGTCCTGGAGGTCTGGATCCCTGGCTCTTTGTTTCCCATGCTTGTCGTGGTAGCCGATCTTCTCCCATTCTGCAGACATGGCCAAACCATCTTAGTTGGGACTGTTCTATTTGGGTCTGCAGCGGGTGGGATTTTAGGCCTTGACGGATCGTCTGGTTGCGGACCATGTCTCTTCTTGTTACTTCAACCACTTTCCTCAGATACCTCATTTCTGAGGTTTGGATCTGGCTTTTGTGGGTTGTAGTCATTGCCCACGACTCGCATCCATATGTCAAGACCGGGACATAGGTGGAGCGGTATACAGCCATCTTCGTTTTCTTACCAACCTCTTTCTTGCTGAGGAATCCTCGATTTATGGCCTGAAAAAGTCTCCCAGCCGCTGCTTTTCGAGTGGCCAACTCTTCATTGATGCCCCCCTTTCGGTCTAAAATAGCTCCAAGATATTTAAAATGGTCGACCTGCTCCAGGACCTGTTCTCCCAACTTAATCTGATGTTTTCTTTCTTCTCGTGATATCACCATGGATTTATTTTAGAGCTGCTTATGACTATCCTTCTCTTCTCCAGCTCTTCCTTCCAGACTTGCAGGTTGGATTGGAGATGTGCCTCTGATTTAGCAATCAGGGCAACATCATCAGCAAATGCCAGCTCCGAAATATAGACCTGTCTCATCTTCCAGTACCCCACTGAATACTTTCTTGTTCTCTCCTTACATGTCGTGATGACATCGTCCATAAGGAGTATGAAGAGGTAAGGTGATAGGATATCACCTTGTCTTACACCAGTGGTGGTCCTGAACTCTTCTGACTTATGGTTTGCTGTCCTCACATAATTTCTGCAAGACTTGTAGAAGCTCTGTATAGCATGAATCAGAGGTGCTGGAATGTTCTTCCTTGTCAAACAGTCCCAAAGTTTGCTCCAGGGGACCCTGTCAAACGCCTTTTCCAGATCTATGAAACAAAGATGGATCTCACTCTTATACTCAAGGGCCTTTTCACTCAGCTGTCTTCTTCTTCTTCCTTCTTCCTCGTTCGCCCTGAAAAGGACGGTGGTTGCGTTGTGTCTGTTTACGCCTAAGCTGTGATATCTGCACCTTTCGGTCGACACATCCGACTTCAGCACGGCATTTTTTAGGGACCGGGTTTGCCTTCCCATTGCGATCCGCACTCGCTCAGCCAGACTGCACTGCTGCAGACTGTTTCCAGGACCACCATGTGGAGGTGGAGTGCGGTCTTGACCAGCTCTGGTTCGCTGGTCCTGATGCAAGCAGTACAGCTATGGGTCGCTGACTGCATTCACTATTGCTGCATCTTGGGGTCAGCTGTCTGAGTGTGAAGATTAGGTGTTGAGTACTTCGGTTTGCTCGGAATCCGCACTGGACCTCATTCAATTGTGGCTCAGCTAGGCGTCGGAGTCTCTGCTCTAGGATTCTAGAGTAGATTTTACCAGGGACACTGAGAAGGGATATGCCTCTATGGTTTCCACATTGTCGATTGTCACCCTTTTTGAAAATTGGTGTTATGATGGCAATCTCCCAATCCTTTGGTATGGTCTTGTTGCACCATGCTGCCTGTAGGACCTTTAAGAGTAATAGGTCGCCTGATGCTCCCATGTACTTAACCATTTCTGGTGTTATACCATCATGCCCTGCTGCTTTGCCCATCTTGATTTTCTCTAGTGCTGCCCTCAGTTCTTCTATCTTTATGTCATCATGCCCTGAAAGCTTTTTGCCAATATCCCTAGACCGGCCCAATCACAGCGAGGGTCTAGCTATTCAATTCAAATTTAAAAATAATAAAAAACTCCAAACATATTAGGAATGAGTCTGTAAAATATATTTAGCTTTTGAGCCCACCAATAACCTCCTTCCTATACTCCTACACTAACCAATCGGATTTGAATCACTCTAATGCCTCTTTTTTAAACTTGCGTCCCCAAAAAATGTTAAAAATAGAATGAGCAAAAACAACAGTCTTATCGTTCGTAGATATATAGTATTATTTCAATATTAGGGTTATTAATTGGACTAGTATGTATATTAAAACATATTATTGCTCAAGAGACACTAAGCTATCCTTACATATGATTTTTATGGCCATATTCATTGTCGTTTAGATTTTCAGTTTTGTCACTGTTAATCGTCAATTATAACTTTTTCACAAGTTGGCCATCTTCCCCCTCTCCTCTAGCATTTTTATTCAAAATAAAACAACTCGTTTGGGTTACGTCAGAAATACACTACTAGGCATGAAATGAGAACTTACTGTGTGTGTGTGTATACCTTCTGGCGTCCCCAACCACGTGGATATATGCATGGAATGGCGGGTCGAGCGAGAAGGGGTTATGAAAGGCGGCGTTAATCTTTGCGTTAATACTTGCCGCAGTTTCGTGCCGCAGATCGGGAAATTGTCCGGATTGCTACAATTAGTGGCGTTAAAGTTAAAATATTACGTTAATTCAGAGCAGCAGTTTTCGTACCGCAGATCGGTCAAAATGTTAATTGTAAGTCTCAAGGACGAAACTAGGAAAGCGCGTTAGATTTTTACGGCGGGATCATTTTCTAAGCCTTACCACTGCACAAAAATCAGCGCTCTACTGGCGTAGAAGACGAAGAGAGGCATACACAACCGGGCGGGTTTAATTATTATTATAGGAGCAAATCTTACTGAATTTAGCAATTATCTCACAGATTTCGCTACACACCTCCCCTCCTAAAACATGCATTCATTGCAGGTTATAATCTGTGAGGTAACTTAGCGCAAATGAAGTCTTACGCGTTTTTCTGATTTTCATCATAAGGATGTCTACTTAAAAAGTCGGCACCCACGTTCTGAGAGCCGGGAATATATTCAATCGTAAATGAATAAGGCTGTAATAGCAATACCATCTTAATAACCTGGCATTTTCATGCTTTGCCTGTGACAAAAATATTAGTGGTTGATGATCTGTTTGGACCACAAATGTCCTACCATACAGATAGATCTGGATTTTTTGTATAGCCCAGATTAACGCCAGACATTCCTTTTAGCTTGTTGAATAGTTTTTCTCCCCTGTGTTCAACTTGCGGCTTACATAAGCGACTGGGTTCAATTCTCCATCGTGTGAGGAGGACCTTTGCAACAATGTAGCCCCTAAACCCACATTGCTTGCGTCACTTCTCCCGACAAATTCTTGATTCAAGTCAGGCAATTTCAATACCGGCCTGCTTGTGAGTTTTTCCTTTAACTCCTAGTATGCCAATTCGCACTGTGCTGACCAATTAATTGTATCAGGTTGTCCCTTACGAGTTAAATCCGTCAGAGGGGCACATATAGAGTTAAAATGTTTAATGTACTTTTGGTAAAAACCACACAACGACACAAAAGATCGCACATCTTTCTTTGTTTGTGGCCTAGGTGCTCTTTTCAGTTTCTCCAGGTTCTTGGGGTCAGGGGTCATGCTACCCTGATGTACGGTATGTCCCAAGAATTCCAACTCTCTACAACCAATACAACATTTGGTTGGTCTAGCATTCAAGTTAGCTTCTCTGAGTCTATCAAACAGCATATTCAAAGAGTTAACGTGTTCCTCAAATGTTTCAGTAGCGATGAGGATATCATCCATAAAATTCGAGATGCATGGATTTTTCAGGGGATCCAACAATTTTCGCATCATCCTAGAAAACACACTCGGGGCATTCTTCAACCCAAACGGCAACATGTTGAATTCATAATGGCCTTCCGAGGTGCTAAAGGCTAAATAAGGTCGAACCTCAGGCTTTACTGGAATTTGATAATATCCTTTGCTAAGATCCACCTTAGAAAAATATTTTGCCCTGTTCAACCTGGCAAATAGTTGATTTGCATCAGGTAATGGATCCACCTGACCTTCTGTGACAGCATTCAGTTTCCTGTAATCTATGCACAGTCTATGTTCCCCAGATGGTTTTCGCAACAAAACCACACTGGAGCTATAAGGAGATTCACTGTGAGAAATAATCCCTTCTTGTAACAAATAATCTATCTCCTCTTTCAAAGCTTTTTCTTTAGCGAACGGAATAGAATAGGGCCTCATACAGATGGATGTTGGGTCTAGTAGTTTCATATCATATTCCAACAAATTTGTGTGCCACGGCTTATCCGTTAACACGTCTGTATGTTTCTCTAGGACCTTTTGAATCTTCTCCCTCTGTCCTTTTGTCAGGTGATTACTGATCTTCACCTGTGCAAACGTTTCACTGGTTTTCAGTGGATATTCAAATGAGGTGAGAGGGCAATCCAAGAGGAATAAGATGGACTACATTTTCTACATTGGTAGATCTGGAATATGCAGATGACATTGCACTGCTAGCACATTCACATCAACACATCCACGAAAAAACGGATAGACTTAATAAGTATAGCCAGCAGGTGGGCGTGAACATCAACCTAAAGAAGACAGAGGTCATGACGCTCAATGTGAGCAACCCTGAGCCCATATCAGTAAGGAATCAGCAACTGGAACAGACAGATGCCTTCACATACCTAGGATGCATAGTAACACCAGACGGCGGAACAAGCAAAGACATCAACAACAGAATGAACAAAGCAAGAACAGCCTTTTTTAGTCTAAACAACATCTGGAAGTCCTCTCAGTACAGCACAAGCACAAAATTAGGATTATATCAGAGCTGTGTGCTTTCTATGCTTCTCTATGGCGCGGAGAGCTGGAGAGCTACAGAGAAGGAAATGTCGAAATTGTCCTCTTTTCACACAACATGCCTAAGAAAAATTCTCCGAATCTTTTGGCCGAATACCATCACCAACCAAGATCTGCTTACTCGGAACAAGCAAGAGGACATGCACACCATCATAGCTGGCAGACGCTGGAGCTGGGGTGGCCATGTCCTCAGAAGAGACCCCGATGCCATCACAAGAACAGCTGTGCTATGGACCCCTGAAGGAAAACGAAAGAGAGGCCGACCAAAAACAACTTGGCGGAGGACTGTGGAGGCTGAGATGCAAAGAATGAACCAGAGTTGGGGCACTGTACGAAGGATGGCCGCTGACCGAGCAAAGTGGAATCAATTTGTTGTTGCCCTACAAGACGCCACCGGGCGTAATGGCCACTGACTGCTTTGACGGTCGGCGGCTAAGGATCAAAGAAGAAGAAGAACTAGTCACACTCATCAGTAGTTCCTATCTTTAATTTGTTGAATAGATGGTATCTCAATCTGTTATGACCTGTGCGAAGTCTGAAGATTATCACTTGTTAACTTCTGCTGAGCTGGTAATACGGATCATTTTTTTGTGTGGCCTGGGAAAAAAAACTGCAAATGCACTCATGGAACACTATGCTGGTGCAAACCACATTGATGTCTCTATAAACAGAAGAAAGGCCATTATTGATGAACAAAGGAGTCATGACAACAAAAAGCTTGCACCAGAAGAACACACGATGACCAAGTTAACAATGCAAGAAATGGAAGAGGCAATGAGGCGCTAAAGAAAAAGAAGTCACATGGAAAAGATGGGATAACCAATGAAATGCTAACAGGCCTAGAAACAAAGGCAAAAAAGAAGCTTTTGGCCATCCTAAACTGCAGCTGGAAAAGAGGAATAGTACCACAGGCATGGAAAGACGCCATACTGATTCCAATACCTAAGACAGACAAAGTTCAGACAGAACGAAATGGCTACAGACCTATCAGTCTACTTAGCTGTGTTGGAAAATTGATGCAACGCATAATAAATACCCGACTAATGTGACATCTAGAGGAAAAAACATCTCTTAGCTCCACAGCAAGCAGGATTCAGAAAACACAGATCCACTGAAGATCAGATCACTTATATAACTCAGAAAATTGAGGACGCTTGTACCTGCGCTTGATAAAACTCTTGGCCTCCTCATAAGTTATATCTGTGTCAAGTTGAGGAAGCTTTCCCCCTTCCTTTGCCAATCTGTCAGCCTCTTCATTTCCAGCGATGTTGCAGTGAGAAGGGATCCACTGCATCACGACTCTTTTGTATTGCTGACATAGTCTGGGAAGTGTTACTCTTAGGTCATCCAGTTCAGCATTACTTTGTGACTTTTCATGGTTGTAATCACTGACAGCGCATCTGAGAAGACAGCTAATGGTCGCTCTGAGCTGTCATTAGAATTTCTGATGCAGTTTTTAAGGCCTCTGAATTTACTTGAAAATTTCCCTGTTGCGACTGCTATCTTTTTTTTGTGTGCCATTGCTTAAGTTCAGGAAGACTCCCCCCAATCTTCTGTTGCATTAGTTTCTGATCCATCCGTGTATGCATGGATCCAGGTGTTGCTTGGGTAATGTTTTTCTATATATTTTGTGGTTAGGACTCTCCTTTCTGTTTCATTTTGGCTGTTCTTTCTCTCAATACCAGGAACGTTTTCTATCATTTCGGGGAAGCATATCGTTTCCAAATTGGTAGCTTGTGTGCAGTACATATTGGCGTAGCTGTTGATATTGCGTTTATGGGGTCTGCTCTCATCTTTGTTTTGACTGTCTCTACAAAGTTGCTTCGCTTTAGTCTTCCCCTTCCAAGTCCATTTATTCTCTGGTGCATTGGGTGGTCTATCAGCCTCCTGAATTTCTCGGCTTGTTGCTGGGCTCTGCTATTTCTTCTATCCTCCATAGGCTGGAGGTGAGTAATCTTTTCCAACTCTTCAATGGGTGTTGACTTCATACCCCCTGTTACGATTCTCAATGCTTGGATTTGGGTTCTGTTTATTTTGTCAAAGTTCGACTTAGCTGCCGTTGACCATGCTGCAAGGCCATATTCTAAGACTGGTCTCACTCACCCTGTATATACCTTCTTTAGTACTCTCTCGTCTGCTCCCCAACCCGTGCCAGCAAGTTTTTTCATGATTGCCATTCTCTGCCTTGCTCTTGACCTGTTTTTTTTTCAATCCGGGTTTTCCTGGACAAGCGGCGATCAAAGGTAATGCCTAGGTAGTTTGGGTTTTCACCGAGATGTAGATTTTTCCCATTTAGCACCAATGCGGAGATCTGTTGTTTGTTTGAGAGAGATAACACTGTGTATGATGTTTTCCCTTCATTTATCTTTACTAGCCATGCCTTGGCCCACTCCTCCAATGATGTTAGGGCTTGCTGCATCCGAATGCTTGCCGTTGTATATATTCCTCTGAGATCCACAGGGCTAAGTCGTCTGCAAAGGAGGCATTGTGGGTTCTTCTTTGAATATTCTCTGATATGTCATTAATATATGCGAGGAGCAACGTGGGTGACAAGACTCCCCCTTGGGGAACACCCTGCTCCAATACCATCTTCGTACTGGTTTGTCCTTGTAGTTGGACTCTGGCAGTTCTATTCTCAAGATAGTGGCTGATACATTTGAACATTCTCCCACACACTTCAATTCTTTGCAGCTTGACTTTCAGTCCATCATTCCCCACTTTGTCAAATGCTTTTTCTAAGTCTACCCAAACCACCAGTGTGTGCTTTTTTTTCTTGGAAAGCGTCCTCAATTTTCTGAGTTATATAAGTGATCTGATCTTCAGTGGATCTGTGTTTTCTGAATCCTGCTTGCTGTGGAGCTAAGAGATGTTTTTCCTCTAGATGCCACATTAGTCGGGTATTTATTATGCGTTGCATCAATTTTCCAACACAGCTAAGTAGACTGATAGGTCTGTAGCCATTTCGTTCTGTCTGAACTTTGTCTGTCTTAGGTATTGGAATCAGTATGGCGTCTTTCCATGCCTGTGGTACTATTCCTCTTTTCCAGCTGCAGTTTAGGATGGCCAAAAGCTTCTTTTTTGCCTTTGTTTCTAGGCCTGTTAGCATTTCATTGGTTATCCCATCTTTTCCATGTGACTTCTTTTTCTTTAGCGCCTCATTGCCTCTTCCATTTCTTGCATTGTTAACTTGGTCATCGTGTGTTCTTCTGGTGCAAGCTTTTTGTTGTCATGACTCCTTTGTTCATCAATAATGGCCTTTCTTCTGTCTATAGAGACATCAATGTGGTTTGCACCAGCATAGTGTTCCATGAGTGCATTTGCAGTTTTTTTTCCCGAGAGCATATTTTCACCTTGTTTGATTGTGATGTGATTTTTGTAAGGTTCTTCGTTGTTCAAAGCTCTAACTAGTTTCCACAGTTTGTTCCCTTCTTTATCTAGGTTGAGATTTTCTGTTCTTTGCTTCCAGCAGTCTCTTGTTGTTTGGTTTAATGTTCTTTTGTACTTTGCAGTGGTTGCTTTGAGCAAGATGTTTGCCTCAGTTGTTTGTTTTGTTTCTGTCGTATCTCTGGCTGCAGTTCTTCATTCCAGTATGGTTTGTAGTTCTGTCTTGCCCCTCTCGGAATAGTCTCAATAGCTGCTTGAAGTATTGCTCTATTAAAGCTTTCAACCATATTTTTCATGCTGTTGTTTCGTGTGTTGATGTTCTCGCAAAGACTGTCAGTCAGCACTGCAAAAATGTCCCAGTCAGCTCTTTTGTAATTCCATCGGGGCAATGGTTTCACTTCATGGGGAACATACTCCATATTAACCACTAGCTTTATTGGTCTGTGATCGCTGCCTGCTAGCTGGCCAAGTACTTGCCGATCAATGTTGTGAAAGATGCCCCTGTGGCGAAAGCTAGGTCTGGAGTGGAAGTGGTGTGCCATCTTCTAGAGTAGAAACTGGGTTTATCATCTGGCCTGTTGATAAGGTGAAGATCTGTGTCTACCTCCCAGTCCTCCACTTCCTCTCCTCTACTGTCTGTAACCGGATATCCCCATCTTTCCGAGTGGCTGTTGAAGTCTCCAACCACTATGCAGTTTGAGCTCTTTACTTCCGTACTTGCCGGTGACAGGTCTTTACTCGGTGGGTCATACAAATTGTAGATACGCGTGTTCGTGTCCTTTATTTTAATGTCAACCCCTAAAATAATTTCCGACTGGGTGTTGAAGTTCACGGATACCTCGCTACTTGGTATTGAGTTTCGGGTAAGTAATAGCACACCTCCTTTGTGTCTAATAAGTTATTTTTGCGGGGGAATTAAATGTTTGAGATCCTCACACGTGAGTCTAGTATAGACGCACATTGGAGAGCATCTAAGTTAATTGTATGTTTAATTATTTGCGTACCACCGCGCCATACCCGTTCAAACATGGTGCGACCTGGACCTTGGTTGACTTCACTAGCCGTTACTCCATGAAGGTTAACGGAAATACTACGGCAACGAAGTAGTAGGATGCACAAGTTTATAAAATCAATCATGTTAAAAGCGTTGAGCATACATATGAAGATCCAATAATGACTCCAAGTATTGTATTGACGCACTAGTGACTTGATTCGACTGGTCAAGTCAAAGCTCTACAATAAACAATCCTGGAGAACCAAGTATCAAAGGTGAGATACTTAAATTGAGCCGTTTTGGGTTAAACATTCCAATCAAGCGCGTCTTGGCATGTTTCCTTCAAGAGCGACGTCTTCATCTTATAGATGATTATAATGATCGTGTCTTTCCGAACCAAGGATAAGTACACGAGAAAATCACGTTACAGGTTTTTCAGATGGAGAATATTGGGATCTGCCGCCAGTGTATTTGCTGAATGGCAGCAGAATGCCGCGACAAACCACGCCATAGCCGTTCAAACATGGTGCACGGTGGTACGCAAATAATTAAACATACAATTAACTTAGATGCTCTCCAATGTGCGTCTATACTAGACTCACGTGTGAGGATCTCAAACATTTAACTCCCCAGCGAAAATAACTTAACAGTGTCCTTCTCGATCGAGTCGGAACGCCTAGTATCCTCTTATTGAGAATCTGTGGTTGCTGTTGAGATGTGTTTCTTGGATGCAAGCCACATCGATTTGATCCTCATAAAGGCGGTTTTTTAGGGGAAATTTTTGTTGAGAACCCTTTCTGCATTCCACTGCAGAATGTTGAGTGTTCTTGGTGTTTGGTCAATAGCTTTTGCTCTTTCCCTCTGTACCATGATTCCACAATTCAGGGGAAGGTGACCACCAGTAGTATTGGTTGGACCCCTTCGAGGCGGGGTCCGGCACTCTCACCGCCTGGCGGGACTCCACGGGACTAGCACCACAATGCTTAAATTGTATTCGTGACTTCTTCATTAGGCGAAGTATGTTGCACTGTTTCGCTAAGCATGTAGCCCAGTGCATCCGATTTCAACAGGCGTTTCTGTAGGGTTGCGTTTCTTAGCCCTTGAATGTTCCCAGCCTACCTGCAAGGCAGCAGGTGGTTTAAAATCAGAGTTTTCCTTCTCCTAGATGAACTGCCTTCCAAGGCTTACGAGCTTCATCTACCCGAAATTTAACCCATGCCTGGGGTTTGGGTTGGTGCTGGCCAGAGCATGGTCCACTCGCCGGTGGGTACTGCACCTACACCGTAAGGGGTCCCAAACTACTCCCGATAGACGACAAACAGTGAAGAATGAAGCAAGGAAGCATTTAACCCATGAAGTGGGGGTGGATTGGTGCAGACCAGAGCATGTACCACTCGCCGGTGGGTTCTACATCTACACCTATAGGGTTCCACCTACTCCTCAGATATTTAGTCTATTTAGTCTGGCCCCTCACCAAGGACCTGTCCGGCTAGGGTGACCCTGCCAGGAGTAAAACTCCCGCCGGCATAGCTCCCGGGATCATTGGGGCACTCAAGCTCTCCAACTAACGGCAAGGTAGGCTTACATGTGGAGAGGTTGAAAGGTACGTGTCATGCCACAAGAGGACAACGACCTCAACGTAATCCAAGAAAATAAATTAAACAACTCACACACTCAAGCACATGACACATGCAAATTAACGTGCAAATACAAATATATGTGTACATGCTTGTATACAATGGTGTAGAAGGGCCACAGAAAAATAAGATTTTATTTTCTGAGAATTACAGCTTTTTTTTTTTTTTCGTTATACCAAATTTTACTTCACTTGTTTTTTTTCCGCACCCCGCCCCCATATCAAATTTTGCCGCCCGCTGCGGCTGCTTTATTCGCCTAATAGTAAAGCCGGCCCTAAGTTTACCCACACGACCTAAGAGCTACAATGGAATCTATATAATAATTCTCTTATGTACGGTACCTCAGTGCCGGCTACCAAAACTGCGCTCTGAGAACCAAATGGAACGAAAAACAAGGAAGGGTATTGGAATTACAATGCTGCACTATAAGGTAGCTCGAACATCCAATAGAAACGTAGGTCGAGAGCTGCCTATTACCATTGTGATTTCAAGGATCTCAAATTTATGCATAAACAAAATAAAAACAAAAAGAATTTTTAACACACACATTAAAAAACACACACACACACACATCAAATGTGAATCGTCGTAGCTCAGTGAACCAAGAAGTGTCCATAGCTGGCAACAGCCAGTTCGTTGACAGCGGAATAGAGTATCCTGATTGCAGTTGAATACATACAGAGTGTCAGAGTTGCCACTATCTTAACGTCTTTGCTGAGAGATCAGGACACCTTTACATAGCACGTTTTCATGTCCAGAGATGAGAACGAGTTGAAAATCTCCACAGCTAATGCAGATATTCAAGCAAAACTTCACCAAGACAATAGAACTTTAATCACGTATTTTGTGCTTAACTGCTGCGTGTTTTGTTGTTTGTTTTTGTTTTAGTTTTTTTTTTTTTTTGACGGTAATTTTTGCGCAATATTTGTAAAATTGTATGGACGATATAATCACACAAGTAAAGAATTATCACACGCATTTTGAATCATTTTTTCCCAATATTTTATTACCAGAGTCCGTCCCACTGACACCAGCTAGCAGCGACGGAGAAGTTTTTGTAAAGATTTCGATTGACCTTTAAAGCAAACTTATTACTTTCAGCTGGTTCCTTCAAGATGCAACATACTTAAAGAGTCTTGTGAAAATCATGTGGATGTTACCATAATTACACTATCTACGCAGGTTTTTTACTGGAGTCACAAGCTCTATCTTGTGATGTGGGCGCTCTTAATAGTTCACGCCCAGGACTTTTGGAAATGGTTTGTGGTCCCATGCCTCGTATTTATGCTGGAAGCTGTTTCGAGGATTGCCTGGATCAGATCTGCGTACATGGGGAGGACGTACATTGAAAGTGTCTGTCTTCTCCCTTCAGAGGTTTGACCATCTTGTCTGTCTGTTTGTCTGTATATCTGTCTACCTACCTGCCTACCTACCTAACTACCTCCCTAAATACTTTCATCCCTATCTATCTATCTATCTATCTATCTATCTATCTATCTATCTATCTATCTATCTATCTATCTATCTATCTATCTATCTATCTATCTATCTATCTATCTATCTATCTATCTATATATTTGTCTTCATTCACAAAATCCTATCACAGAATGCTCCAACGTACCTGTGGCCTATTTTCAAATACAAAGAAAGACACAGCCAACGCTTAAACATATTACACGTGCCCAAGCCAAGGCTAGACGTATTCAACAAAAGTTTAGCATTTTCTGCTGCTCATCTGTGGAACAATCTTCCACACGACCTAAAAAGCACGCTTAGTCCATATAATCGCAGACTTTTCAAGTACATAATGAGTGCAGATTATATGCCACCCTAATTTAGTTATGTTCCCAAATCATTTTCTAATGTGATGTGTATTTTTTTAAGGATTATTCTGCCCTGTTCATTATTGATTATGATAAGGTCCTGTAAATGTGTGTTACTTATACTTTTTTAATGTTGGGATTTTACTTTGTTTTATTGTTTTTATTTTGTTTATTTTTATTTTTAAAAATAAAATTGAAAATGCATGTGTAGGATAAATGAATTGAGTATGGGAGACGAGAGAAAGGATGGGCAGAATGTAAGACAGGCCTGCGTGCCCAATTCTAAACCATTTGAAGATAAAGTTCGTACGTTCGTTCTATCTGATTCTGCTCTTGAGTTAGGGAGAGCAAAGAAAAACACGGAGTTCCTACTCACTCAATAGCAGACTATTCAAATATACTACTAGTCAAAAGTCAAGGGCCACTTAGAAAAACCTTGGTTGAAGCCATAAAGCAAATCTGATATAAACGTAATGGGTATCAGTCAAAACGGCATTTATTGAATACCAAATTGACATGTCACGTAAAGAAATGGAAACACACATTTAAACGCAATGAAGCTGTGAAGTGTGTCACGCACCTTTTCAAAAGTCACACAATAGATATTGGACAAATAGACATTTCAAAATCGGGTATGACCACCGTTTGCAGCAAGGCATTCAAGACAGCGTAGACGCATCGATTCCATAAGGGTCCGAAGAGTATCCTGAGGAACAGCTTGCCATTCCTGAAGCAGAAATGCAGTCAGCTGTGCAACATCCATTGGCAGGGGGTGATTTGTTGACAATCTTCGACCAAGGACATCCCAGAGGCGCTCAATCGGAGAAAGGTCAGGTGAATGAGCTGGCCACGCCATCCTGATGATCCCATGTTGCTGAATAAACTCATTCACCACACGAGCTCGATGGGGTCGAGCGTTATCATCTTGGAGGATGGCATTACCACCTACGGCCTCCAAAGCAGGCTGAACAATTGGTCTCAAGATTTCGTTCTGGTATCTTGGGCCGGTCAAGTTGCCTTGGATGATGTAGAGTGGGGTCCTGCCGTGTCTGTAGAAGCTTCCCCAGACAATGACAGAACCCCTACCATAACGATCCACCTCTCGAATTGTGTCATCAGTAAATCGCTCTCCTGGTCGTCTCCAAACTCGAATCCTGCCATCATTGAATGACACAGTGAAGCGAGATTCATCAGTGAAGAGAACTTGACTCCATTGTTGCCTTGTCCTGTGGCGGGGGGAGTGGACGGGAACGGCACCGAATCAAGTTAGATGTGACAGGGCTTGGTCACGGTGACAAATCAAGTCTAGTGTGACAGGGTGAGAATGGGGTGGAATCTTTTATCAATGTTCATCTGTTGTTTTACTGGCGACTGCCAGAGATGGTGATTACAGAATAGGAACATAACCCAGGTGATTCTTTTGGAGACTCGTAACTGTGTTTATGTTTTAGGCTGCATGATCGTCGAAAATATGGTAACATTCTTTTCTCTATTACCTGATGTAAACAAACGACACTTCCTACTGACGTTCAGGAAATAAGTTCAAGCTGGATTAAATATGAATGAACACCTTTATTAAGTGTCTGTAACATCTGAAAACTTCATAATAGTTCATAAATACATGTGCTTCTGTGGTATACAAACCAGTCATCCCAAGAAATAACACACAGCCATCGAACTTACAAGATGGTCCAAAACCCCAAAATCACTGCCTCACTCGTCTCGTGCCTAAAACCAACTCACTTAACCCCCTTCTCTCAAACCATCACTTCCGTCCTAACTACTGGGCAATTCTACCCCAAGTTCGATTACGTCATTTCTTAACCTTTAATTAAATCACTCATAGGATTTGTGACTAGTGTTATTACGCTAACTAGACACGCTCAAATACTTAGTGTTTAATCTTGCTAAGTATTCTTACCCTAACTATAATTAAGTGGCAGCACCTTAGTGTTAATCCGACGTAACAGTCCGTACTGTCACAGTCCATCGGATGTGCTCGCGACACCAAGCAACACGGGCTCTGCGATGAGCAGGAGTAAGAGGGATTCTGACTGCAGGACGTCGAGCAGCCAGTCCAAATTCATGTAAACGTCTGCGAATGGTGCTTTGACTGACATTAACGTTTACAGTTTGTCTCAGCTGACATCTTAGAGTGGAACAAGTCACTGTTCGATGGCGCAGGGCTGACAACAAGAGGTACCGGTCATCATGTCTATTGGTGCATCTAGGGCGACCTGGCCGGTGGCGATCCTCCACACTTCCTGTGGCCTGAAATCTCTCCAAAATTCTTTGGATAGTAGAGTGTGACACTGCAAGCCGTCAATCAACCTCACGGAAAGATAAACCACTTTCAACCCACGCTATAACCCTCATTCTTTGTAAGTAGTCAAGACTTCTTCTCGGTGGCATGGTTTTTGCAAGTGATGAAACTACCCTAAGTCTGCTGAGTGTAAAACAAATTAAGAGTGAACTCTGTTCACGAAAAGTCGCCATTGCACGTGAAATGTCAATCAGCATGATTACTTCACCTGTTTGGTTCTACGGAAGTTTGAAAAAACAGATTAAAAATGTGAATTTATGGTCAGCAAACCAAATTGCACGTGATCACCATGATTGCCGGTGAGTTGTTTTTATGCTTAACGTGCATAAAGGACTGTCAGAGGAAGATATTGCACCCATTTTTACTAAAAACTTCCTTCATTTAATCATTCTATGCGCTTATATAAAAGTGTATTGAAAATAATAGGGTGGCCCTTGACTTTTGACGAGTAGTATATTTCAGGAGTTCTGATTCTATACCACCCTAATGTGATCAAACTCGAATTATTGTCTGATTTACTATATAGATGTTTTGGATTTATTTGTTTTTTTTTGCATTTGTTGTTTGTTTTTTCTTATTTTCATTACGTTCTTGTTTGTTTAAAAAAAACCACGTTATTTTGATTATGATTGGGTAATGTCATTGTATGCTGTTATATAACCTTTATAATGTTGTATGCCTTTAATTTAATGCTTAAAGTAACATGTGGGACTGAAAGGGTATAGTATGCAAGCTAAGTGAGAGTGGAAGGGTAGAATGTTAGACGGGCCTGCGCGCCCATTTCTTAACCCTTTGAAAATAAAGTTCGTTCCTTCGTTCTATCTATCTATCTATCTATCTATCTATCTATCTATCTATCTATCTATCTATCTATCTATCTATCTATCTATCTATCTATCTATCTATCTATCTATCTATCTATCTATCTATCTAGTCTGTCTGTCTGTCTGTCTGTCTGTCTGTCTGTCTGTCTGTCTGTCTGTCTGTCTGTCTGTCTGTCTGTCTCTCTCTATCTATCTATCTATCTATCTATCTATCTATCTATCTATCTATCTATCTATCTATCTATCTATCTATCTATCTATCTATCTATCTATCTATCTATCTATCTATCTATCTGTCTGTATGTTTGTCTGTCTGTCTGTCATCCGTTCGTACGTCTGTCTATTTTTTTTTTACTGAATTTTTTCTACATGCATGTTTTCTCTTTTCACACACACTTCTTTGTCCTCTTCGTCTTTGTCGTAGATTTTAGATAGGTATTTAAGATATGTTTTGGTCCCGTCTGAATAGAACTGAAAAAGGTAGTAACTCAGTGAGAGGTAAGGTAAAGAAATAGATTTCACAAGTGAAATGGTGAAAGGAAGAGTCTGTCCCTGGATTGAGAAGATACTCTAGTCCAGCCTATCTCTACAACAGAAATTTGTTGATCAGACAGTATATCTCTCTATATATATTAATATATATCAACCACTCACATACACACACACGCGCACACACACACAGATAAGTGATGACAATTAGACGCACAAACGTGAAACTATATTTATGGAATAGGGATATTGGGACGAGCTGACCGACACAGGTAATAAGTTTTATGTTAATATTTATTTATCATAAAGAAACTTCACAACATTTATTATAAAAAATATCAGAAAATATAAATCATAGGTTACAGAATTAATAAAGAAATACACATATAAGTGCAATCCCCTCTGTTGAGACAAGTTCCCACAAAAAGAAGATAATTAACCCCCAAAAGGTCAAAATATTAGCGCTATGGTATAGAATTTGACTATACTGTAAAGAACAGAGTTTCTAGTTAGTCTATTCTGAAAAAAATGAACAGTATTAGCAAACATAGGAAGAAAAAAAACCAAAGTGAGTATATTAATTATACAATATAAGAATTATTCATACCTGCTTTCACTCGCTCTGACAAACATGTGATCACATTTCATTCTCGCTTACCGAATAAGTGTTTGACAACAGCTTGAACATATCTCCATTGTTGCGTGAGAAATTCTCGCAACATCGTTTTATTACAATATATATTTTATAACGCAAGGGCAACAACTGCTTGAAATTTATAGTCACTTTTCTCGGTAAGCAGTTGTCTCCTCGCGTTGGTATTGAATGCAGTTAAGTTTGCTATGCTAGGCCGTTTTCTCAGAAAACGGTTGGCAACCTGTTGGGTTATCCTTTTAAGGTAATCATTCTTACGCTGGTTCGTAGTAAAGGTCCTTGCGTCTTAAGTTCTGAGCTGTGGTCATTTTGCGCTGGACTGCGCATGACTGGTCTTGCTTCTTGGTCGATCGATTTCCGCCCACCAGTCAGTCAGTGAGCGATTTTGAATAGCTAGAAAGATGCCTCGCTGAGAGGGGATCTCCGCTATTTTTTTGTTCTGTCAGGAATGTGAAGTCCTCTTAATGGATATTTCGTTTATTCGAGATAATACCTCTAGTGTATTTCCACATGCCGGGAGGCGTAATATTTCTGTGTATTTCCTGAAGGCAAGGTAAATTAACTTTTCATTAACTCTATCGATTTTTGGTCGTGAGCGATTTTTGATTCATAGCCTGTCTTCGAAAGGCGTCGTCACGAGATGTTTTCCCAGCTCACATGTCGCTGTATTGTATTGCATCGGTTGATGCATGTCCCAAGGACCATTACTTGCTACTTTGTTACATGAACTAGGTTTGGAAAACCTTTGTTATCTAGAGGATATTTTTGAGGACATTATTTATACTTCGGCAGACGTGCCTGTCTTGCTGAAGTCAGATTAAGGAGAGTGAACTGATCTCATACATCTGGTTATCTTCTGGCTAAGATAGAAAGGGATGGAGAATTTTCCCGACTACATTACAGCCTTATAATGTATTGACATGCCTGTGAATCACCTTTATTATGATGCTGTCTACCGTCCATTGCTATACTGACATTGTTGCTGTGATAATGACTGTCTGATGTACCTACATATTCGCGTATACATTGTGTCACTGTGGCGTCCACAATAAATGATACAGAAAAACGTCACTAGCTGTTACAAGCATCATTGACTTTATACGTCGTGAGTTAACTGACGTCTTTGTATGGATTGCCCTGTTTTTGTATGATCATTGTTTGACTGTACATCATCTACACACTTCACAAAACCAGACCACGGGCACCATCACTCACCTCATGGTGCACGCGTCATTTGGCGGCCAATTACTCAATCATAATATAAATGGGGCGTCAACATTTGGTGGCCATAAGCTGGTTTGATCTGGTACCAGCAAACACGGGGTCCCTTACCCACTTCATTTTCAACAAGAATTCATCAGCATCCTTCAAGAAATTAACATTCTTCAAGACAGTCAACATCTTCAAAATTTTCAAAGTACTCGGCGTTGCCCGGTAAATGTCAAAATTGCAATTTTTGACTGAAACAGAAATTTGAGAGTACCCGGCGTTGTTACATGTTGCCGGATAACTCGGACTGCTGTTATCTTTTACGCAAGTCAAGCAAGTTGCTGCTGTCAAGGTTCCAGTGCTGTCGTTTTTTGTGAAGGTCAAGTGCCGGTTGAAACGGGTTGTTTTCTGAAGAAGGCCAAGTACCGATTTCCATCAACTTACTATTGGATTAGAGGGTCAAGTGCCGAAACAACTCAACATACAGTATTTCAGAAGCTCTAGTACCATCGTGTTAGCAGTGGAAGCAGTTCAGATGTGCCATCATCGTTGGAGCTTCGCTCTTTAGGACGTTGATTGACATCCGTTTTTTTCTGCTGTTCTACGATTGGAAGCCTATAAGTTAAGTGGCCTGTTTGTATGTAAACTGTGCCCTTATACTTCTGCTGAGTCTTCTGTGTATCATCTCATTCTATTGTTATATGTTATTCGTATATTTATATGTTTATATTTCAGCGGGTTCTCGGTGGGGGGGTGTCTCCCTTAGATCATGCCACGTCATAGAGGTCGTCTATTGTGAGCGTTTTCTGTAGGGTGAGCAAATTTCCGATACTGGAATTTGCTAAGCGACTTCTGTTGCTATTTATGTTAGTTGTGATGACATGTATTAATATTGTTTTCGTTATTATTTCGCATTCTTTAGTTTTGTTTTGATTTGTTTGTATTTGTTAGCCTACTCTTGACTATAGTTTAGTTTCATACAACATTTTTGTTTATACACTGTGGTGTCATGTATTTTGTTTAATTCTATCGCAGATATCGTCACATTTTTTGTGATATTTCATTAATTTCTGCTTTATTTTTAGTTGATTTCTGCGAACGTTTTTGTATTGTTGCTGATCTTTGTTATTGTTTACATTGTTATTGTTTACATTGTTTGCATTGTTTACATTTTCAATGTTTACATTCTGCATGTGTTTACATAGTCATTGTTTACAGTTATAGTAATTAGTTAATGGGCTATGCTAATGCACTGTTACTACTACACTGATGATAAATGAATGATGAATAGTGTCGTGCACTATTGAATGAGAAGTGCACTTATGATCAAGAATTGAGTGTTGATATTTCATATACAAGTTCTTTGATTGGAGACTTGTTTCCCACAGAGACTGGGATAATATAATGTGATGTGAATATACAAGTGCTTAATTAAGACTTGTTACACTTAGGTTTGAAATAAATTAGTTAATTATTTCAGGGTTTTGAACTCATATTATTACTCATCATGTCTACATTTGAGCACTTTATTGAGCAGGGTAAATTGCTTGGGAAGACTGGTGATAAGTTAGAAGAATTTGCAACTGCTCGATATGATAAAGCAATGGAAGCTGAACAAAAGAAACTGCAGATGCAGGTGGATGAAAAAAAAGATTCCAAATGGAAATGGAAAAACAAAAAAGGGAATCAGAAGCTGAGGAAAGAAAACTCCAGCTAGAAGCTGAAAGATTTCAAAAAAGAGGCTGACTTGAAAAAAAAGACTGAAAAAGAAGACTTGAGCTGAAATAAAAGACTTGAAAAAGAAGCTGAGAATAAAAGACTTGAAAAAGAGGCTGAGAATAAAAGACTTGAGAAAGAAGCTGAAAGACTTCAAATAGAGGCTCAGGCTGAGGAAAGAAGATTACAGAGAGAGTCTGATGAGAGGAAAGAGAAAGCAAAAATGGAACATGAAGAAAAGGTCTTAGCTTTAGAGTTGGAAAAATTGAAATTGATGAACATGAGTAATGGTAATGATTCAAACAAGGGTTCATCTTCTGGTAAGGCTAATAATGATACTTTTAAGATTAAGTTACCAACATTTAGTCCTTCCAGTGATGACATAATGTTCTATCTGGACAGATTTGAACAAGCATGTACAGCTCATAACATAGACAAAGCAAAATATGTTTATCAGTTATCAGGGATACTGACAGGTAAAGCTCTAAGTATATTAAATATGGTGGATGAACCTGACAAGAACAATTATGAGGTTGTCAGGGCCGCTTTGTTAAAGAAATATCAGCTTAACGAAGACGGCTATCGTCTACAATTTAAAAACATGTTACCTGAAAATGGAGTTGAATTCTCCGAGTTTATTGCAAGAATACGCATTACTTTCTCACGATGGGTTGAACTATCTAAGACGGAAAAAACTTATGAAGGACTTATGGACTTAATACTTAGAGACAAAGTCATGTCGTCAATGAGTCTTTCCTTGCTTTCCTTCATGAACGTAAACCTAAAACAATAAAAGAAATGGAAGATTTCTGTTGCCAATATGTAACTGCGCACCCACACATAACCATGGGTAACTCTAAGGTGAAAGAAGGTTTACCAGTTGCTTCGGCAGCACCGTATGGTCAAAACTTTGCTCGTAGATCCCAACAAAATTTTGATAGAAAGGGCAGCGGTAATTTCTGTCAAAATCATGGAAATCAATTTCATGGTGATTCTTCTTCGAAGAATTGGAGACAACCTGATAGTACTCGTTACTATCACCCTAATAATTATAGGCATTTCAAAAGAGGATATGGTAATAGAGGTTATTCCTGCCGAAGACCTCAAAACCAAACAAATAGATGTTCGCATCAATGTGAACATGATAGTAATCGTGGAAACTGGAATTCGAATCATGATAACAATTACAATAGAGACAATAATAACTGCAGAGATAATAATAACTCTGATAACTTCAGAGGTAATAATAGTCGCGGTAGGTCTCAACACAAAAAAAAAGAGATATCAGCAGGCTAATTCTGTACAACAGGAAACTGAGGGAGCCTGTAATCATGTTGTTGATAATAAAAACTTTGACGCTGTCACTGGTTCTGCTTTTGACTTTGAGAGAGCAAACAAATGCCCCCAATGCAGTACTTTATTCGAACCGGGTACCATAACTACTTTGAGTTGTGGTCACCCTCTTCCCGCTCTTCCTGCTGCTGTTGCGCATGACGGGAGGGGTTCTTTAATCCTACATAAGGGTCTTGTTAATGATACTCCGGTCTCACTACTTTTCGATTCCGGATGCACCACTATTGGTGTTAGACAATCGCTTGTAGATCCATCTTGTGCTACAGGAAAGGTTATTAAATGTGTCACATTTGGCGGCACTCTAGAAAAATATCCTACTGCTGTAATTCGCATTGCCACTCCTTTCTTTACTGGAGATGTGCATGCTTGTCTCTCCCCTAATCCTATTGCGGACCTTATTATTGGTCGTATTCACGGAGTTAGGGAGTGTACCCCACAGCAGATTGCTGCTTGGGAAGATAATAACATGCAAGCTACAAATGCAGTGGTTACAAGAGCACAAGCTCTACAAACACCCGAAACTTCACTGAATAGTGATAATGAAGTTGATAGCCAAGATAGTCACTTAGTAATCACTCGTGACTCTTTCATAAAATTGCAAGAAGAAGATCCTTCTTTAAAAAAATTCTTCATTCTTGCGAAGAAAGGTGATCCGAATCAGGATACAAATAGAAAATCTTGGATTGCAATGAGAAACGGCGTACTTGTACGTATGGTACAAGATTCGACTACGTCGGCGCATTCGCAAATTCTTGTTCCCAAGAGCATGAGAGTGCAAATATTGCAACATGCTCATGACTCGCAATGTGCTGGACATATGGGTTTTGCCCGTACGAAGTCGAGAGTCCTTGCGGCTTTCTTTTGGCCTTTTGTCAACAAGGACATTCGTATTTACTGCCGATCATGCAAGGTATGTCAGGAGGTCAAATCTAGAGGACCACGACATGCTGCGCCTATCCAGGCTGCTGACATTCCTATTCGGCCGTTTCAGAAAATGGCCATAGATATTATTGGCCCTTTTAAGGTCAAGTCGGCCAGAGGACATCAGTTCATCCTTACATGTGTCGATATGTGCACACGTTGGCCAGAGGCTATCCCTCTTAAGAGCATATCTACTACAGATATCGCAGATGCTCTTTGGTTGATATTTTCTCGCTTGGGGTTCCCCAGAGAAATATTGTCAGACCATGGCACTCAACTCATATCTGACACTATGTCACAGGTAATGTCTACCTTACATATTGAACGATCTCTCAGTAGTATCTACCATCCTATGTCTAATGGGTTAGTTGAGCGTCTGAATAGAACGCTCAAGACTTTGCTTGGTAAGATAACTGAAGATCATCCTCAAGATTGGGACAGGGTTTTACCCGCGGCTCTCTTTGCCTATAGAGAAGTCCCTAATGAACACACAGGATTTTCTCCCTTCGAACTTGTCTTTGGCGCGCGTCCGCGCGGCCCTATGTCTTTATTACACGATCTCATCACTGCCGATGATATTAGCGATGAAACTCAATCCTCATATGAGTATGTCATTGCTCTTAGACAAAAGATCATTGAGGCATGTAAGCTAGCAACTGCTTCATCAGAAATTGCTAAAGAGAAGGCAAGGCAGTTTGCTAACAAGAATAGATGTCTACGACAACTTTGTCCAGGTGACAAAGCATTCGTCCTACTCCCCAGTAGGGGAAATAGACTTCTTATTGCATGGAAAGGTCCGTATGCAATAGTCTCTCGGATTTCCGATGTTGACTATGTGGTCGATATTGATGGAAAGCATAAAACTTTCCACATAAACATGCTTTCGGAATTTCACGAACGTCCGGACTATTTGCTGCCTTTTCCAGGCAACGGATGATGCTCCTGCACCTCACGGTCATTATTCATCCCTGTCTGTCATACAGGATGAGGAATCTACCTTCTCTGATGTCAATCTTCCCCTTCCAGTGGTTCCATTACATTCCACGGAATCTTGGAAAAACGTTTCTGTTTCTCCTAATCTTTCTGGTGACGAACATCGACAAGTCTCGTCGATGTTACAAACATTTCAGGATGTTCTCACTGACATTCCTGGACACACAGATGTCATAGAACATGACATAATTCTTACCGACAATAATCCAATTAGGGTTAGGCCTTATCCTATCCCTACACACTTTCAGTCGCAAGTGGAAAAGGAATTGGATGAAATGATTCAATTAAATATAATTGAACCATCGACTTCACCATATTCTTCTTCCATGGTTATTGTCCGGAAGAAGGATAAGAACATACGAATTTGCGTTGATTATCGCAAATTGAATCAGGTCACAAAGTTCGATGCTGAACCGATGCCTTTGTTAGAAGATCTACTGATTAGACTTTCTAATTCTAGATTCTTCACTAAACTTGACTTGTCTAAAGTTTATTGGCAAGTGCCTTTAGCAGAGCATGCCAAACCTCTTACTGCTTTTTCTACACCTAGGGGTCTATTTCAATGGAATGTTATGCCTTTTGGTCTCATGAACGCCCCTGCCACTTTCGTTCGCATGATGCGTCGAATTCTGTCACATCGTTCGGATGTCATCGCATACTTAGATGACATCTGTCTCTTCAGTGATACCTGGGAAGATCACTATTTAGGGTTATATGACTTACTGTCCACTCTACGTGAGAATAATTTGACAGCAAAACCTTCTAAAGCTTTTGTTGGTTTTGGTGAAATCTCTTTCCTGGGTCATCGTGTTGGTCATGGTCTCTTGAAGACAGAAGACCACAATACTTCCAAAATACTGAACATCTCTGTTCCTAAAACGAAGAAACAAGTTAGGAGTCTCTTAGGTTTAATTCAATTTTATGGGAGATTTATTCCAAATTTATCTTCGATCATGGCACCTCTCTCAACATTGTTGAAGAAAGGTTCGCCTAATCTGGTCCGTTGGTCTGAAGAATGCCAATCTTCACTAGACCAAATCAAGAATATATTTTCTTCTCCTCCCATCTTAAGATTACCTACTCTTGATAGGACTTTTGTTCTTCGGAGTGATGCTTCATCCACTGGGATTGGAGCAGCACTGATGCAAGAATATGCAAATACTCTGCATCCTGTTATGTACATTTCTAGAAAACTAAATGCGGCAGAGAGGAACTACTCGGTTTTAGACCGTGAGTTGTTAGCGATGGTTTGGTCAATTCTAAAACTACAAAGATTCCTCCTGGGCGCACATTTCATTCTAGAGACTGATCAGAAAGCTCTTACAGCTATTCAGACTAAGAATTTGAAGAGTTCGAGATCCACTCGATATGCTATAGCTCTTCAACCTTTTCACTTCTCGGTACGAGCTATCCGTGGTGCGGATAATGTGATGGCTGACATTTTGTCTAGATGCCCACATGACTCCAACTAATACTTCTGTCCTATATTTCCATATATTACAGAGTCATAACACACCTATATTACTACAATAGATTAGCACATCTGTACTCACTTTATATGTACACACTATCGTGCTTTGTTATCATCTTCTTCTGTTCGTTTTTTAAGATGATAGAGGAAGACTGAGTGGTTAATATAAGGGCCGTTAGTTTACTAAACAGCCACAATTATTAATAATGTATTGTACCTTATGAAGCATATTAGTTATTAATTAGCATTATATTGCTTGTACTTTCTCAGAATGTCATTGATGAGCTGAGGACTTACCTTACTATTATCAAGCATGACGAGTTCTAGATTGTGTACTTACCCTCGGAATGCCAGAGGATATGTCCTGGATCGTCATGTAGTTTAACTTTACTATGTACTTATGTCATTACATGTCAAATAATGTACTATTTAAATTTTCCTATCAGATTTGTACATCCATTTTTAAAGACAATATTAGATTATGCTATTTATTGATGTCTATGGTAACTTGCATACGTATATTGTGTTTACATGCTAACGTGATGTGTGTTGGTGACACCTCCCCGATGTGAATATTTTTTGAGACATATTTATTTTTCTGTTGAGGTATATCCTCACCAGACACTCTATATTTAGCCTCATGTTAGGCAATTTAATTAATTATCAGCGCATAATTCGTGCGTTTTGAGCCGCTTATCGCATGCTCTTTGATATTTAAAAAAAAAAAAAATATGTTCCACATTTTTTTTTTTTATCGGGAGGAGGTGGTGATATGTTGCGTGAGAAATTCTCGCAACATCGTTTTATTACAATATATATTTTATAACGCAAGGGCAACAACTGCTTGAAATTTATAGTCACTTTTCTCGGTAAGCAGTTGTCTCCTCGCGTTGGTATTGAATGCAGTTAAGTTTGCTATGCTAGGCCGTTTTCTCAGAAAAACGGTTGGCAACCTGTTGGGTTATCCTTTTAAGGTAATCATTCTTACGCTGGTTCGTAGTAAAGGTCCTTGCGTCTTAAGTTCTGAGCTGTGGTCATTTTGCGCTGGACTGCGCATGACTGGTCTTGCTTCTTGGTCGATCGATTTCCGCCCACCAGTCAGTCAGTGAGCGATTTTGAATAGCTAGAAAGATGCCTCGCTGAGAGGGGATCTCCGCTATTTTTTTGTTCTGTCAGGAATGTGAAGTCCTCTTAATGGATATTTCGTTTATTCGAGATAATACCTCTAGTGTATTTCCACATGCCGGGAGGCGTAATATTTCTGTGTATTTCCTGAAGGCAAGGTAAATTAACTTTTTCATTAACTCTATCGATTTTTGGTCGTGAGCGATTTTTGATTCATCGGTTGATGCATGTCCCAAGGACCATTACTTGCTACTTTGTTACATGAACTAGGTTTGGAAAACCTTTGTTATCTAGAGGATATTTTTGAGGACATTATTTATACTTCGGCAGACGTGCCTGTCTTGCTGAAGTCAGATTAAGGAGAGTGAACTGATCTCATACATCTGGTTATCTTCTGGCTAAGATAGAAAGGGATGGAGAATTTTCCCGACTACATTACAGCCTTATAATGTATTGACATGCCTGTGAATCACCTTTATTATGATGCTGTCTACCGTCCATTGCTATACTGACATTGTTGCTGTGATAATGACTGTCTGATGTACCTACATATTCGCGTATACATTTTGTCACTGTGGCGTCCACAATAAATGATACAGAAAAACGTCACTAGCTGTTACAAGCATCATTGACTTTATACGTCGTGAGTTAACTGACGTCTTTGTATGGATTGCCCTGCTTTTGTATGATCATTGTTTGACTGTACATCATCTACACACTTCACAAAACCAGACCACGGGCACCATCACTCACCTCATGGTGCACGCGTCATTTGGCGGCCAATTACTCAATCATAATATAAATTGGGCGTCATCATCCATGCTCCAGGTAACAGATTCAGTGTCGGTTCTTTTGGCAAGATAAGCCCCAGTTCTTCAAATGACTGTTTAATCCTCTTATTTGATGAACTCCTATTTTGTTATTTTTGTTTTATTGACTCTGTTCATTTCACAGCAATTATTCCAGGTATGAAACACAACTTCGAGATCAAAATAGTCGCAGTGTACAGTAGCTTGAAATATTCGATAGTAAAATAGAATGTCAGGTAGATAAATCTTTTCTTCGGGATAAATCCTCGCCACAACACAAGTGGTCGGTAGGCAGTCTTTCTGTGTAAACCAAGAGAGCCGAACCGGTAAACCTCAAAGACCCGATGGGTGCATAAGAATGTTTGTTGGGCGTCTATTGTACTTAGACCAGTTTTCTCAGATTTATATTGAAGCCGCTGGTAGGTTTTGGGTTGTGACCCGTACTAGAATTATAGGAAGAAAATGCAACATTTAACCACAATCAGTATTCTATCCTAAAAATAACCCGCGTAGAGGTATAATTTAATATCCACTCGGCTATTAAATTTAAATTAGAAAAACACAAGTGTATATCTTATTTATCGTTTAACAAAAACCCCCGTGAAATAAGTGCTAGTCATTTATAAAATTGCTCATAATGAATTAGAAATAAATATTTATTTCGTCAGTACTCATAATGAATAGTGCATTTACTAGTTGACCAAAATATCTCTTACTAGTTAATAGCAAGTAATTAAATTTAAAAGTTAGCTCTATGTTGTTTTAATTCGCTAGTCAATTAGCACAACAATCCTAGTGAAATATCATGACGGACTTTAAAAATTAAATCACTCAACACAGAAAAATCTTAGTGAAATATAATGCCGGACTTAACAATTAAATCACTCAAGAGGCTATTATAAATATTTACCGCAACACAAAATGACTATTTCCAATTGAAAAAAACTAAGAAATTCCACTGTCATAATTGTGGTGGGTTTTGATGTTAAAAAGTTGAGTATTAATTGTCTACAGATGTGAGGTCAGCTATGCAAGTCCCTGAGTCTAATTGTTGATGAAGTTGTTCTCAGGGTACCTGTCTGCTACCACCCTACGACCTCAATCTGCTATATATTTTGAACCTAATTATACGAGGCGTGTTCAAATGAAACCCGTCCCAGTGGCTTTATAACAAATATATGTAAGGTACATCAGCAGGAGTTGTAGAATTAAATACAGCAATTGTTATGAAGCAAGTACTCACTGGGGTTCTTTAGAAATAGTCACCATAGGCATTCAGACACGCATCCCACTGCATGGATAGACGGCCGATGCCGTCCAAGAAAAATGACTTATTTTGCTTATTGAACCATTTGGTCACCGAGGCCCTGACGTCTGCATCGGAGTCGAATCGCTGTTCCATTAGAGATTTTTTTAAGGGTCCGAACAAATGAAAGTCACATGGTGACATATCGAGGCTGTAGGCTGGGTGTGGCAGAACTTCTCACCTTTTCCTTGCTAACGCTTCCTGCACAATGTTCGCAACATGTGGACGAGCATTGTCGTGCAACAGAATCACACCACGCGAAAGCATGCCGGGTCGTTTATTCTTGATGGCTGTATGCAGGTTGTCTAGTGTGTCTTTGTAGCGGATGGCATTGATGTTCAAGCCAGGCTCTTTAAAGTCAACCAATAGAAGCCCTTCATGGTCCAAAAATGCGGTCAGCATAACCTTACCGGCGGAAATCTGTGACTTGAATTTTTTGGGTTTTGGTGATCCGGGATGTTTCCATTGCATGCTCGCTGCTTTAAGTGCTCAAAGTGGTGGCACCACGACTCATCGCCTGCCCCTATGCGCAACAGAAATGCATCACCCTCCTCTTCGTAACGCAGCAGGTGGTTCAAACTCCACCCCATGCGTTCTTCCTTATGGCGATGGCTTCTTCTGTCGCAACTATATGCAACTGACCTGGCCGCGGAAGATCTCTCGTTAACTGACGTCCTTCTCGAAACATTCGTGCACAGTCTTTCACTGTAGTCTTAGACACACTTTTGTCACCATACACTGCTTTCATTCAGCGATGAATGTCGGCTGGTCGACATCCTTCGGCTGTTAGGAACTGGATCACCGCTCGCTGATCGACCTTGGACGGATTCCGTATCACACCGGCCATTATTTTAACCGTCTGCAGCACAAAAAATGAATACTGGGAGAATGAACACTTACACACTTGTACATTCGTATGTGCTTATTACGTCAGATGTAACGTCATCATGCTCCTCCTACAAATGTCCACTTCGCGCAGCACGGGCGGGTTTCATTTGAACACTCCTCGTATGTTATGGTGTCTGGATGTCATCTGTCTAAGTGTCTAGGGTAAAATGTAATGTAATGTTAAGAAAATGACAACAACTACATCTATACCTTAATGAACAAGTAATTAAACAAGTCGCTGAGTAAATTTTAAATGAAAATCTATTTTACAATTTATTTTACCTGTATCTCAATGGCTGGGATACAGGACTGTTTAAAACTCAAAATAATGCAATTTATTTACATCAAAGTAATTTAAACAACCACTGTGTTTGTTATTATTATTATAAATTGTTCCTGACTGGAAGTGTTCTGATGAAGCAATAACTCCTATGAATGGACACGCTTCGGAGGAACGACTTGTATCATCATGTCAAGAAAACTGATTGATATATTAATGATGGAGAGTATGGTTAAATGAACTAACACACGCCCGTGGACAATTGGGCTTAACTTTGTGTCATAGAACTTGTGATGTCCTTCTCATAACCACCTTCTTCACAACTGCAACGTCTGAATACTGCTCCCGACTCTTTAGAATAAAGGCAAACAGGTAGTTTTTGCCTCGAGCTTGCAGCTTCAGGAGTACGTATATTTTAGTATGTTACTCACTGATTGTTTCAAGATGGAACCCTAAAATCAGAGGATTAATGCCTCCTCAGTACATCATACACCTATCTCCATCTCTAAACAATTAAACATTATCAACATTTTCAAGATCAGTGAAGTTGCTAAATAAATAGCTATCGTTCCTATCTGATTTGGTGCCTTATTCATCATCAGGTAATCTTCAAACATTCGTTTGATACATTCCTTGTCATAGAAGAAATTATAGTTAATTATATAAAGTCGTGTGCAAACACGGTGACTTGCTGAAGACGGCCAGTGGTTTGCTGGTCTTACAGCATAATAATAATTTCATATTTTATTCCCAACTATGTCTTTTCATTCACTCCCACAGTTTAAGTAAGCCTGTCTGGCTTTAATACAAGGGGATAATCTTTCCTAATAACATTTGTGGCATGACACAAAGGTTTAGTTTGGCGACTGTCAGGTGGTGCCTCTATGCATCAATAAGGCATACACATTCAATAATACAGATACATATCAATAACAAGGTTTATATAAATGTTTATCTTACCGCATCAATGAAATAATACACAATTTGTAGGTTAACCGGCGATCAATGGGCACATTCAGATCGCCACTGATGCAGAACAGCGAAGGCACTGGTCATGTATTCCTTGCGTCTGAAGCTAACACTACTTGTGAGATTTTAATTTTCGAATGGCAACTAATGCTGGTTTCAAATCGTTTTTATCACTCCTCTTAGTCTATTCTACCACAGCCAATCGAATTATGTTATGCCCACTAGCCTCTTTTTTTCAAAAATAAATAACACTTTCAAAATTATACCGTTCCACCCCCCTTTTCCCCTACGGGCAAAGTTGAGTGAGGAATACAATGCGTATGTCTCTGTGTCTTCTCTTTACCATATTCTGTTATTATCTAAGCGTTTTTACTGTAAAATATTATAACATTAAGGGTAGTATAATCTTCTAATAAACAAGTATTATCATTTTATTTGTCAACTGTCCTTGCTTTTATTTTAGTATGCATCGAGGTTTCATTGGGCCACCCCTTCTCTCCCCTTCAGTATCACACTGCATAAGCTATCTTTTCAAATAAGCCTTCAGGAAAATCCCCCACTTACATTTCTCTCACTCTCGTTCGTTTTCAAAACGAAGCAGCGCGTTAGCATTTCATCAGAAAATACTATCACCGTATACAGGAAATGCGAGCCTGTCTCTGTGTTTATACTAATCGTCTCCCTATCTAAGTGGTTATACATTCAAACTGCGCTACTAATGAACGGGGTGGGGCAAGCGGTGGGGTTTCTTCTCATTCAATAGCAGATACCACTGCTTTATTTAACTTTAACCTTTTTGGAAAAAATATGCCCCTAGCAACAGCGTAACCATGGCCAAGTAGTTTTTATTCAAACTCTCACCCATTCGTTGCCGTTTAGTGTTAGAATTTATAAGCAGTAATATTTTATCTATTTGATCGGGGTATCAGGGATCTTACTACAATAATGGATCTAGAATATCGAAGCTAGACGTCTGAAAATTGGTGGGTACTAGATAAACTGAGTTTGAAAGCTGGAATATATATATGAAATAGACAAAAAGTCGCTGACCAGTGTGAGACATAACACCTTTGGGAAACTTCGTGGTCAGATTCTGAATGAAAGCTAACTTTGCCACTTTCGCCGCCCGCTAGACGTGGTCCCACGAGCAAATCGTCTCTTTGATCACGTCTCGTCCGCAGCTTAATTACATTCCGAACAAACGGATGTGGGGGGGGGGGTGGTGTAACTGTAATTATCTCCCCCTGACCAATGTAACTAACAAAAGTATGACTTTTGAATAATCGCCCTTGATTTTCTTCTTAAGCTTATTTCCCCCTGTTCTCACTACGTGCATCAAAGTCTGTTGTAAACATTCCTAGTGCCTGATAGACATAGAGAAAAGAAAAAAAAATAGGCGTGGCTACAATTATGAGTTTGACAGATATAAAAGTACGAAAGTTCTGTATTAACGAAACGTGCATAACTAATAAGGAAGCAAGGTGGAAGCAAAAACGTGTGGGTATATGTAATCTATTTACATAATCTCTGTCACAGTCTTCTGCTTCTTATCCTTCTTTTTCTTAATCCGCTTTTGCATCTTCTATATTCTGTGATTTTTTATTTTTTTATTTTAATTTTTAAGGTCTTAAAACATGAATAACATTTTCATAGTTTACTTTCTCCTGCCCTCTAATCCCATTAACAATCGTTTCCGTCATCTCAACTCATCCCGTCATGATTTATTTATGTCTCCACTAGCCACAAATGTCTGGCTGTTGTTACCTAATGTCCTGTTCTGTTATCCTAATATTCTCATCATCTCGTATGTCTCACTTTTTATCAGGCTGCTCTTTGTGTTGGCTTCTGCCGACTCTGTATTTATCTTTCCGTTTTCCCATCGTTTCATTTTTTTTTTCATAGTTTTTCATTGTCCCAGTTCTCAATTCCTTCCTGCTACATTCTTTATTCCCCCTCGAAAATAATGTCTCTATCACTTACATAGGTGACACAAGTCGTTATTACCAAACCTCCTGGATTTACCTTCAAGCCAGGGGATTATGTGTACATTCTGATCCCAGCCATAGCCAAATACGAGTGGCACGCCTTTACGATCAGCAGCGCACCTGAGCAAAGAGGTTTACAATTTGTTGGTGGTGGCCTTGTATTGATGGTAGTGATGGTGATGGGCATTGTGTCAATGATTATGTTTATTGTTGCCGTTTTCGTAGTTATTGAAACTTTATTTAGACTAATTTGATTTTCCATGTACCGGTTGTAAATTCTGTAGTCTCTTTATTTTACTGAAGTTAATGCCATTGAAAGTTCTGAAAGCAAAATGTGTGTTTCGGAAAGCAAAGACCTCCCTATCTCTTCTTGCTTGAGTTCTTGTATTTAATTTTACTAGTTTTGTTATACTTGCTAATAATACTGTTGTTGTTGTTACTACAGGACGTTCTCTTTTAATTAGATTTGAATATGCGATTGTTCTTACTGATGTTGTTTTTTTACTTGTATTTGTTGTTTGATTACTTGAAATTGATTTTACTACTGATGATGTTATGTTACCCTTCATTGCAATGACGAAATAGTTTGCAGCTATTGAATATGAATAACATCGAACAATTAGTTTCATTAATCACATCACAAAGGTTAAATTAATTAAGGGTTATCATGTTAAGGATAAGTAATAGAATCAAAACAGAATTGAAAGAAAAGGAACAGAAGCTATTTCATGTTCAGAACAATAATAGAACGCTCATCGAAAGTGAATAAAAATCAATACCTATGCTTCATTGACTACACATACGCTTATGAATGAGTAAAAAAATGAATGAATATAACAGTAATGCTTGCAGACCTCCAGATAGACGGAAGAAATCTAACATAGTCAAGAATGTAAATGAGATTAGACACTGAAAAAAAAATGAGAAAATGTTTCTTTAAGTGTGGAGATAAACAAGGATGTGCGCTATCCCCTGTTATTCATTTTTGTACAGCGAAAATATCATGAAACGGGAGAGCTGTGACAAGAATAATACAAAGAAGACGTAAAAATATCATATATATATATATTAAAGAGTCTTGCTCATACGTTTGCTTTCATGCCTATAATAACTGAATCAACTATTATTGTTTTGTTTTAAAATAACATGTAACAAATTTAATAATCAATTAGTCTTAACAGGTTAAAATAGCAATGGAATGATGGTGAATGTTAGATGTAAAAAAATTGTCTTCACTGAGACTTGGTTTGAGGATTGATAAAAACAATTGTCATTTTGCTGGTTCCTTTTACAAGAACTTAGCTGCTATAAGTGAGTCCTGCCGCCGTGGGTTCATCAATTCTTCTGTGATGAGGGCACTTCTTCACACAACTCGTCCAATGTAGGCGGTTAGTGTTGATTCGCTGCTTTTAACTCACAACTAGTGACGTAGAAACATTCGTCTTGCAGCTTCGTACCACGAACTTTAGACAAAATAAAAAGAACAAATGTCTTTGTGTACACTGGGTTGGCAGATTAACAGGCGCATTGTCTCGCTGTCCACCCACCAATGTTAGCCTCTCTGAATAATTACATTCTTTTGAGTATACACAGCTTAACTCAGGGAAGATGATTAGAAATCACCAATATTCTTCTGGGTATTAAACTGGGAAAATATGTGCTTGGACAGTGCGAGGGCAATGGCTTGCCTGAATTACAATTAACAAGGTACGTATATCTCACAAAATGATACGATACACTTGAGGCACATGTGGTGTAATCATCACTCATCACTGCTCCAGTCGGAGTCTGGGGTCACCTCTGCTGTCGGTTTTCTGTACGACTAGCAAGAAGCAATCACCTGCGCTTGCTGTAGTGGTTTATGAATATACTATTTTCATATGTTGAGGTTGCCAGCGTCCTGTGACTGGTATAACCACTTAGCAAGTACAGACATGTTACATTTCACATTTTAAAATATACGTTCATGTTGCGTGAGAAATTCTCGCAACATCGTTTTGAATACAATATATATTTTGTAATGAAAGGGAAACAATCTTATGAAATTTATAGTCACTTTTCATTGTAAGCAGTTGTCTCCTCGCGTTGGTGTCGATGGCAGTTAAGTTTGTTATGCGTTCTTGAATTGTGTCCATGTATGGACTTGCTAGGCCGCTTTTCTCAGAAAGCGGTTTGCAACCTGTTGGGTTATCCTTATAAGGTAATCATTCTTAAGCTGGTTCTTAGTAAAGGTCCTTGTGTCTTAAGTTATCTGAGCTGTGGTCGATTCGCGCTGGACTGCGCATGTCTAAGTCTTGGGTCTTTGTCGAACGATTTCCGCCCAGCAGTCAATGAGCGAAGATTTTGAATAGCGAGCAAGACGTCTTTGTGAGCGTCTGTGCTTTTCTTGTTCTTCAGGAATATGAAGTCCTCTTATGGATATTTCGTTTATTCGAGATGATACCTCTAGTGTATTTCCACACGTCGGAAGGCGTATTATTTCTGTGGTTATTTCCTGAAGGCAAGGTAAATTACATTTACATTAACTTTATCGATATCTGTTCGTGAGTGACATTTGATTCGTAGCCTGTCTTTGAAAGTCTTCATCACGAGATGTTTTCTCAGCTCACATATTGCTACATTGTACCGCATCGGGTTGATGCATGTCCCAAGGACCATTACTTGCTACTTCGCTACATGAACTAGGTTTGAAACCTTTTGTTATCTAGAGGATTTTGTTTGAGGACATTATTTATACTTCAGAAGACGTGTCTGTCTTGCTGAAGTCAGATTAAGGAGAGTGATTTGATCTCATACATCTTGTTATCTCCTGGCTGTTATAGAAAAGGATGGAGATTTCCACCTGACTACATTTACAGTACTATGATGTATAACATGCATATGATTCATCTTTATTATGATGCCGTCTACCGTCCATTGCTGTACTGACAATGTTGCTGTGATAATGACTGTCTGATGTACCTACATATTCGCGTATACATTTTTGTCACTGTGGCGTCCACAATAAATGATACAGAAAAACGTCACCAGCTGTTACAAGCATCATTGACTTTATACGTCGTGAGTTAACTGACGTCCTTGTGTGGATTGCCCTAACATTTATTACAAATAAGGGAGGGAAACCTGAGACCTGTAAACAGTAAATTAATATGAAATTAATATGAAACAAATATAAAGGTATGTTATCAGGCACTCGCAGGAAATAAAGAAGTAGAACACCAGACAACAGAAAAACAACAGACATGAGTGGCTTACCCAGGATTTGAACACTGGACCTTCCGTGCGACAACCCCGCCTAGCCATGCAAGCGAATCACACTATCCGCTCCGCCATCTACGCATCATCAAAAAATGATGTTTCAATGGCAGGTCAATAGTGCGAACCACAATACACGACACCAGAAGTCCTCCATGGGCAGTTCAGCCTATTAATGACGCAATCACTTCTGTTGTATTTCTATCAAGCAGTATAGGCCGAATCCAACAAGACCCTTAGGACCTTAATACTGTGTCCAGTAAATGATAGTAGACTAGAACAGTGAGAACAGGATAGTGGGTAGGTTTGGTATTGTACAAACATTTATTACAAATAAGGGAGGGAAACCTGAGGCCTGTAAACAGTAAATTAATATGAAATTAATATGAAACAAATATAAAGGTATGTTATCAGGCACTCGCAGGAAATAAAGAAGTAGAACACCAGACAACAGAAAAACAACAGACATGAGTGGCTTACCCAGGATTTGAACACTGGACCTTCCGTGCGACAACCCCGCCTAGCCATGCAAGCGAATCACACTATCCGCCCCGCCATCTACGCATCATCAAAAAATGATGTTTCAATGGCAAGTCAATAGTGCGAACCACAATACACGACACCAGAAGTCCTCCATGGGCAGTTCAGCCTATTAATGACGCAATCACTTCTGTTGTATTTCTATCAAGCAGTATAGGCCGAATCCAACAAGACCCTTAGGACCTTAATACTGTGTCCAGTAAATGATAGTAGACTAGAACAGTGAGAACAGGATAGTGGGTAGGTTTGGTATTGTACAAACATTTATTACAAATAAGGGAGGGAAACCTGAGGCCTGTAAACAGTAAATTAATATGAAATTAATATGAAACAAATATAAAGGTATGTTATCAGGCACTCGCAGGAAATAAAGAAGTAGAACACCAGACAACAGAAAAACAACAGACATGAGTGGCTTACCCAGGATTTGAACACTGGACCTTCCGTGCGACAACCCCGCCTAGCCATGCAAGCGAATCACACTATCCGCTCCGCCATCTACGCATCATCAAAAAATGATGTTTCAATGGCAGGTCAATAGTGCGAACCACAATACACGACACCAGAAGTCCTCCATGGGCAGTTCAGCCTATTAATGACGCAATCACTTCTATTGTATTTCTATCAAGCAGTATAGGCCGAATCCAACAAGACCCTTAGGACCTTAATACTGTGTCCAGTAAATGATAGTAGACTAGAACAGTGAGAACAGGATAGTGGGTAGGTTTGGTATTGTACAAACATTTATTACAAATAAGGGAGGGAAACCTGAGGCCTGTAAACAGTAAATTAATATGAAATTAATATGAAACAAATATAAAGGTATGTTATCAGGCACTCGCAGGAAATAAAGAAGTAGAACACCAGACAACAGAAAAACAACAGACATGAGTGGCTTACCCAGGATTTGAACACTGGACCTTCCGTGCGACAACCCCGCCTAGCCATGCAAGCGAATCACACTATCCGCTCCGCCATCTACGCATCATCAAAAAATGATGTTTCAATGGCAGGTCAATAGTGCGAACCACAATACACGACACCAGAAGTCCTCCATGGGCAGTTCAGCCTATTAATGACGCAATCACTTCTGTTGTATTTCTATCAAGCAGTATAGGCCGAATCCAACAAGACCCTTAGGACCTTAATACTGTGTCCAGTAAATGATAGTAGACTAGAACAGTGAGAACAGGATAGTGGGTAAGTTTGGTATTGTACAAAAATGTTTGATAACATACCTTTATATTTGTTTCATATTAATTTCATATTAATTTACTGTTTACAGGCCTCAGGTTTCCCTCCCTTATTTGTAATAAATGTTTGTACAATACCAAACCTACCCACTATCCTGTTCTCACTGTTCTAGTCTACTATCATTTACTGGACACAGTATTAAGGTCCTAAGGGTCTTGTTGGATTCGGCCTATACTGCTTGATAGAAATACAACAGAAGTGATTGCGTCATTAATAGGCTGAACTGCCCATGGAGGACTTCTGGTGTCGTGTATTGTGGTTCGCACTATTGACCTGCCATTGAAACATCATTTTTTGATGATGCGTAGATAGCGGAGCGGATAGTGTGATTCGCTTGCATGGCTAGGCGGGGTTGTCGCACGGAAGGTCCAGTGTTCAAATCCTGGGTAAGCCACTCATGTCTGTTGTTTTTCTGTTGTCTGGTGTTCTACTTCTTTATTTCCTGCGAGTGCCTGATAACATACCTTTATATTTGTTTCATATTAATTTCATATTAATTTACTGTTTACAGGCCTCAGGTTTCCCTCCCTTATTTGTAATAAATGTTTGTACAATACCAAAGCTACCCACTATCCTGTTCTCACTGTTCTAGTCTACTATCATTTACTGGACACAATATTAAGGTCCTAAGGGTCTTGTTGGATTCGGCCTATACTGCTTGATAGAAATACAACAGAAGTGATTGCGTCATTAATAGGCTGAACTGCCCATGGAGGACTTCTGGTGTCGTGTATTGTGGTTCGCACTATTGACCTGCCATTGAAACATCATTTTTTGATGATGCGTAGATGGCGGAGCGGATAGTGTGATTCGCTTGCATGGCTAGGCGGGGTTGTCGCACGGAAGGTCCAGTGTTCAAATCCTGGGTAAGCCACTCATGTCTGTTGTTTTTCTGTTGTCTGGTGTTCTACTTCTTTATTTCCTGCGAGTGCCTGATAACATACCTTTATATTTGTTTCATATTAATTTCATATTAATTTACTGTTTACAGGCCTCAGGTTTCCCTCCCTTATTTGTAATAAATGTTTGTACAATACCAAACCTACCCACTATCCTGTTCTCACTGTTCTAGTCTACTATCATTTACTGGACACAGTATTAAGGTCCTAAGGGTCTTGTTGGATTCGGCCTATACTGCTTGATAGAAATACAACAGAAGTGATTGCGTCATTAATAGGCTGAACTGCCCATGGAGGACTTCTGGTGTCGTGTATTGTGGTTCGCACTATTGACCTGCCATTGAAACATCATTTTTTGATGATGCGTAGATGGCGGAGCGGATAGTGTGATTCGCTTGCATGGCTAGGCGGGGTTGTCGCACGGAAGGTCCAGTGTTCAAATCCTGGGTAAGCCACTCATGTCTGTTGTTTTTCTGTTGTCTGGTGTTCTACTTCTTTATTTCCTGCGAGTGCCTGATAACATACCTTTATATTTGTTTCATATTAATTTCATATTAATTTACTGTTTACAGGCCTCAGGTTTCCCTCCCTTATTTGTAATAAATGTTTGTACAATACCAAACCTACCCACTATCCTGTTCTCACTGTTCTAGTCTACTATCATTTACTGGACACAGTATTAAGGTCCTAAGGGTCTTGTTGGATTCGGCCTATACTGCTTGATAGAAATACAACAGAAGTGATTGCGTCATTAATAGGCTGAACTGCCCATGGAGGACTTCTGGTGTCGTGTATTGTGGTTCGCACTATTGACCTGCCATTGAAACATCATTTTTTGATGATGCGTAGATGGCGGAGCGGATAGTGTGATTCGCTTGCATGGCTAGGCGGGGTTGTCGCACGGAAGGTCCAGTGTTCAAATCCTGGGTAAGCCACTCATGTCTGTTGTTTTTCTGTTGTCTGGTGTTCTACTTCTTTATTTCCTGCGAGTGCCTGATAACATACCTTTATATTTGTTTCATATTAATTTCATATTAATTTACTGTTTACAGGCCTCAGGTTTCCCTCCCTTATTTGTAATAAATGTTTGTACAATACCAAACCTACCCACTATCCTGTTCTCACTGTTCTAGTCTACTATCATTTACTGGACACAGTATTAAGGTCCTAAGGGTCTTGTTGGATTCGGCCTATACTGCTTGATAGAAATACAACAGAAGTGATTGCGTCATTAATAGGCTGAACTGCCCATGGAGGACTTCTGGTGTCGTGTATTGTGGTTCGCACTATTGACCTGCCATTGAAACATCATTTTTTGATGATGCGTAGATGGCGGAGCGGATAGTGTGATTCGCTTGCATGGCTAGGCGGGGTTGTCGCACGGAAGGTCCAGTGTTCAAATCCTGGGTAAGCCACTCATGTCTGTTGTTTTTCTGTTGTCTGGTGTTCTACTTCTTTATTTCCTGCGAGTGCCTGATAACATACCTTTATATTTGTTTCATATTAATTTCATATTAATTTACTGTTTACAGGCCTCAGGTTTCCCTCCCTTATTTGTAATAAATGTTTGTACAATACCAAACCTACCCACTATCCTGTTCTCACTGTTCTAGTCTACTATCATTTACTGGACACAGTATTAAGGTCCTAAGGGTCTTGTTGGATTCGGCCTATACTGCTTGATAGAAATACAACAGAAGTGATTGCGTCATTAATAGGCTGAACTGCCCATGGAGGACTTCTGGTGTCGTGTATTGTGGTTCGCACTATTGACCTGCCATTGAAACATCATTTTTTGATGATGCGTAGATGGCGGAGCGGATAGTGTGATTCGCTTGCATGGCTAGGCGGGGTTGTCGCACGGAAGGTCCAGTGTTCAAATCCTGGGTAAGCCACTCATGTCTGTTGTTTTTCTGTTGTCTGGTGTTCTACTTCTTTATTTCCTGCGAGTGCCTGATAACATACCTTTATATTTGTTTCATATTAATTTCATATTAATTTACTGTTTACAGGCCTCAGGTTTCCCTCCCTTATTTGTAATAAATGTTTGTACAATACCAAAGCTACCCACTATCCTGTTCTCACTGTTCTAGTCTACTATCATTTACTGGACACAATATTAAGGTCCTAAGGGTCTTGTTGGATTCGGCCTATACTGCTTGATAGAAATACAACAGAAGTGATTGCGTCATTAATAGGCTGAACTGCCCATGGAGGACTTCTGGTGTCGTGTATTGTGGTTCGCACTATTGACCTGCCATTGAAACATCATTTTTTGATGATGCGTAGATGGCGGAGCGGATAGTGTGATTCGCTTGCATGGCTAGGCGGGGTTGTCGCACGGAAGGTCCAGTGTTCAAATCCTGGGTAAGCCACTCATGTCTGTTGTTTTTCTGTTGTCTGGTGTTCTACTTCTTTATTTCCTGCGAGTGCCTGATAACATACCTTTATATTTGTTTCATATTAATTTCATATTAATTTACTGTTTACAGGCCTCAGGTTTCCCTCCCTTATTTGTAATAAATGTTTGTACAATACCAAACCTACCCACTATCCTGTTCTCACTGTTCTAGTCTACTATCATTTACTGGACACAGTATTAAGGTCCTAAGGGTCTTGTTGGATTCGGCCTATACTGCTTGATAGAAATACAACAGAAGTGATTGCGTCATTAATAGGCTGAACTGCCCATGGAGGACTTCTGGTGTCGTGTATTGTGGTTCGCACTATTGACCTGCCATTGAAACATCATTTTTTGATGATGCGTAGATGGCGGAGCGGATAGTGTGATTCGCTTGCATGGCTAGGCGGGGTTGTCGCACGGAAGGTCCAGTGTTCAAATCCTGGGTAAGCCACTCATGTCTGTTGTTTTTCTGTTGTCTGGTGTTCTACTTCTTTATTTCCTGCGAGTGCCTGATAACATACCTTTATATTTGTTTCATATTAATTTCATATTAATTTACTGTTTACAGGCCTCAGGTTTCCCTCCCTTATTTGTAATAAATGTTTGTACAATACCAAACCTACCCACTATCCTGTTCTCACTGTTCTAGTCTACTATCATTTACTGGACACAGTATTAAGGTCCTAAGGGTCTTGTTGGATTCGGCCTATACTGCTTGATAGAAATACAACAGAAGTGATTGCGTCATTAATAGGCTGAACTGCCCATGGAGGACTTCTGGTGTCGTGTATTGTGGTTCGCACTATTGACCTGCCATTGAAACATCATTTTTTGATGATGCGTAGATGGCGGAGCGGATAGTGTGATTCGCTTGCATGGCTAGGCGGGGTTGTCGCACGGAAGGTCCAGTGTTCAAATCCTGGGTAAGCCACTCATGTCTGTTGTTTTTCTGTTGTCTGGTGTTCTACTTCTTTATTTCCTGCGAGTGCCTGATAACATACCTTTATATTTGTTTCATATTAATTTCATATTAATTTACTGTGGATTGCCCTGTTTTGTATAATCATTGTTTGACTGTACATCATCTACACACTACACAAACCAGACCACGGGCACCATCACTCATCCTATGGTGCACGCTTCATTTGGTGGCCAGTCCAAAGGCATTCGATAAGCCCACCACGTCTCATCAGTTCACAACTTACCCTAAATGGGATCTACAATCTCCTGTCACAGTTAAAATGGACACAGCAACTTAGGTTAGATGCTTTCGAATCACTTGGTGTGGGAAATTTTAGTATTCCTCTTATGACGGGTGATCTGATTCCTTAGGTCTCCAGTCTTTGTATTTTAAAATGCGGGTTTACTTTTAAGTTTCAAAGTTGCCCAAATACTTTGTCCTGGTCCTTTAAGTGTCCAGTCTTTGCATTTAAAAATGCGGGTTTACTTTTAAGTTTCAAAGTTGCCCAAATACTTCGATCTGTCACTTATAATTTTGGACTTCTTAGTCCGTTGTATCTCTGGCTCCTGGGAGTTGCTAATTTGACGTTGCGATGCAGTCTGATTTGTGACTCCGATTTTGCTAGATTATATTGCCATTTCTCAGATCAAGTTCCAGATTGTACTTTTAGACCAACTTGACAATGAAAGTAGTCTATTCCGGCTCTCAAATCAAGCCAATGGTAATCTCTTTAGAACTATATGGGTCGGGGTGTTAAATCATAATATCCCCCGCATGTTTTACAACATCAAATTTTAAAATTCCAACGTGTGACCTCTTTCTAATAAGGCAGTAAATCTTCCGACTGCATCTTTATGCAAACTCACAAACAAATCTGTGAACTTATTTCCTGTCCAGATGCTTTACCACCATATTGTCTCCCCAAACAGATTATCGGTCATATTGATAGAAAGATGGCCCAGCGGAAACGATTACGTATTATCACCTGTGTTTTCGTGCATCAGCCAGACGGTCAAACACGAATCGGCGGAAGCTCAGACAAACAATATGGTTTTCTTTCCGTACTCTGCCGGGTCGTATTTTTACGAGGAGTGGTTGGTACCACCTTGGATCAACACAGATCGTCTCTATCAAAGATGCCTAGACGACTTAGGTGATAAACGTATTATCCGCTGACCTGTCTAATTAGCTTACGATGATTCACAGGGCGAAATGTAAACAAGTCTGGGAGCGGCTCAGAGCAAAAATGTAAGGGCATAAAATGTGTCAAATAAAAGGACGATGCGGTGGAGAGAGAAGGGCGCAAAAGTAAATGCACAAAACGTTTTGTGACTATATATATAAAAAATATATATATATGTATATATACACGATGGGGTAATAACAAAAATCAGAATATTGGAAAAGGTAATGCGTCTTACTAGGACAAAATACAAAGAAAATGCCCACGTTGCAGCCACAATGCCTTCGTTAGGAAAGGGAAAAAGCGAGAGTTCGGTAAGTGACATGAGAAAATTACTAAAAGAATAAATAGAAAGAACATCACTCAGTCGAAGCAGGCAACCATGCGATGATACGCTAAAATACTTCCGTTTCCGGGTTTAAGAGAGTAAATAATAAGTAGGAATAAAAAAAACGTAACTCAGGAGAGGAGAGACAGACAGAGATTTAAATTGATGATAATATTAATGACAATAATATGTGTGAAAAAATTATATATATATATTTATTTATTTATTTATTTATTTATTTATTTATTTATATATTTATATATTTATATTTATATTTTTATATTTTTATATTTTTATATATATTTATATTTTTATATATATTTATATATTTATATATTTATATATTTATATATTATAATAATAATAATAATAGCCCCTTCAGTCATAACTGACTATGGGAATGCGCCCCTAAGGTGACAGCCCTCAGCTGCTTATTTTTGCATGCTTGGGTGAAGCGATTCATCAAGCTGTGAAGCTCCTGTTGGCTTTGAGTGACGACTGCAGCGTCATCAGCCAACAACAAGTCTCTTATAGTGACCCTTCTGGTTTTTGTTTTTGCCTTCAGCCTTGAAAGATATATATATATATATATATATATATATATATATATATATATATATATATATATATATATATATATATATATATATATATATATATATATATATATATATATATATATATATATATATATATATATATATATATATAAGTGTTATTGCAAAACACTGAGTGCACGACACCAGATACAGTATATCGCACAAGGAATACATTTTCGCCGACGCCAATGAATAAATGGATTGGAAAGAAGGAATGATATCCTTGTTGTTTCAGTTACTACTGATAATGATTATACTGCTGTTATTTTTTTTGGTTCTTATTGTTACAATTTTAATGTCTTTGGTGCATGTATGCTTATGAACTACGCTTAACATTACGTGTTCGTTCATGCAGACACTCTGTGGCTACATATTCGTACAGCTGGCTACTGGACCAAATCACTGCATGACTACTTCACGAGCTACGTATACGAAGACATAGAGGCTGGTGGAGACAGCTCCGGTATATTTTAATTGATGTCCTCTCAACATTTTAAAGTGTTTTATTTGTTTCTCTATTTTTAATTTCTTACTTCAATCTGTTTCTATGCTAAAATGTGTGACCACTTCATCACGTGCCCACCATATAGCTTTGGTGTGTATTTGCCCTTGTTCAACCTTGAAGACAGAGCTTATGCTTCTTGTATAACATCTTGGGCGCTTTATTAATGATAGTGTGTTTGTAATGTTTCCAATCTTGTCACTGTTTTTTTTTTCTTCAATTTATTAAGTTGGCTGTTGTCTCCATTTTTGTGCGCTGCATGTCATGTGTATGTTTCATTTCTGTGGTTCGGCATGCCTGTTTGCCTTTTGTGTAAATCTACCTAAATCTCTTTTTTATATTATCAAGCTAGACTGTTAAATGTGTTTTAGTCCCTTAGCAGACACTTATGTAGGGGAGTGAAGTGTTAAGAGACTTCACTATACTTGGTCCAGCATCGAGATGTGGGGTGACCAGCTCCCTTCCTCGTTGCCTTTTCCTTCCCTAACTCAAGAGCAGATTCAGATACCCATTTACAGCTGGGAACTCTGGAGCGTGACGTCACCATGTTTCTAACCTGGCACTTTTGCCGCAAGGCCAGCGCTCAAACCACTGTTAAATATGTTAGGAGACTATACTTTTAATTTTTGCATTAATCACGCCGTTTGTGTACACAACTGTACTCTCCATTTCAACGTCCAATTTTCAGGCACATACGAAACTTTGAAAAAATGCAACCTAAAACGGAGACCATCTTCGATAGCTTGGGCCAAACGGAAGCCATTGAAAGCACAACTCATTGAATCCAACATGCGAAAAAGGGTCGTTACTAAACGGACTAAAGTTCTGGTAAGATGTAGCTGTAGTAGCCGCATGAGAAAGCGAAGAAGAGGCAATTTCGCTCCAGAGGTTCAGTCAACTAGTTATTTGGTGTCCATATATATAACTTGTTTGGTTGTAACTTTTCAGTATTTTCATTACATTTTCAGGATGATGTTGGCTTATAACAAGTAAAGTCCTTAGTGATTTCCCCAAATAAATGTTGTTTATGATTTTTGTAATATTTTTCTAATGGAAGATTAATCGATCAGTTTGATAAATATTACAAAAATTAGCTTAATCGATTAAGATTTTTTAATCAATCCCAGCTTATGTACATGTACATATATATATATATATATATATATATATATATATATATATATATATATATATATATTATATATATATATATATATATATATATATATATATATATATATATATATATATGCCCCGTGTAGTTCCCGGGGGGTCTCTGAAGAGATTAAGAAAGAGTAAGACTAATGCCCACTGAGGTATGTGTATTTTTTTTTTTTTTTTTTTTTCTTAACCAGCGGCACTTGGGCTTTCAGCCCTTCTGCCCAATGACATCATGTCATTGCGAGGCTGGGGAACCTGAGGACTTTCCTTCCAACCCGGTCAGGAGCTTCGCTCCTTCCCATCCACAGAGGGTTTATCACAGGAGCCGTTCAGGTTATTCAGTCAAATTTCCGGCCGTAAACATTTCTTCAAACGCTGACGCCCGGGTTTGAACCATGAACACCTGGTCGCCTAGTACAACGCCGAAGCCATTACACCAGCGCGGCTCCCAAACATGGGGCTTGTGACGTCATCATGTGACACACATTTCCACATCATGTGACTGTCGCAGCAGACGTCCTGCAAGGGGACCAGCTGCAGCAGTAGCTCCTTACTCCGTAAGAGAAACAATGACACACACACACACACACACAAACACACACACACACACACACACACACGCACACACACACACACACACATATATATATATATATATATATATATATATATATATATATATATATATATATATATATATATATATATATATATATATATATATATATATATATATATATATATATATATATATATATATATATATATATATATATAATATATATATATATATATATATATATATATATATATATATATATATATATATATATACCCACATGGTGTTTTGATATTTGCAAACTAATATTTGAAGAAACAGATCAGTTCATTAATATAATAAAAATAGTTTATTATTTGTATTTGAATGAATAATGCCAATGTTCAATGTAAATGTTCTTCTTCTTCTTTGATCCTTAGCCGCTGACCGTCAAAGCAGTCAGTGGCCATCACGCCTGGTGGCGTCTTGTAGGGCAGCAACAAATTGATTCCACTTTGTTCGGTCGGTGGCCATCCTTCGTACAGTGCCCCAACTCTGGTTCATTCTTTGCATCTCGGCCTCCACAGTCCTCCGCCAAATTGTTTTTGGTCGGCTGTCTCTTTCGTTTTCCTTCAAGGGTCCATAGCATAGCTGTTCTTGTGGTGGCATCGGGGTCTCTTCTGAGGTTATGGCCAACCCAACTCCAGCGTCTGCCAGCTATGATGGTGTGCATGTCCTCTTGCTTGCTCCGAGTAAGCAGATCTTGGTTGGTGATGGTATTCGGCCAAAAGATTCGGAGAATTTTTCTTAGGCAGGTTGTGTGAAAAGAGGACAATTTCGACATTTCCTTCTCTGTTACTCTCCAGCATTCCACACCATAGAGAAACACAGAAAGCACACAGCTCTGATATAATCTTAATTTTGTGCTTTTGCTGTACTGAGAGGACTTCCAGATGTTGTTTAGACTATAAAGGGCTGTTCTTGCTTTGTTCATTCTGTTGTTGATGCCTTTGCTTGCTCCGTCATCTGGTGTTACTATGCATCCTAGGTATGTGAAGGTGTCTGTCTGTTCCAGTTGTTGATTCCTTACTGATATGGGCTCAGGGTTGCTCACATTGAGTGTCATGACCTCTGTCTTCTTAAGATTGATGTTCAGGCCCACCTGCTGGCTATACTTATTAAGTCTATCCGTTTTTTCATGCATGTGTTGATGTGAGTGTGCTAGTAGTGCAATGTCATCTGCATATTTCAGATCTTCCAATGTAGAAAACGTAGTCCATCTTATTCCTCTTGGACTGCCCTCTGTTGTCTGTCGCATCACCCAGTCTATGACTGTTAAAAATAGAGTGGTTGATAAGGGGCATCCCTGTCGTACTCATGTCTTCACCTCAAAGGTTAGGTTGCTCTGCCCAACGCTACACGTAAAGTTGGCATAGAGGCTTTTTATGATTGACACTATGCAGCTTGGAATTCCATAAGCCCTCAGTATTTTCCATAGACTGCCCCTATGTATACTGTCAAAAGCCTTTTCAAAATCAACGAAATTAATGTAAAGCTGTCGCTGCCATTCTGAGCACTGCTCTATAATGTTCCTGAGGGTAAATATATGATCTGCACATCTTCTGCTCTTTCTAAATCCTGCTTGTTCTTTCCTCAGTTTGTGGTCTACTGCTTTTGAAATTCTCTGTATAATTATCCTGCCTAATATTTTGCTGGGAACTGAGAGAAGAGTGATTCCTCTCCAATTATTGCAGTCTGCAAGGTCTCCCTTCTTGGGCAATTTGACAATTATTCCTTTGTTCCACTACGTTGGTGTTGTCCCTGTTTTCCAGACTTGTGCAAATAGTGGTTCTAGTAGTTCTGCTGCTAGCTCAGGGTCTGTCTTAAATAGCTCTGCATTTAAGTTATCGTGGCCAGGCGCTTTTCCATTCTTTAACCCTTTGATTGCCGTGATAATTTCTTCCTTCCGTGGAATGTCTGTATTAACATCTATATCGTTTTCAGCCTCAGGAAAATTCAACTGTGTCTTTGGTGGTTCCTTGTTCAGAGTTTCTCTGAAATGCTCTGCCCATCTTGTTTCCTGTCCCTTTGCTGTCGTGATGAGATTTTCTTGCTTAACTCTTACTAATGTACTATTGTTTGCACCTCGGTTTCCGCTGATGGTTTTAGTTATTTTGTATTCTGTGCTTTGTTCATTTCTCAGTGCTGCCTCTTCTGTCTGTCTTGCAAGATCGTCTAGGAAATTCCTTTTGTTGGCTCGGGTTTGGCGTTTAACTTCCTTGTCCAGCTGACTGTACTGTTCGCTATATAGTTGCTTTAACATGGGGGACTTCGCTTCTGTTTTCTTTCTTTTCATTTCCTTTCTCATCGTTATGGTGTTTAATGTTTCTGGTGTTATCCAGTCTTGCTTCTTCCTTTCCTGGAATCCCAGGCATATGATTTGCTGCTTTCTTTATATATTGTTGAAATGGTGTTGAATTTCTGGTCTATATCATCAGACGATGTCTTTTCCTGACTTTAGGCAATTTGATATCATTTCTTTATATCAGCCGCAAAAGCTTTTCTGGTAAGGGGGTCCTTCAATTTGCTGATGTCAAACCTTTTCTGTGTAGTTACAGTTGGTTTAGCAGTTCTGATTTTCACCTTCAGTTTTGCTTCGACTAAATGGTGGTCACTTCCCACATCTGCACCTCTTCTTACTGTCGTAGATTTATGATAGGGGAATTAAGACACAGATTGGTCCCTTCTGAATAGACTAGAACCTGAGGTGACTCAGTGATAGATAATAATAGAAATAGATTTTCACGAGTGAGATGGTAGAAACTAGGTAATTCTGTCCCTGAGACTCGAGGAGAACCTCTCGCTCAGCCTATCTCTACAACAGAAAGTATTTGTCAGACAGATTGCTCAGTTATATAGATGTACTATATATCAACCACTCACCGACACCCACACATACGTGACGACAGTTTGACGTACAGACGTGAAAACTATAACAATGGAATATAGATATTTTTGGACGAGCTGACCGACACACTTGAATAAGTTTATGTAAATTGTATTTATCATAAAGAATTTCACAACACAGTAAATAAATTTAGACTATCAAATCAATACACAAATAAACATAGGTTTAGGAATCAATAACAGAGTTATAACAGTGTAATCCTTTCCCCCTCTGTTGAACCAAGATCCCGTTATAAGAGAAGTTATTCGCCCAAAGAGTCACAGATTTATACACTATGGTCTAGGATTTCTCTCTACCGTAAATAACAGAGGTTTTTCCTGTAATCTACTCTGAAATAGATAGCATAGGTAATCTTTAAGAAGAAAAACGATCAATGGATATATGGATTATAGAATCAAAGAATTAATCATCCCTGCGTTTTCTCGCTCTGACACACTTGTGATCACAAGACATGCATTCTTACCTAATAGGCACTCTCACCACATCTGGAACAATTGTTTAAGGAACATACAGCCCATCCAATGGTGTGTTTAGGCGAAACAAGCCCCAGCTTCTCCAATGCTAATAAATTCAAATCTTGGGAAGCGCTCGCTTCTCTATGGTACGTAGGATGCTGATAAATGTCACTTCAATTTTTTTGTCCAGGTAGTAAAATAATTTAAGATGTCTAATGTTCACAATGGTACAGTAGCTTGAAATAATTGATCGTTACCTCGAGTTGCAGGTAAGTAACTCTGCTCAGGATTTATCTTCTTCTCACCATAGTGGTTGTTATACAAGTAATGTCACAGGTTTGATTCTGTTAAATGTTTGATTTAGTCGCCACCACGGGCCGACTGTAAAACTTTGATTATTGGAAAAGAACTCTGGAATTCAATGCCAATTACAATATAAATTTCAGAAAAATAGTTCTTTTCGTCTAGTTATTCTCTGCTATACATAAACAGAAACCGCTGGTAGGTTTTGGGCTTGACCTAGATACTGTATAAAAGGAAGAGAAAAACATAAATACTCAACCCTAATATAGTATACACGATCCTACGCGTAAATAGAATATGTTCACTTCGGTCATTTATCTTAAATTATAAACCGCAAACTTAGAGCTTGTCTTATCGTTTAAAACTCCCGTGAAATAAATTCTAGTCATTAAAACATATCAATCATCATGAATTAGAAATAAATACATATCTCGTCAACACTCATGATGTATCAGTGCATTTATTTAGTTAGTTAAAATGTTCTCTGACTGGTTACTAGCAATTTAATTAAATTTATTTATAGCTGAATGAGTTTTAGCTAGAAATATAATTATTCCGCTATCCACTGTAACACAGTAAACTTAGAGAATTTATAAGGACGATTAAACTAGTAAATCACTCTGCACACAATCTAGTGAAGATATAATTCGAACTAACAATTCTATCACTCGACAATACTAGTCATATATATATTTACCTTCACACAAACTTCTAAGATTTTCTCCACGAGAAACTAAGACTCTACTATTACAGTGTTTTCTAGAACTCGCGCTAGCTGTCTCTCTAAAGCTGTGGCAGTACTGAATGAATGAAGTCTAAACTGCTGGGGTATAAATATCTGAAACTGACAAAGAATCAAAGGGAAAGTTGTAACTAGCAGACTCTTGCCAGATGTTGGCACCTTTGGAAAATTTACATAAATTCTATCTCATTCTGCGAATCAAACAACTTTTATCGCACCAATTCCGAAACCAGGTCTATATTAAGATCTAGATGAAATAGAATCTACATATATTATCGCCTCACTCTCGCCATCTGCAGAAGTGTTCGTAAATGAATTATAGCGAGAGTCTTTGATATGGCGGTTCGCATCTTGTAAATTAACTTACAACGAACGAATCCAGGCAAAGGTAATAGACAAATTGTCTCCCCCTTCCCGTCACTGACTGATCTCATTACGGCGATTTTTATGATCGCTGCCGAGATAATTACAGGTGAGAGGGACCAGGTCTGCTCGCTAACATGCATCAAAGAGAATGCAATTAAATGCTACCCGCCATAAACTGCTTGCTAAATTATAAGAAAGACAGGGGTTTGAATATGTGAGGGTTAAATTCCTACAGGCGTAGAGAAGGAAGAAGAAAAAAATAAAGATAAAGAAAAAGATATATGAAATCACTTAATCATAATCTACTACAGCTACCTTCACATCTTGTAATGCATGTCTCCATCTATCATTAATCATGATGTGGTCTATCTGGTTTCTGTCCCGACCATTTGGTGATTCCCATGTTAATTTGTGAATTTCTTTGTGTGGGAAAAGTGTTCCTCCAATGACCAAGTTGTTAATGCTACAGAAACTTATTAATTTATCCCCGTTTTCGTTTGCTGTTCCGCTGCCGCATTTCCCCATTACTCTTTCATTATATGTATTGTGTGTTCCAACTTTCGCATTGAGGTCTCCCATTACTACGATAAGATCGTATCTAGGTGTGTATTCCATTTCTTTTTGCAGTTGTTGATAGAATTCACCCTTGACCTCTTCGTCGCTGTCATTCGTTGGTGCGTAGCATTGTATTATTGTAGTGTTGGTGAATCTCCCTCTCAATCTTAATCTTATCAGTCTGTTGTTGATTGGTTTCCATTCCAGTAATGACCTTTCTATTCCCTTCTGTAGAAAAATGGCTACACCGTCATTGTCCTGTCCATCCTCTCTGCCAGAGTAAAGTACTGTTTCTCCTGGTGCTGTTTTAACTTTTCCTGTCCCTGTCCATCTGCTCTCGCTTATCCCTAGAATGTGTAATCTATAGTTTCTCATTTCCGCTGTGACCTATTTTAGTTCTCCCGTCTCGTTCATTGTCTTGACATTCCAAAGTCCTATTCTTGTTTCACGTTTTACGGTCAGGACGTCAGTTGTCGTGTCAGTGGCTTCCGTTCGGCTTTCACTACTGACAGTCATACGAGCCTCAGACTCCGGATGTCCGTCCCGCAGCAAAGTTTGTTCATTTGTTGTCGTTTTCATAACTTCGTTTCTTTTTACATAGACAGGGGTGTCAGCCCTATGCTAAAACCCCCAACCTGGAGGACCAGGGTGTCTGGTTTAGTCTGACCCCTACCCGCGCAAACCTGTCCAGCTTGGTAGAACCTTCCAGAAGTAAAACTCCCGCTGGCATAGCTCTGGGGGTAATCAGGGTACGCAAGTCGCCATACCTCGACAAGGTATTGACACCTGTGATGGCAGAATGTAAATGTAATAATTAGTAAAATGTTTATTTTACGTACCTTGGAGAATCGTTCACCGAACTGTAATAGTTGCAAATTGCTGGATCATTTCTGCTTGATCCAGTTCTTGTCCAATAGCTTGCTCATTTGATAACGTCGCTAATCACCTCAGACGATCGAGTGTCACTGTTGTGCGTTGGTACGTTTTTATCAATTTTAACTTGGATGATCTCCATTCGGCAATTGTCACAGTTACCGGCACAGTTTTTTTTTTTTTTTTTTTTTTTTTAAATTATTATAATTGCTACAAGAAATATTTGACATTGAGAATACAAAATGATTCTATTAACAAGTCAGTTCGTTGTATTTTTCAATGACATAATAGCGGATTTTATTATTTTTTTGAGAGAATGGCGAATTTATTATTTTTAATCTCAGAAACTCCTGCTGCTTGCTCTCACTTGGAAAATATTTTTTTAATACGTCTTCTTAACTTTGTTTCCATGATCTACATGATAAACATAGCCCACCTGACGACCAAAAGGTAATCGTTAGGGGTTAAACGTAAATATCAAACATAAATAACAAATAATGAGAACTAATCTGAATGCACAAAAATAAAAATAGAGAAAAGATTTTTTAACAATAAGATGAGGCTACAAATCTCCCTAGTTAATAGCTGGCTATATTCTGTCTATTTGTGTTGAGCTCTGATTGGAATGTATCCAGCGATTATCTGCAGAGGTTCAATGTCACATAATTGGTCGTTCGCCTTTTCTCATTTTCTCCCTGTCTGCAACTATCTATTTATTTCTTCATTTTCGCACATAAACCTGCCCATCGCAGCGCCTTAGATTTGTTGACCTCTGTTCATACTGTAATAGTGCTATTTCACGGCTAATTGACCATCCTTAAGGATTAATTGTAATCGCTTAAGTTGTTAAACCAGAATGACTTCATACGATAACCGTAAAAACGATCGCCTAGGGCATTGTTCGCTATAAAAGCGTTCAGACATTTTGGTGGAGAATACAAAAAGAAGACCAGATGTTGTCTGCGATATGTCGCAGCGTAACTTTCTGGGGACAAGGAAAGTACCGGTGATAATTGCCTAAATCGCTTCCTTCCAGACATTGTGTAATTATTACAGAGAAACCCGTCTGGGTAAACAAACTAGCGAGGAAACTATCTGCAGGCGAGGTTACAAATCGTAACTGAAAGGTTATCTAAGAGGGACGGAAGAAGTCGGGCCATATATGGGAGATGAGGTCATGTGTTTAAATTTTAAAATAAGGTTTTAAAACACGAGGAGGAAAGTAAAATAACTAACACCTTGACCCATTACATTCTAGCTCATGGATTGGATTATATGAGAGTCAGAAATAAACATTTATTATGATTGGAAGTTTTGTCGGGAACGCCAGATGGAAGCGTAGGCAGGAAAACTGCAATATAACCTAGCAGATTCGGAGGCTAAAACACACTGCATTCCAGAATCGTCAAAAGTAAACAGTTTGGAATGAAGCCAGGAAAGAAATAGAGTTATGATTCTGACCTTACAGGACCAGACAAAACACGTATCGGAATTCCTTCTGAACACTACAGCAAGGAAGATTTACCTGTTAATACGGAAACCGGACTCCTGCAGGACCTACTCCTAAAGTCACAGAGGGATTTTAATTAGAAAAAATACCCCTGGCGCGTGTTGGAGGCATCTTTATCAAGTTGCCAAGACTATTCTACTGAGCAAGAAGTCTGGAGTTCCCAATTAATTGGGGTAAGTTGTAACACCTATTTTATATACTTTAAATTTGACATGTTTGAATTTGCTGATGAGTATACAGGTCCATGCGAGGCTGGTAACCTCAGCATGTGAAAATGATATATCCATGAACCACCACAGCAAAGCGCTGGCGATTGCTTCGCGCTAGTTCTCATATGGAACCAGAAGCACAGGTAACCCCAGACTCCGAGTGGAGCAAGGAGTGGATGATGATGACTTCGTATGTATATATTTACTTTGATTTGTTTTAAGTTGTATGTATACTTAAACATGTTCACACAGGCACAAGCCATTGCACTTGCCGCTATCCAGTCGCAATTCTTCAATTAAATTAGCTAAAAGAATGATGATTTTTCATCATATCCCCGGAGTACATGATGTACGCTCAAGGAGAGTAAAAATTCAGAGAAAAGAATCGGTTGACGGTTAGCGGGAAAAGCACCTGATTAGTATCAGGAAAGCAAAGACTTGGCAGAGATTTTGTTCTTTTATTTCCTCTAAAGTTTGTAGTACGAATCGAAGAGACCATTTGAGGTACTACTCTACGATACCAGTTGTACTACTATTTTCAAAGCTTGTGATTGACACTGGAAACCTACGTTCTACGGGTTGTGAAGATACCTGCCTTGACCAGAAGAGGGTACCTCTTAAACTGATCGGGAGACATGCCCTTGCCACAGAGACGAATTGACGGAAAAAGCAGTATCAACACTTCAGCGTTTTGGCAGCTAAGTGACATTTCTAGCCGGCCAAATACAGAAGATCTTTGTTTTTTCTTTTCAACATTACGCTTCTAAAGCCGACATCTTTTCTAGGAGGACACCTACATTTTATTAATCATCAGCTTCTATTTGTTTACATTTGTTCAAAAGTAATTGAACATTAAATTTGTTATTTGTTGTTTTACAAATTCATAGTTGATTTAGTTATTTCAGAGAGAAGTGCACACGTATAAATCAGTATTTTTAATATGTATGTATTAATGCCAATATAGAGCCAATAAGAAGAATTTTACTGTTAATTCAGTTGGGGGCTTGTACAAGCTAAATTAAATTATATAATGCCTCTTCACAATAGGCGGCGGGCAGATAAAAGTTAACATTGCTAAGACACATTCAGTATTGTTCTTGACTTCTGAAATATCTTGTGGATACTCCCTCAAGGTAGAAGCATCATCATCCTTCTTTCTGCATCTCAGTCAAGAGTAATCTTGTGCGAAGGTAGATACCTTTGAAGACCCACACTAGATACTCTAGTTTTTGGCCATTGTTGGACCATCACTGCGGAGCTAGGGAAGGCAACCCGTGACAATCAATATCTTATTTTTAATTTTGTTTAAAAATTATTTCTAAAAAAAAAAAAATAGAAAAATGAATTATTTGTTTTATTTAGATTAAATCTCACTTTCTTCTCTGTAATATTTTGTACATCTCGTCCCTTGTGAAGACATGACATTCTCTGTCCTTTATCCTAGTAAGATTTCCCTTAACGCCTACTTTAGTTCACATCACTGATACCTGTAACAAAAATAGTATTGACAGATTTATAATGTAAGTAATCGTAACAGCGATTGTATTGAACGCAGTAACGTGAACAGTGCTAGTATTAATATCATTATTGGAGCAGGATGAAAATAAAACGCTGATAGAACACACACACGCACACAGAGAAAAGATATTAATCAAGGCAGTCCTTGCTATAAAATACCCAGGGCAAGAGAGGAACAGGGAGACCGAAAAAAAAACACGTTGAGAGCAGAGAATGGCACAGGTCAGGAGGACCTGGCACAAATTTGTTGAAGGCAAGTGTTCTTAGGAAGCTGAGAGATAATGATCATAATAATTGATATCAGTAGCATACACAGTGCTCGTATTGAAAACTGTAACAAAACACAGTGCCCGTGTTGATAAGAGTAATATAAATGTCGTGGAATATTCTAATCCACATATATAAATTATCAAGTAAATATAAAGCCTAATAAATACATATAATAAATAAAGGAAGAAGAATGGTAAAGAACAGTGCTGTCACAATGGCAGTACTCGAAATCCCCCTTGTTTTCTACTTCGTCGGCAAATTGTAACGCTTTCACGTTGATAGTAAAAGCCTACTGTATTATTACCCGCGTTCTTCAATGAAACGTGTGCTGTATTTCTTGGAAAAACATTGAGATACCCAGCGGATCAATGACCTAATTTAAATATTTCATTCATTCCATTTTATACACGGCGGAACGAACGAACAGATGGACTAAAGGATAAAGAGAGAGGGAGGGCTGAAAATCAGGAACGCATGCAACACGCGTCGCGCGATACACAATTACTACTATCACGCGTGTAAGGCCACATGCACTAAATTTTTTTTCAGACGGACAGTGATAAATTCACTACCCTTCCCAGAGTTAGGTTTTTAAATCCTGAAAAACGCTTATAAGGAAAGATGACAATAGATGGGTTTACGTTTGAAAACATTACAGTACCCAGACAGCACATCTTCGAAACAGGAGGTAGAAGAAATTGCATATTTTGAACGCAGCCACTTAGCTCTTTTAAATTTGTTTAATTGGGTTCCTTAGGGCTTGCTGACAAAGAATATGTAAAACGTTACGCAAATAGTCTAGGAATTAACAAGTTATAACCAAAATAAAATGGTGGGGATGCCTGACAGCATAAAATCATTTCTGCTCATAAAATTTTTTTATAACGTGTTTGAAAAAAACCTTACGTACAGAAATAGCCTACCATGTAAACTCCAAATTGATTGGAGCGCAACAAATATAAGACTGAACACGATTGGTCGGACTATAAATACTATCTTTGGTTGTTAGGGGACACGTAGGAAGTTAAAATTTTTTCAAACACTTGTCGAAACGTGGCTCCATTGGCTAGACTCGCTGATATACTCACTTAGGAGCGTTAGTTCGAGACCACTAGTTCAAATAAGCTTGATAAAGCAACAGTGCGTTGAAGCCAGCTCATATTTTTGCTAAATAAAAGCCTGGAACATAAGCAGATGGGAATTTGTGCTAGTATTTGTGCCAGAATTCATTGCTAATCAACGTATCTGTGTTTGTTTCCATGAATTGTGGTAAGCTTGAAACATTCAGTATCTTTTAATGAAAATTGAATGTGAATTGTTAATTTATGCCTGTATATATGTGTAGTTCAGTAGCAAACATGATGTAAAGCCTATAATGCTCCAGCCTGAACAGAAGGTGTCGGAGGAAAGTAAAACTGCATGGAATGGCCAAACAGTACACTGACACCTAGATGATTGATTAGACAGAAATAATGCTGGAAGTGCAGAGGCGTAGTAACCATTAAGGAGGTTAATGCTGGTATAAAGTATTTCAGATGAAGCTGACAGTTGGTCTAACGCTCTGAACTCAATGTTTGTGATGTATTGTGCTCAGTGTAAAAAGAGAGTATAAATTAGTTATGAAGTAGAAGGTACATCCTTCTTGTTTTCAGGGACCGTGGTCTTGATGGTATTGAGCAGGACCTGGTCAGAGCTTTGCTGAATCCAGAGTCGGACAGCATACTCCTTGGTCCATTTAGCTATCAGTGAGGTGTCTCCACAGCACAGGGGAGAAATCGAGCAGAGGAGTCTTTTCCTGCCGCCATCACGCAAGATAAGCTGATGTGGCCAGCTGAGCTCAAAATTATGTACCCCATCTTAAAATAATATTGTAACATAAACTTAAGAGGGGAAGTAAATTGTTTTAATAACAGGAACTGAGAACATCTCCAATACTAGCTCCCATAAAGACAAACTATTGAAGTCATGATGACAAATACCAACAGAGCTTGAACAAAACAAAACCAGTATTACCTCATATTACTACTACACAACTGACACACATAGGATACTTTAATAATATATGTCACTACAATATTCATATTGAGAAATTCTGTACATATAACTTGTAATTAAAATTGATTGTGATTCCTGGTTCCCTTTGTATTTGAATCAGGACACATATTCATTCATAACAGCAATGAATACATATTGTTATTTGAAAAGTTATCAGTGACTCCTTTAAGATATCCTTTAGAGTGTTATATGTATGTGAGTGTCACAGTGTTGTCAAGTGTGGTGGAATAAATTAAATTGTTTATCTGTCTGTTGTTGTTATGACTTACACTTCATCATACACATACCCTAGACATACAACGTAGTCATCACACTATTCCAGAATAATTCTGACTGAGATATACATATATGTGGCAGCAAGTAAGGTTATCTATAATACACCACTCTTATTAGATATAGATACCTTCACAGCTGATCTCAGTCAGTACACTAAGTCCCCTATAAATATTTATAACATCCCACTTCACCACATATATTGGGGTCTCGCTCTTGGGATTTTGAATCTTTCCCTATTAAAAATATTGGGGGTAATTCACTTCAGGGAATATAAGAATTAAAAGGTATCCTTGGGTGGAATTAAATAAGGTTGAGCTCACGGTGCCTGTGTTGTCCATTAGATATATATTTAGAGATTAAATTGTTGGTTAGACATTGTATAAATTTACCTGATAGACAATGGCGGACCTGGCCAAGTTTCGATCTGCTGCTGTTCAGACTGCAAAAGAGTTAGGATTAGATGGGCAAGTTATGGTTGCCTATGTCACTACGGAATGTGACAAATTTATTGAACGCGAAGAAAGAAGGTTTGAAGCCGAAAGAAAGTTGGAGGCTGAGGCTAAGAAATTGGAGGCAGAAAGAGAAGACAGAAGATTGGCTGCAGAAAGGGAAGAGAAGAAATTGACTGCAGAGAGGGAAGCAGAAAAGGAGGAGAAGAGATTACAAAGGGAACATGAGTTACGACTAAGGGAGTTTGAGTTTCAGGGCCATGCTCCTGAAAATGGTGCCAGTCCCTTTGCCTCTGATGCCACTGCTAGCCAAGGAGCCTCAACCTCAGCTATGAATTTTCATTTAGATCATTTTGTTGAGAAAGACGATGATATAGAGAGCTACCTACATAGGTATGAACTATTAGCTACCACGTATGGGTTAGAGAGAGAAAGGTGGAGCTTAAAGTTATCTCAAGGACTTCGTGGGGCAGCTTATGAAGTTTTTGCCAAAATGAGCAGAGGTGATCAGGAAAATTATGACATGCTAAAGCAGGCTCTTTTGTTAAGGTATGAAAAGAATGCAGAATTCTATAGGAAAAAATTTAGGAATGCTAAACTACTGTCAGGTGAAACCTATCACCAGTTCTCTGCACGAATAGAGACATACTTGGAGAAATGGACTTCTCTGGGGAAAACCCAAGATCTTAAGGAAATGGTCCTTATAGAGCAACTAAGAGAGTCCATGGCTCCAGACCTGAGAAAGTTTCTCATGGAACAAGGTGCAGAGAGGCTGGGTGAGTTGCTAAATGTTGCTGAAAGGTATCAAGCAGCTCAAGCAGAGGTAACAGGTAATAAAAAGAAACAAGTGGATAACTTTAGGGCACCACAGAACTTTAATAAATTTGATCCTAAGGATCAAAACAAAGGTAAGCACCAATTTGATAGGCCACGGTATGAAAATAAAAATAAATTCCCACAATTCGATGAAAGGAAATATGATGAAAGAAAATCTTTCAACCAAGGAAAAAGGTGGTGTAAGAATTGGCAGATGGACAATCATGACACTGACCGTTGCAGAAGGAAACCTGTGTATATGGCAACCCTTCAGGTCAGGTCGACCTCAAGACAGGAGGAGGATATTATGTTAGATACCACTCCAGAAGAGATGAGGAAGGCACAGGCTGGGGATAAAACACTCAAGCCTTGTTTCAGAAAATTGTCAACTTGTCATACAACTCCAGGCAAGGGAGATTTTTACATGAAAAACAAGTTGATGTATAGGAAGACTGGAGCTAGATCCAAAGGTCAAGGACAGCTGGTACTTCCTAAAAGATATAGGACAGACTTAATAAGGAGCCTACATGTGAAACCAGATGGGGACCATGAGAAAATAGGTACCCTCATTCAAAAGGTGGCTCACAATTATTATTGGCCCAAAGCAAGATGGGACATTGAGAATTTTGTAGAAAGGTGTAGCATAGCACATGAGGGAACACCCACAAGTGGGAACATGGATCAGGACCTGGACACGCCACGGGCAAAATTAGGCCTGATAATAAAAAGAGAAATAGATTTGATAAAGTGGACCAAATGGAATGGGAAGCCCCTTTTCACGGACAAGCTTCACTTAACTGTTTTACAATGGCCACTATGCGGAGAGTGCAAAAGGATGTCTTACCCCAGGATAAGCCGAAAATCCCTCAATCGGACTTAAACAAACTGGAGGAAGAGGATGTAGAGAGGAAATCTCTCATCAAGAATTTTAAGTGGGGAGAAAGCCCCAAAAGAAAAATGGGTAGCGGTCGGTTTGTGAATGATAATTCTGGGAGGAAAAATCATCACTATAAAGCTTCAAGTGGAAGAGACCATACCGGTGCATGGACAAATAGGTCCACACAATTAAAGGTCCATATGTAGCTTTGTTAAGAACGTGGACTGATGAAAAGGCAGAGGAAAACATTACATCTTCATACCAATATGTGAATGAGCTGACCACTCGTTTAAAAACTGGCTGGAAACTTGCCAATGAAAATTTGAAACAAGCCAGGAAGAAACATGCTGCCTATTATAACAGGAAGGCGAAAGACAGAAATTTGGCTGTGGGGGAGAAAGTACTGCTTCTTTTGCCCGGGAGTCAGAATAAGTTACAAATTGGATGGCAGGGTCCATATACAGTTTTAGAGAAGGTATCTAGAACAAATTATAAGATAGATAAGAAGGGGAAAGAAAAAATCTATCATGTGAATCTCCTGAAGAAATATTTGGAAAGAGAACATCAGGAGGAGACACACTTGTTGACCTTGTCCATCGCCATGGAGATGAAAAAGGAACCACTTTCATCATTTGAGTATCCATTACACCCCTGTGAGACAGCAGCACAGGTGAAAATCAGTACACATTTAACGAAAACTCAGAAAGAGAGAGTGCAACAGGTTCTAAATAATCATGCAGAGGTGTTAACAGACCGACCAGGGCATACAAACCTATTGGAATATGATATGAAACTGATAGACCCCACACCTGTCTGTATGAAACCATATTCGATTCCGTTTGCTAAGGAGAAAGCTTTGAAGGAAGAGATAGACTATCTATTGAAGGAGGGAATTATTTCACACAGTGAATCCTCATATAGTTCCGGTGTTGTACTCTTAAGGAAGCCCTCTGGAGAACATAGACTCTGTATAGATTACAGGAGACTGAATGCTATTACAGAAGGACAGGTGGATCCATTGCCGGATACAAATCAGCTGTTTGCCAGACTAAATAAAGCTAAATATTTCTCAAAAGTGGATTTGAGTAAAGGATACTATCAGATTCCAGTAAAGCCTGAGGTTAGACCATACCTAGCCTTTAGTACCTCAGAAGGACACTATGAGTTTAATAGATTGCCATTTGGATTGAAGAATGCGCCTAGTGTCTTCTCTAGAATGATGAGAAAATTATTGGACCCTCTGAATAATCCATGTATAACAAATTTCATGGATGATATCCTGATAGCAACAGAAACATTTGAGGAACACATTGACTCTCTGAACATGCTGTTTAATCGACTTAGGGAGGCAAATTTAACAGCCCGACCAACCAAATGTTGCGTTGGATGTAAAGAATTGGAATTTTTGGGACACACAGTTTATCAGGGAAACATGACCCCTGACCCAAAGAATTTAGAGAAACTACAGAAAGCCCCGAGACCACAAACCAAGAAGGACGTGAGATCCTTTGTCTCATTATGTGGTTTCTACCAGAAGTATATCAAAAACTTTAATTCCATATGTGCACCGTTAACTGATTTGACACGTAAAGGACATCCAGATCGCATTACATGGACACCACAATGTGAAATGACTTACCAAGAATTGAAGGAAAAGCTCACAAGTAAACCCATTTTGAAATTACCTGACTTAAGTCAAGAATTCATAGTAAGGACGGATGCAAGTAATATTGGGTTAGGTGCAACTCTACTACAGAAATCAGATGCATTGGATGGGGAATTAAGCCCAGTGGCATATGCTAGCAGAAAATTGAATAAAGCCGAAATCAATTACTCAACTAGCGAAAAAGAATGTCTTGCAGTAATATGGGCAATAAAGAAATTCAATATTTATCTGTATGGGAAGGCCTTTAAGTTGCAAACAGACCACAAACCTTTATCGTTTCTAGCACAGGCTAGGCATGAGAACTCCCGGTTACTCCGATGGTCTTTACTTTTGGCTCCATATAATTTTAGCATTGAGTATATATCTGGAAAAACAAATTTGGGAGCGGATTTTTTAAGCCGCCATCCGTGTGATGAGAATCACCGTAAACCCCAGAACTAATAATAAATTTCTCTATGTGTATATAGAATAAAGGACTGACATATAATGTCTGTTTTAAGAGGGGAGATGTCGTGGAATATTCTAATCCACATATATAAATTATCAAGTAAATATAAAGCCTAATAAATACATATAATAAATAAAGGAAGAAGAATGGTAAAGAACAGTGCTGTCACAATGGCAGTACTCGAAATCCCCCTTGTTTTCTACTTCGTCGGCAAATTGTAACGCTTTCACGTTGATAGTAAAAGCCTACTGTATTATTACCCGCGTTCTTCAATGAAACGTGTGCTGTATTTCTTGGAAAAACATTGAGATACCCAGCGGATCAATGACCTAATTTAAATATTTCATTCATTCCATTTTATACACGGCGGAACGAACGAACAGATGGACTAAAGGATAAAGAGAGAGGGAGGGCTGAAAATCAGGAACGCATGCAACACGCGTCGCGCGATACACAATTACTACTATCACGCGTGTAAGGCCACATGCACTAAATTTTTTTTCAGACGGACAGTGATAAATTCACTACCCTTCCCAGAGTTAGGTTTTTAAATCCTGAAAAACGCTTATAAGGAAAGATGACAATAGATGGGTTTACGTTTGAAAACATTACAGTACCCAGACAGCACATCTTCGAAACAGGAGGTAGAAGAAATTGCATATTTTGAACGCAGCCACTTAGCTCTTTTAAATTTGTTTAATTGGGTTCCTTAGGGCTTGCTGACAAAGAATATGTAAAACGTTACGCAAATAGTCTAGGAATTAACAAGTTATAACCAAAATAAAATGGTGGGGATGCCTGACAGCATAAAATCATTTCTGCTCATAAAATTTTTTTATAACGTGTTTGAAAAAACCTTACGTACAGAAATAGCCTACCATGTAAACTCCAAATTGATTGGAGCGCAACAAATATAAGACTGAACACGATTGGTCGGACTATAAATACTATCTTTGGTTGTTAGGGGACACGTAGGAAGTTAAAATTTTTTCAAACACTTGTCGAAACGTGGCTCCATTGGCTAGACTCGCTGATATACTCACTTAGGAGCGTTAGTTCGAGACCACTAGTTCAAATAAGCTTGATAAAGCAACAGTGCGTTGAAGCCAGCTCATATTTTTGCTAAATAAAAGCCTGGAACATAAGCAGATGGGAATTTGTGCTAGTATTTGTGCCAGAATTCATTGCTAATCAACGTATCTGTGTTTGTTTCCATGAATTGTGGTAAGCTTGAAACATTCAGTATCTTTTAATGAAAATTGAATGTGAATTGTTAATTTATGCCTGTATATATGTGTAGTTCAGTAGCAAACATGATGTAAAGCCTATAATGCTCCAGCCTGAACAGAAGGTGTCGGAGGAAAGTAAAACTGCATGGAATGGCCAAACAGTACACTGACACCTAGATTATTGATTAGACAGAAATAATGCTGGAAGTGCAGAGGCGTAGTAACCATTAAGGAGGTTAATGCTGGTATAAAGTATTTCAGATGAAGCTGACAGTTGGTCTAACGCTCTGAACTCAATGTTTGTGATGTATTGTGCTCAGTGTAAAAAAGAGAGTATAAATTAGTTATGAAGTAGAAGGTACATCCTTCTTGTTTTCAGGGACCGTGGTCTTGATGGTATTGAGCAGGACCTGGTCAGAGCTTTGCTGAATCCAGAGTCGGACAGCATACTCCTTGGTCCATTTAGCTATCAGTGAGGTGTCTCCACAGCACAGGGGAGAAATCGAGCAGAGGAGTCTTTTCCTGCCGCCATCACGCAAGATAAGCTGATGTGGCCAGCTGAGCTCAAAATTATGTACCCCATCTTAAAATAATATTGTAACATAAACTTAAGAGGGGAAGTAAATTGTTTTAATAACAGGAACTGAGAACATCTCCAATACTAGCTCCCATAAAGACAAACTATTGAAGTCATGATGACAAATACCAACAGAGCTTGAACAAAACAAAACCAGTATTACCTCATATTACTACTACACAACTGACACACATAGGATACTTTAATAATATATGTCACTACAATATTCATATTGAGAAATTCTGTACATATAACTTGTAATTAAAATTGATTGTGATTCCTGGTTCCCTTTGTATTTGAATCAGGACACATATTCATTCATAACAGCAATGAATACATATTGTTATTTGAAAAGTTATCAGTGACTCCTTTAAGATATCCTTTAGAGTGTTATATGTATGTGAGTGTCACAGTGTTGTCAAGTGTGGTGGAATAAATTAAATTGTTTATCTGTCTGTTGTTGTTATGACTTACACTTCATCATACACATACCCTAGACATACAACGTAGTCATCACACTATTCCAGAATAATTCTGACTGAGATATACATATATGTGGCAGCAAGTAAGGTTATCTATAATACACCACTCTTATTAGATATAGATACCTTCACAGCTGATCTCAGTCAGTACACTAAGTCCCCTATAAATATTTATAACATCCCACTTCACCACATATATTGGGGTCTCGCTCTTGGGATTTTGAATCTTTCCCTATTAAAAATATTGGGGGTAATTCACTTCAGGGAATATAAGAATTAAAAGGTATCCTTGGGTGGAATTAAATAAGGTTGAGCTCACGGTGCCTGTGTTGTCCATTAGATATATATTTAGAGATTAAATTGTTGGTTAGACATTGTATAAATTTACCTGATAGACAATGGCGGACCTGGCCAAGTTTCGATCTGCTGCTGTTCAGACTGCAAAAGAGTTAGGATTAGATGGGCAAGTTATGGTTGCCTATGTCACTACGGAATGTGACAAATTTATTGAACGCGAAGAAAGAAGGTTTGAAGCCGAAAGAAAGTTGGAGGCTGAGGCTAAGAAATTGGAGGCAGAAAGAGAAGACAGAAGATTGGCTGCAGAAAGGGAAGAGAAGAAATTGACTGCAGAGAGGGAAGCAGAAAAGGAGGAGAAGAGATTACAAAGGGAACATGAGTTACGACTAAGGGAGTTTGAGTTTCAGGGCCATGCTCCTGAAAATGGTGCCAGTCCCTTTGCCTCTGATGCCACTGCTAGCCAAGGAGCCTCAACCTCAGCTATGAATTTTCATTTAGATCATTTTGTTGAGAAAGACGATGATATAGAGAGCTACCTAAATAGGTATGAACTATTAGCTACCACGTATGGGTTAGAGAGAGAAAGGTGGAGCTTAAAGTTATCTCAAGGACTTCGTGGGGCAGCTTATGAAGTTTTTGCCAAAATGAGCAGAGGTGATCAGGAAAATTATGACATGCTAAAGCAGGCTCTTTTGTTAAGGTATGAAAAGAATGCAGAATTCTATAGGAAAAAATTTAGGAATGCTAAACTACTGTCAGGTGAAACCTATCACCAGTTCTCTGCACGAATAGAGACATACTTGGAGAAATGGACTTCTCTGGGGAAAACCCAAGATCTTAAGGAAATGGTCCTTATAGAGCAATTAAGAGAGTCCATGGCTCCAGACCTGAGAAAGTTTCTCATGGAACAAGGTGCAGAGAGGCTGGGTGAGTTGCTAAATGTTGCTGAAAGGTATCAAGCAGCTCAAGCAGAGGTAACAGGTAATAAAAAGAAACAAGTGGATAACTTTAGGGCACCACAGAACTTTAATAAATTTGATCCTAAGGATCAAAACAAAGGTAAGCACCAATTTGATAGGCCACGGTATGAAAATAAAAATAAATTCCCACAATTCGATGAAAGGAAATATGATGAAAGAAAATCTTTCAACCAAGGAAAAAGGTGGTGTAAGAATTGTCAGATGGACAATCATGACACTGACCGTTGCAGAAGGAAACCTGTGTATATGGCAACCCTTCAGGTCAGGTCGACCTCAAGACAGGAGGAGGATATTATGTTGGATACCACTCCAGAAGAGATGAGGAAGGCACAGGCTGGGGATAAAACACTCAAGCCTTGTTTCAGAAAATTGTCAACTTGTCATACAACTCCAGGCAAGGGAGATTTTTACATGAAAAACAAGTTGATGTATAGGAAGACTGGAGCTAGATCCAAAGGTCAAGGACAGCTGGTACTTCCTAAAAGATATAGGACAGACTTAATAAGGAGCCTACATGTGAAACCAGATGGGGACCATGAGAAAATAGGTACCCTCATTCAAAAGGTGGCTCACAATTATTATTGGCCCAAAGCAAGATGGGACATTGAGAATTTTGTAGAAAGGTGTAGCATAGCACATGAGGGAACACCCACAAGTGGGAACATGGATCAGGACCTGGACACGCCACCGGGCAAAATTAGGCCTGATAATAAAAAGAGAAATAGATTTGATAAAGTGGACCAAATGGAATGGGAAGCCCCTTTTCACGGACAAGCTTCACTTAACTGTTTTACAATGGCCACTATGCGGAGAGTGCAAAAGGATGTCTTACCCCAGGATAAGCCGAAAATCCCTCAATCGGACTTAAACAAACTGGAGGAAGAGGATGTAGAGAGGAAATCTCTCATCAAGAATTTTAAGTGGGGAGAAAGCCCCAAAAGAAAAATTGGTAGCGGTCGTTTTGTGAATGATAATTCTGGGAGGAAAAATCATCACTATAAAGCTTCGAGTGGAAGAGACCATACCGGTGCATGGACAAATAGGTCCACACAATTAAAGGTCCATATGTAGCTTTGTTAAGAACGTGGACTGATGAAAAGGCAGAGGAAAACATTACATCTTCATACCAATATGTGAATGAGCTGACCACTCGTTTAAAAACTGGCTGGAAACTTGCCAATGAAAATTTGAAACAAGCCAGGAAGAAACATGCTGCCTATTATAACAGGAAGGCGAAAGACAGAAATTTGGCTGTGGGAGAGAAAGTACTGCTTCTTTTGCCCGGGAGTCAGAATAAGTTACAAATTGGATGGCAGGGTCCATATACAGTTTTAGAGAAGGTATCTAGAACAAATTATAAGATAGATAAGAAGGGGAAAGAAAAAATCTATCATGTGAATCTCCTGAAGAAATATTTGGAAAGAGAACATCAGGAGGAGACACACTTGTTGACCTTGTCCATCGCCATGGAGATGAAAAAGGAACCACTTTCATCATTTGAGTATCCATTACACCCCTGTGAGACAGCAGCACAGGTGAAAATCAGTACACATTTAACGAAAACTCAGAAAGAGAGAGTGCAACAGGTTCTAAATAATCATGCAGAGGTGTTAACAGACCGACCAGGGCATACAAACCTATTGGAATATGATATGAAACTGATAGACCCCACACCTGTCTGTATGAAACCATATTCGATTCCGTTTGCTAAGGAGAAAGCTTTGAAGGAAGAGATAGACTATCTATTGAAGGAGGGAATTATTTCACACAGTGAATCCTCATATAGTTCCGGTGTTGTACTCTTAAGGAAGCCCTCTGGAGAACATAGACTCTGTATAGATTACAGGAGACTGAATGCTATTACAGAAGGACAGGTGGATCCATTGCCGGATACAAATCAGCTGTTTGCCAGACTAAATAAAGCTAAATATTTCTCAAAAGTGGATTTGAGTAAAGGATACTATCAGATTCCAGTAAAGCCTGAGGTTAGACCATACCTAGCCTTTAGTACCTCAGAAGGACACTATGAGTTTAATAGATTGCCATTTGGATTGAAGAATGCGCCTAGTGTCTTCTCTAGAATGATGAGAAAATTATTGGACCCTCTGAATAATCCATGTATAACAAATTTCATGGATGATATCCTGATAGCAACAGAAACATTTGAGGAACACATTGACTCTCTGAACATGCTGTTTAATCGACTTAGGGAGGCAAATTTAACAGCCCGACCAACCAAATGTTGCGTTGGATGTAAAGAATTGGAATTTTTGGGACACACAGTTTATCAGGGAAACATGACCCCTGACCCAAAGAATTTAGAGAAACTACAGAAAGCCCCGAGACCACAAACCAAGAAGGACGTGAGATCCTTTGTCTCATTATGTGGTTTCTACCAGAAGTATATCAAAAACTTTAATTCCATATGTGCACCGTTAACTGATTTGACACGTAAAGGACATCCAGATCGCATTACATGGACACCACAATGTGAAATGACTTACCAAGAATTGAAGGAAAAGCTCACAAGTAAACCCATTTTGAAATTACCTGACTTAAGTCAAGAATTCATAGTAAGGACGGATGCAAGTAATATTGGGTTAGGTGCAACTCTACTACAGAAATCAGATGCATTGGATGGGGAATTAAGCCCAGTGGCATATGCTAGCAGAAAATTGAATAAAGCCGAAATCAATTACTCAACTAGCGAAAAAGAATGTCTTGCAGTAATATGGGCAATAAAGAAATTCAATATTTATCTGTATGGGAAGGCCTTTAAGTTGCAAACAGACCACAAACCTTTATCGTTTCTAGCACAGGCTAGGCATGAGAACTCCCGGTTACTCCGATGGTCTTTACTTTTGGCTCCATATAATTTTAGCATTGAGTATATATCTGGAAAAACAAATTTGGGAGCGGATTTTTTAAGCCGCCATCCGTGTGATGAGAATCACCGTAAACCCCAGAACTAATAATAAATTTCTCTATGTGTATATAGAATAAAGGACTGACATATAATGTCTGTTTTAAGAGGGGAGATGTCGTGGAATATTCTAATCCACATATATAAATTATCAAGTAAATATAAAGCCTAATAAATACATATAATAAATAAAGGAAGAAGAATGGTAAAATAACAGTGCTGTCACAATGGCAGTACTCGAAATCCCCCTTGTTTTCTACTTCGTCGGCAAATTGTAACGCTTTCACGTTGATAGTAAAAGCCTACTGTATTATTACCCGCGTTCTTCAATGAAACGTGTGCTGTATTTCTTGGAAAAACATTGAGATACCCAGCGGATCAATGACCTAATTTAAATATTTCATTCATTCCATTTTATACACGGCGGAACGAACGAACAGATGGACTAAAGGATAAAGAGAGAGGGAGGGCTGAAAATCAGGAACGCATGCAACACGCGTCGCGCGATACACAATTACTACTATCACGCGTGTAAGGCCACATGCACTAATTTTTTTTTTTTCAGACGGACAGTGATAAATTCACTACCCTTCCCAGAGTTAGGTTTTTAAATCCTGAAAAACGCTTATAAGGAAAGATGACAATAGATGGGTTTACGTTTGAAAACATTACAGTACCCAGACAGCACATCTTCGAAACAGGAGGTAGAAGAAATTGCATATTTTGAACGCAGCCACTTAGCTCTTTTAAATTTGTTTAATTGGGTTCCTTAGGGCTTGCTGACAAAGAATATGTAAAACGTTACGCAAATAGTCTAGGAATTAACAAGTTATAACCAAAATAAAATGGTGGGGATGCCTGACAGCATAAAATCATTTCTGCTCATAAGATTTTTTTTATAACGTGTTTGAAAAAACCTTACGTACAGAAATAGCCTACCATGTAAACTCCAAATTGATTGGAGCGCAACAAATATAAGACTGAACACGATTGGTCGGACTATAAATACTATCTTTGGTTGTTAGGGGACACGTAGGAAGTTAAAATTTTTTCAAACACTTGTCGAAACGTGGCTCCATTGGCTAGACTCGCTGATATACTCACTTAGGAGCGTTAGTTCGAGACCACTAGTTCAAATAAGCTTGATAAAGCAACAGTGCGTTGAAGCCAGCTCATATTTTTGCTAAATAAAAGCCTGGAACATAAGCAGATGGGAATTTGTGCTAGTATTTGTGCCAGAATTCATTGCTAATCAACGTATCTGTGTTTGTTTCCATGAATTGTGGTAAGCTTGAAACATTCAGTATCTTTTAATGAAAATTGAATGTGAATTGTTAATTTATGCCTGTATATATGTGTAGTTCAGTAGCAAACATGATGTAAAGCCTATAATGCTCCAGCCTGAACAGAAGGTGTCGGAGGAAAGTAAAACTGCATGGAATGGCCAAACAGTACACTGACACCTAGATTATTGATTAGACAGAAATAATGCTGGAAGTGCAGAGGCGTAGTAACCATTAAGGAGGTTAATGCTGGTATAAAGTATTTCAGATGAAGCTGACAGTTGGTCTAACGCTCTGAACTCAATGTTTGTGATGTATTGTGCTCAGTGTAAAAAGAGAGTATAAATTAGTTATGAAGTAGAAGGTACATCCTTCTTGTTTTCAGGGACCGTGGTCTTGATGGTATTGAGCAGGACCTGGTCAGAGCTTTGCTGAATCCAGAGTCGGACAGCATACTCCTTGGTCCATTTAGCTATCAGTGAGGTGTCTCCACAGCACAGGGGAGAAATCGAGCAGAGGAGTCTTTTCCTGCCGCCATCACGCAAGATAAGCTGATGTGGCCAGCTGAGCTCAAAATTATGTACCCCATCTTAAAATAATATTGTAACATAAACTTAAGAGGGGAAGTAAATTGTTTTAATAACAGGAACTGAGAACATCTCCAATACTAGCTCCCATAAAGACAAACTATTGAAGTCATGATGACAAATACCAACAGAGCTTGAACAAAACAAAACCAGTATTACCTCATATTACTACTACACAACTGACACACATAGGATACTTTTAATAATATATGTCACTACAATATTCATATTGAGAAATTCTGTACATATAACTTGTAATTAAAATTGATTGTGATTCCTGGTTCCCTTTGTATTTGAATCAGGACACATATTCATTCATAACAGCAATGAATACATATTGTTATTTGAAAAGTTATCAGTGACTCCTTTAAGATATCCTTTAGAGTGTTATATGTATGTGAGTGTCACAGTGTTGTCAAGTGTGGTGGAATAAATTAAATTGTTTATCTGTCTGTTGTTGTTATGACTTACACTTCATCATACACATACCCTAGACATACAACGTAGTCATCACACTATTCCAGAATAATTCTGACTGAGATATACATATATGTGGCAGCAAGTAAGGTTATCTATAATACACCACTCTTATTAGATATAGATACCTTCACAGCTGATCTCAGTCAGTACACTAAGTCCCCTATAAATATTTATAACATCCCACTTCACCACATATATTGGGGTCTCGCTCTTGGGATTTTGAATCTTTCCCTATTAAAAATATTGGGGGTAATTCACTTCAGGGAATATAAGAATTAAAAGGTATCCTTGGGTGGAATTAAATAAGGTTGAGCTCACGGTGCCTGTGTTGTCCATTAGATATATATTTAGAGATTAAATTGTTGGTTAGACATTGTATAAATTTACCTGATAGACAATGGCGGACCTGGCCAAGTTTCGATCTGCTGCTGTTCAGACTGCAAAAGAGTTAGGATTAGATGGGCAAGTTATGGTTGCCTATGTCACTACGGAATGTGACAAATTTATTGAACGCGAAGAAAGAAGGTTTGAAGCCGAAAGAAAGTTGGAGGCTGAGGCTAAGAAATTGGAGGCAGAAAGAGAAGACAGAAGATTGGCTGCAGAAAGGGCCGCAGAAGACAGAAGAAATTGACTGCAGAGAGGGAAGCAGAAAAGGAGGAGAAGAGATTACAAAGGGAACATGAGTTACGACTAAGGGAGTTTGAGTTTCAGGGCCATGCTCCTGAAAATGGTGCCAGTCCCTTTGCCTCTGATGCCACTGCTAGCCAAGGAGCCTCAACCTCAGCTATGAATTTTCATTTAGATCATTTTGTTGAGAAAGACGATGATATAGAGAGCTACCTAAATAGGTATGAACTATTAGCTACCACGTATGGGTTAGAGAGAGAAAGGTGGAGCTTAAAGTTATCTCAAGGACTTCGTGGGGCAGCTTATGAAGTTTTTGCCAAAATGAGCAGAGGTGATCAGGAAAATTATGACATGCTAAAGCAGGCTCTTTTGTTAAGGTATGAAAAGAATGCAGAATTCTATAGGAAAAAAATTTAGGAATGCTAAACTACTGTCAGGTGAAACCTATCACCAGTTCTCTGCACGAATAGAGACATACTTGGAGAAATGGACTTCTCTGGGGAAAACCCAAGATCTTAAGGAAATGGTCCTTATAGAGCAATTAAGAGAGTCCATGGCTCCAGACCTGAGAAAGTTTCTCATGGAACAAGGTGCAGAGAGGCTGGGTGAGTTGCTAAATGTTGCTGAAAGGTATCAAGCAGCTCAAGCAGAGGTAACAGGTAATAAAAAAGAAACAAGTGGATAACTTTAGGGCACCACAGAACTTTAATAAATTTGATCCTAAGGATCAAAACAAAGGTAAGCACCAATTTGATAGGCCACGGTATGAAAATAAAAATAAATTCCCACAATTCGATGAAAGGAAATATGATGAAAGAAAATCTTTCAACCAAGGAAAAAGGTGGTGTAAGAATTGTCAGATGGACAATCATGACACTGACCGTTGCAGAAGGAAACCTGTGTATATGGCAACCCTTCAGGTCAGGTCGACCTCAAGACAGGAGGAGGATATTATGTTGGATACCACTCCAGAAGAGATGAGGAAGGCACAGGCTGGGGATAAAACACTCAAGCCTTGTTTCAGAAAATTGTCAACTTGTCATACAACTCCAGGCAAGGGAGATTTTTACATGAAAAACAAGTTGATGTATAGGAAGACTGGAGCTAGATCCAAAGGTCAAGGACAGCTGGTACTTCCTAAAAGATATAGGGCAGACTTAATAAGGAGCCTACATGTGAAACCAGATGGGGACCATGAGAAAATAGGTACCCTCATTCAAAAGGTGGCTCACAATTATTATTGGCCCAAAGCAAGATGGGACATTGAGAATTTTGTAGAAAGGTGTAGCATAGCACATGAGGGAACACCCACAAGTGGGAACATGGATCAGGACCTGGACACGCCACCGGGCAAAATTAGGCCTGATAATAAAAAAGAGAAATAGATTTGATAAAGTGGACCAAATGGAATGGGAAGCCCCTTTTCACGGACAAGCTTCACTTAACTGTTTTACAATGGCCACTATGCGGAGAGTGCAAAAGGATGTCTTACCCCAGGATAAGCCGAAAATCCCTCAATCGGACTTAAACAAACTGGAGGAAGAGGATGTAGAGAGGAAATCTCTCATCAAGAATTTTAAGTGGGGAGAAAGCCCCAAAAGAAAAATTGGTAGCGGTCGTTTTGTGAATGATAATTCTGGGAGGAAAAATCATCACTATAAAGCTTCGAGTGGAAGAGACCATACCGGTGCATGGACAAATAGGTCCACACAATTAAAGGTCCATATGTAGCTTTGTTAAGAACGTGGACTGATGAAAAGGCAGAGGAAAACATTACATCTTCATACCAATATGTGAATGAGCTGACCACTCGTTTAAAAACTGGCTGGAAACTTGCCAATGAAAATTTGAAACAAGCCAGGAAGAAACATGCTGCCTATTATAACAGGAAGGCGAAAGACAGAAATTTGGCTGTGGGAGAGAAAGTACTGCTTCTTTTGCCCGGGAGTCAGAATAAGTTACAAATTGGATGGCAGGGTCCATATACAGTTTTAGAGAAGGTATCTAGAACAAATTATAAGATAGATAAGAAGGGGAAAGAAAAAATCTATCATGTGAATCTCCTGAAGAAATATTTGGAAAGAGAACATCAGGAGGAGACACACTTGTTGACCTTGTCCATCGCCATGGAGATGAAAAAGGAACCACTTTCATCATTTGAGTATCCATTACACCCCTGTGAGACAGCAGCACAGGTGAAAATCAGTACACATTTAACGAAAACTCAGAAAGAGAGAGTGCAACAGGTTCTAAATAATCATGCAGAGGTGTTAACAGACCGACCAGGGCATACAAACCTATTGGAATATGATATGAAACTGATAGACCCCACACCTGTCTGTATGAAACCATATTCGATTCCGTTTGCTAAGGAGAAAGCTTTGAAGGAAGAGATAGACTATCTATTGAAGGAGGGAATTATTTCACACAGTGAATCCTCATATAGTTCCGGTGTTGTACTCTTAAGGAAGCCCTCTGGAGAACATAGACTCTGTATAGATTACAGGAGACTGAATGCTATTACAGAAGGACAGGTGGATCCATTGCCGGATACAAATCAGCTGTTTGCCAGACTAAATAAAGCTAAATATTTCTCAAAAGTGGATTTGAGTAAAGGATACTATCAGATTCCAGTAAAGCCTGAGGTTAGACCATACCTAGCCTTTAGTACCTCAGAAGGACACTATGAGTTTAATAGATTGCCATTTGGATTGAAGAATGCGCCTAGTGTCTTCTCTAGAATGATGAGAAAATTATTGGACCCTCTGAATAATCCATGTATAACAAATTTCATGGATGATATCCTGATAGCAACAGAAACATTTGAGGAACACATTGACTCTCTGAACATGCTGTTTAATCGACTTAGGGAGGCAAATTTAACAGCCCGACCAACCAAATGTTGCGTTGGATGTAAAGAATTGGAATTTTTGGGACACACAGTTTATCAGGGAAACATGACCCCTGACCCAAAGAATTTAGAGAAACTACAGAAAGCCCCGAGACCACAAACCAAGAAGGACGTGAGATCCTTTGTCTCATTATGTGGTTTCTACCAGAAGTATATCAAAAACTTTAATTCCATATGTGCACCGTTAACTGATTTGACACGTAAAGGACATCCAGATCGCATTACATGGACACCACAATGTGAAATGACTTACCAAGAATTGAAGGAAAAGCTCACAAGTAAACCCATTTTGAAATTACCTGACTTAAGTCAAGAATTCATAGTAAGGACGGATGCAAGTAATATTGGGTTAGGTGCAACTCTACTACAGAAATCAGATGCATTGGATGGGGAATTAAGCCCAGTGGCATATGCTAGCAGAAAATTGAATAAAGCCGAAATCAATTACTCAACTAGCGAAAAAGAATGTCTTGCAGTAATATGGGCAATAAAGAAATTCAATATTTATCTGTATGGGAAGGCCTTTAAGTTGCAAACAGACCACAAACCTTTATCGTTTCTAGCACAGGCTAGGCATGAGAACTCCCGGTTACTCCGATGGTCTTTACTTTTGGCTCCATATAATTTTAGCATTGAGTATATATCTGGAAAAACAAATTTGGGAGCGGATTTTTTAAGCCGCCATCCGTGTGATGAGAATCACCGTAAACCCCAGAACTAATAATAAATTTCTCTCTATGTGTATATAGAATAAAGGACTGACATATAATGTCTGTTTTAAGAGGGGAGATGTCGTGGAATATTCTAATCCACATATATAAATTATCAAGTAAATATAAAGCCTAATAAATACATATAATAAATAAAGGAAGAAGAATGGTAAAGAACAGTGCTGTCACAATGGCAGTACTCGAAATCCCCCTTGTTTTCTACTTCGTCGGCAAATTGTAACGCTTTCACGTTGATAGTAAAAGCCTACTGTATTATTACCCGCGTTCTTCAATGAAACGTGTGCTGTATTTCTTGGAAAAACATTGAGATACCCAGCGGATCAATGACCTAATTTAAATATTTCATTCATTCCATTTTATACACGGCGGAACGAACGAACAGATGGACTAAAGGATAAAGAGAGAGGGAGGGCTGAAAATCAGGAACGCATGCAACACGCGTCGCGCGATACACAATTACTACTATCACGCGTGTAAGGCCACATGCACTAAATTTTTTTTTTCAGACGGACAGTGATAAATTCACTACCCTTCCCAGAGTTAGGTTTTTAAATCCTGAAAAACGCTTATAAGGAAAGATGACAATAGATGGGTTTACGTTTGAAAACATTACAGTACCCAGACAGCACATCTTCGAAACAGGAGGTAGAAGAAATTGCATATTTTGAACGCAGCCACTTAGCTCTTTTAAATTTGTTTAATTGGGTTCCTTAGGGCTTGCTGACAAAGAATATGTAAAACGTTACGCAAATAGTCTAGGAATTAACAAGTTATAACCAAAATAAAATGGTGGGGATGCCTGACAGCATAAAATCATTTCTGCTCATAAAATTTTTTTATAACGTGTTTGAAAAAACCTTACGTACAGAAATAGCCTACCATGTAAACTCCAAATTGATTGGAGCGCAACAAATATAAGACTGAACACGATTGGTCGGACTATAAATACTATCTTTGGTTGTTAGGGGACACGTAGGAAGTTAAAATTTTTTCAAACACTTGTCGAAACGTGGCTCCATTGGCTAGACTCGCTGATATACTCACTTAGGAGCGTTAGTTCGAGACCACTAGTTCAAATAAGCTTGATAAAGCAACAGTGCGTTGAAGCCAGCTCATATTTTTGCTAAATAAAAGCCTGGAACATAAGCAGATGGGAATTTGTGCTAGTATTTGTGCCAGAATTCATTGCTAATCAACGTATCTGTGTTTGTTTCCATGAATTGTGGTAAGCTTGAAACATTCAGTATCTTTTAATGAAAATTGAATGTGAATTGTTAATTTATGCCTGTATATATGTGTAGTTCAGTAGCAAACATGATGTAAAGCCTATAATGCTCCAGCCTGAACAGAAGGTGTCGGAGGAAAGTAAAACTGCATGGAATGGCCAAACAGTATACTGACACCTAGATTATTGATTAGACAGAAATAATGCTGGAAGTGCAGAGGCGTAGTAACCATTAAGGAGGTTAATGCTGGTATAAAGTATTTCAGATGAAGCTGACAGTTGGTCTAACGCTCTGAACTCAATGTTTGTGATGTATTGTGCTCAGTGTAAAAAGATAGTATAAATTAGTTATGAAGTAGAAGGTACATCCTTCTTGTTTTCAGGGACCGTGGTCTTGATGGTATTGAGCAGGACCTGGTCAGAGCTTTGCTGAATCCAGAGTCGGACAGCATACTCCTTGGTCCATTTAGCTATCAGTGAGGTGTCTCCACAGCACAGGGGAGAAATCGAGCAGAGGAGTCTTTTCCTGCCGCCATCACGCAAGATAAGCTGATGTGGCCAGCTGAGCTCAAAATTATGTACCCCATCTTAAAATAATATTGTAACATAAACTTAAGAGGGGAAGTAAATTGTTTTAATAACAGGAACTGAGAACATCTCCAATACTAGCTCCCATAAAGACAAACTATTGAAGTCATGATGACAAATACCAACAGAGCTTGAACAAAACAAAACCAGTATTACCTCATATTACTACTACACAACTGACACACATAGGATACTTTAATAATATATGTCACTACAATATTCATATTGAGAAATTCTGTACATATAACTTGTAATTAAAATTGATTGTGATTCCTGGTTCCCTTTGTATTTGAATCAGGACACATATTCATTCATAACAGCAATGAATACATATTGTTATTTGAAAAGTTATCAGTGACTCCTTTAAGATATCCTTTAGAGTGTTATATGTATGTGAGTGTCACAGTGTTGTCAAGTGTGGTGGAATAAATTAAATTGTTTATCTGTCTGTTGTTGTTATGACTTACACTTCATCATACACATACCCTAGACATACAACGTAGTCATCACACTATTCCAGAATAATTCTGACTGAGATATACATATATGTGGCAGCAAGTAAGGTTATCTATAATACACCACTCTTATTAGATATAGATACCTTCACAGCTGATCTCAGTCAGTACACTAAGTCCCCTATAAATATTTATAACATCCCACTTCACCACAATAAATAATTCTAGTATTCATATCATCAGAGTAAAAGGTACTGTGAGTTATAAAAGTGGCAACACCATCATTATATTGTTAGTGTAACATGTATGGTTAATAATTCAGTAAAAGCAGTAATACTTATTATAAGCACAGTAGCAGTGGTTTCTACAAAATGTCATGATGTTTGTCTGCCCTTGGCCGTGTTATTCCTTCTGCATTTCTTGTTCCTGGTTTCTTCTATGTTGTTATCATTTTTCTTCCGCGTAACTTTATGTTTTACCTTAACTTTGGGTTGATATTAGCTGTCCATCTTTAGACTTGAATTTTCCTGGTAGAAATCTTTTAGGGATTCAACATCTGTCGAAGCATTTCTATGCTTGATCAGCAAAAATTATGCTTTTGGGCAACATCTCGTTTCTCCTCTTTTTAACGCTGTCATGACAATTTATTGGAGTAGATTCTCTGTTGTCGGTAATCGCAGGCGGAGGTATCCTTGTAGGGGGTTATTCAGCCCAGGTTACCTAAGAGGTTATAGGTAGCTTACGGCGCAAGAGCTCCGCGAAGAGAGTGAGAGAGCGAAAGGGGGATAGATTAGGACACGCAGACGTGGAAACCGCTTTACATGAGCTCAACAAAGGAAAATTACCTCTAGCCACCGCAGGTAAAACATTCCTATATACTGGCGGAAGCCAGTCTGAACCTATACAACAAACACTGAATAATACTGTGACAAAACGGGGCGGCCCCTATCGATCTTTGTTTCACTCCGGCAGTATCGGTACATTTGTGGTACTGATTTTTATTATTTGCTCTCAATTGTCGCACTTTTCTTTCCGTCTTTCTTCGTTATTTTTCTGATAAGTAGCAAATATTTGATTTTATCAAATCATTCGACACTCCCTGTAGGTGATAATAATCACATTTGCTTGGCGCTGCCCAGATTTGTTGGCTATAGTCGCGGCATATTAACACGTACATCGGCCAGCGCTATCGGCTTAATCACCGATAAGACATGGATGACAAGATTACTTTAGATAAAAGTAAGATTGCTACATCTCGAAAACATGGTCATATGCGGTTACCGGTGTGTTTGGAAGTTTGTACACAAGGGCATCGGACATCTTATTACCATATATGGGAGAGTTGACCGCTGCCTTACGTTCAAAATTATCCGATGTCGGAATATTTTGAAATTACCCCATAACCCGTCTGTTTGAATATAATTGGAGTTTTTTGATAGCTCATAACAAAATAAGGCGTGGGAAGGCAGGGACTATAATCTGATCATTTTCTCAAGCTATTTCACTTGAGAAATCGCTCGCCAAGACACCAGACTCCTACAGTGAAAAATTAGAATTCAGAATTCCTTCTTAAAATACCGGACACCTTTTATTGGAGTATTTATCAGGACTTACAATATAGCCCAGGAAATCTCTAACATTTTAAATAGGGAAACCGGGACTGAGGACACTGAAGGACCACACACGAAGTCAAAGAGGGAACTTATTAAATTAACGACACCCCAGACTCGTGTAAGAGGCCGATTCACGTCTCTTTTATTCATCTGAGCAAAATGTCTGTGAGTCAGAATTGGCGTAAGTTGTGATTTACATTTCATATTTTATTACTAACATATATATATGTATATATTACCATGTGAAGTTTAATGTGTGAAACTCACTATTGGATGTCAAAGTCATTTGAGGCTGGCAACCTCAGCGTATAGAATGATGATTCATGAACCACCACTGCACCGGCTGGTGATTGCTTTATTGCTAGTTTCATAAAGAGAACTAAAAGCATAAAGTAGCTCCAGGTTCCATATTCAGCAGGGAGGGAAAGATGAAAGAAATGATGTACATCCTAAGTATAATAATTACATTTTCAAAGCAGTGTAAATGTCCCTATAAACATATTCACTTCAAAATTAATGTAAGTTTTCAAGCTTTAAACCAGTGTAAATTTCTTTGTGAAAATATTAATTTCAAAGTTAATGGAAGTTTCAAACTTTTCAATCAGTGTAACTATAAATGAAAACATATTCAATTTATATTTTGAACACTTTTCAATCAGTGGAGATGTATATGTAAACATAATCTATCTATATTATTAAACTTTTCATTTAAATATAAAGTAACTATGAAAGCTTTTCTATTTAAATGTACAGAAAGTTTTATCTCGAGGGATTAAATTTAATTCTTATCGAGGGTAAAGTCTGAGTAATTGGGATGGTGATATGGGAAGATAGGAACCCATAACTATGGGGTGGAAAACGCCATACACAGAAGAGCGTTTCGTTCTATTCTTTTACCTTAGTTATTGGTAGTACCAGCAGAAAGTACCATCTCTGGAACAAGAAGGGAACCATGGCCTAAGCTTTAAGACGAAGGACCCACGTGGTAGACTCTCTTTGACATTTCTGGGAAACGAGCTACCCCCGACAACCTTGATCAGAGACGAGCGTGAACAGAGTGAAAAGAACCAACCAATAAGACGGAGCAGAACCGTCATTGGCAGCTAAGTTCAAATCTATGCTGCCACTTGAACTTCTCACATTCCATAAATACTGTGAGGATAACTTTTCTTGGTCCATAACTGTTCAAATTATTTTCCAACTGTTAAAACCTAAAGTGATTATTACATTTTATTTTTTGTAATGTTACAAATTTAACTTCGATTTAATCATTTTAAAGTTACTGCATGTTTGTCAAATTATTACACACACTCTACACAGAGCTATATTAGAATAATAGAATTCCACTGAGTAAATCAGGGGTGGGGGCTTAAACGAGCTGAAAGTAATATGTGCTTAAATCTTTCACAAAAGCTTGGGCAGAATTACAGAGTTAACATACTCAACCAAAGCAGTATTGTTCTCGCTTATTCTGAATATCTTGTGAAGACTCCCTTTGTAATAGAAGTATCATCACCCTTCTATTTACATATCTGCCGAGAGTAATTTTGTGCGAAGGTAGACACCTTTGAATCCCATATTAGATACTCTTGAGTTTTGGCCACTGTTGAACCAATACTGCAAAGCAGGGGAGGCAATACCATCATAAATACCCACCCTCTTCTCCCAAATTCCTTCCATCAGTATGTGCTGGTCTTTTATATTTGGAGATGCGCCCTAATATAACCGACTAGGTTATATTTTTGCGCCTCGCCAAAATGAGGCAAAACTTTTTTTTTTTTTTAATGGTAGAATTATCTGTTTGTTCCAAAATTGCATTTACTTACTTAGTCGTTCTCCTTCTACCGTGAGGTGTAGAGGTTTGGAAGAGAGAGCGCCAGACTATCCTATCGGCTGTCTTCCTCCTGGCCTGGTTCCATTCTAGTCCTCGGTCCTTCAAAGATTGTCTAATGTTGTCCTCCTAGCGGACTCTGGGTCGTCCTCGGGGTCTGGATCCTTGGCTCTTTGTTTTCCATGCTTGTCGTGGTATCCGATCTTCTCCCATTCTGCAGACATGGCCAAACCATCTTAGTTGGGACTGTTCTACGTGGGTCTGCTGGGGGTGGGATTTTAGGCCTTGACGTATCGTCTGGTTGCGGACCATGTCTCTTCTTGTTACTTCAACCGCCTTCCTCGGATACCTCATTTCTGAGGTTTGGATCTGGCTTTTATGGGTTGTAGTCATTGCCCATGACTCGCATCCATATGTCAAGACTGGGACATAGGTGGAGCGGTATACAGCCATCTTCGTTTTCTTACCAACCTCTCTCTTGCTGAGGAATCCTCGATTTATGGCCTGAAAAAAAGTCTCCCAGCTGCTGCTTTTCGAGTGGCCAGCTCTTCTTTGATGCCTCCCGTTCGGTCTATAATAGCTCCAGGACCTGTTCTCCCAGCTTAATCTGATGTCTTCTTTCTTCTCGTGATATCACCATGGATTTTGTTTTAGAGCTACTTATGACCATCCCTCTCTTCTCCAGCTTTTCCTTCCAGACTTGCAGGTTGGATTGGAGATGTGCCTCTTATTTAGCAATCAGGGCAACATCATCAGCAAATGCCAGCTCTGAAATACATACCTGTCTCATCTTCCAGTACCCCACTGAATACTTTCTTGTTCTCTCCTTACATGCCTTGATGACATCGTCCATAAGGAGTATGAAAAGATAAGGTGACAGGATATCACCTTGTCTTACACCAGTGGTGGTCTTGAACTCTTCTTCTTCTTTCGTTCGCTTGAAATATATTGTCTATATCTGCAATGTTGTTTCTTGTATAAACTTCACTGTCTTTTGTAGTTCATACAGAGGTCCATATAGTTTTGCTTCCAGTGTTGTTTCTCTGGGCCAGTGGGTTTGCCTCAGTATATCATATTCGGGGCAATCTTGAAGTACATGCTCCGCATTCTGGGGTGCCTGTCCACATGTACACATGGCTGAATTACCAATCTTGAATTTTGTATACATGTGGCTGCGGAGGCGGTTGTGTCCTGTTCTGAGGCGCAGAATGACAATTTGTTCTGATCTGTTCATAGCTTGGTAGTCATCCTGTGTTGGTGTTGGTGGCTTTCTGATGGATTTGATCATCTTTTTCGTCTGATGGTACGTAACTGGTACATCCGGTTGCTCGTCTGCAGCACCTTCTTTAGCCAGGCCGTCTGCTCTCTCGTTTCCTGGTATTCCACAATGAGACGGTATCCACTGCATGGCGACCCTGAGCTTGTTGCACAGTTCAGAAAGTAGGGCTTGTATACCTGGCAATTTTCTGGACTGAAGTGCTTGGAGTGGTGATCTTGGATTGGTATGAAAAAAGAAAAAAAAATCGAAAAAAGGTGATTCGTCTTACGAGGACAAAAGACAAAGAAAGTAGTCTACGTTACGGCCACAAGGCCTTCGTCAGGAAAAGAAAGAAAGTGAAGGCTAGATAGGAGACATAAGAACTTAAAGAAATATAAAAATAAAACCTAGGTACTTCCCTGAAGGCGAAGCATGGCTGAAAAAGAAGTGACTTCTGCCCCCGGATGTACACAATACATACTAAGAAACTAAAAACTAAAAAACGAAACTGAACAAAAAACTACCCAAACGTAATAAAAGTGGGGACTGGAAATAGAAGAGGACAGAATGAGTAGGAGATAAATGAATGTGAAATAAAAAAATCAAGACAAATTAGAAACCGTGTATATCCATACATATTATGGAGGATGGCACAAAAAATAGAAGAATAGGATAAGAGTGGAAAGAGTCCAAATAGAGCAAGAGAGGAAAGGGTGACCTCAGACAAAGGTGTGGAAAGTGTTGAGACCGGCTGGTTTTAGACACCCCATGCGGTGGATAAGACGGTTCTCAAGCTGTTCTCGGCTGGCAGTGTCAGAGGAGCAGGATCGGATCGCAGTGACCTGGATGTCGATGGGACCATGGTGGTCAGGGCTATTGAAGTGTGTGGCAACTGGTGTGGACTTTTGCTGAGAGATGTCATTTAAGTGCTGGCTGAATCTGTTCCCAAGTCGTTTGCCTGTTTGGCCAATAGAGGTTTTGCAGCAACGTTTACATATGATCGTATAAATGACATTACGCGATTCACACGTGAAGCTACTAGTGATGGTGTACGTAGCCTTAGGAAAGGACACCTTCTGGGTTGAGATGACATACTTGCACGTGTTGCATCGTGTCCGACCACAGGGTAGTGTGCCAAAGTGAGTGGCATTCTCCTTTGGGAGACGGCTGTGAACAAGAAGATCCTTCAAGTTCTTGTCGCGTCTATATGCCACCAAAGGTGCTTCACCGAATATTTCTTGGGTCGCAGGCTCTGCTTGGAGGAAAGGGAGGTGGCGGAAAAGGATCTGTTTGACAGCAATACTGTGAGGGTGATGAATCAAGATTAATTTGACTCTATCTGAAGTGGATTTATAGTGAGGTATGAGGGCCTCCTGACGAGAGATGGAGCACAC